>VXAZ01018985.1:661207-794278 GCA_013399875.1 Gymnorhina tibicen | reverse complement strand
CGGCCCGGCCCGCCTGTGCTGTGTTTACAGGGCAGGAGGGCCGGCCCTGCCCGACAGGACATTGCGGTGCTGGAGCGTGTCCAGAGAAGGGCAACAAAGCTGGAGAAGGGTTTGGAGCTCAAGTCCTATGAGGAGTGGCTGACGGAACTGGAGTTGTTTAGCCTGGAGAAAAGGAGACTCGGGGGGACCTTACTGTTCTCTACAAGTCCCTGAAAGGAGGTTGTAGCCAGGTGGAGGGCGGCCTCTTCTCTCATGTAAGCAGTGACAGGACGAGAGGATAAAATCTTAAGCTATGCCAGGGGAGGTTTGGGTTGGACATCAGGAGGAATTTCTTCATACAGAGGGTGTTTAGACATAGGACTGAGCTGCCCAGGGAGGTGGTGGAGGAGTCACCGTCCCTGGAGGTGTTTAAGGAAGGACTGGAGATGGCACTTAGTGCTATAATTTAGTTGACGTGGTGGTGTTCAGTCATACATTGGATTTGATGATCTCAGAGGTCTTTTCCAACCTAATTGATTCTGTGACAAACTCCACCTGCAGGACAGGCTGCCGGATTTCTCGGGCCTCAATAAAATAAAACTATTTCACTTCTCCCCCCTAAAAAAGATAAATAGGAAAAAAATTGAGCTTTTGGAGGAAAAAAAAACAAAATGAAGAAATTGTTTGGGTTTTTTTCGAGATCAGGAATTGAAGCAGTGGTATCTATACCCTGTTGAGAAGAAAATTATCTGGAACAGTTAGGGAAATAATTTCTTGTTTAAATTCTGTGCTTTAAGCTTTAAAATACCTTTCTGAAAAGTTTTTTTTAAAAAATAATTTTTCGAACAATAGTTTCCAAACAGTTTGAAGCTACTGTGGTCAGCATTTAAATTTACTACAGGCTTCTATGCCATTCATTAATGCCTCCTGAGATTGAATTATACTTAAGGTTGTCACATGCTTTTCCTAAAATCTTCCTCTGTAAGTCTTAAGTCTGCGTTTACATGTTATTTTTTAGCCATATGTATATTCTTTTCCATCTACAAGTGAATTACAGTAATTCCCTTCTCAGCGTTCAGTACATTTCTCCCTGCACATTCTGTTCTAGAGACCTGCCAACAGGCCAAATGTACACGTATTGTCACCATGGGGCCAAGCTTCATCCTAGGTTAATTCATCCCTTTCAAAAAGTAATGGTATTTTTCATTCTGGAATATAGCATATGGAATTTTTTAGACAAGAAATTATAGATAATACAGTACCCATTCTTAAGAAATAATGAAGTTACTTTTCATGTCAAACTATGTAAGTTGTTTGAATTCTCTCAACCCAACCCACAAACCAGTTGTTTTCATTCATTATTTCAAAGTTCCCAGAGATCTGGGTCAAGATCCGTAACAAAATTGCTGGCAGATTCTGGCATATCGGCGCTTCCAGCAGCATTTCCCCACCCATCCAAAAGTGTCTTTTCCAGATGTTTTGCCAGTGCTTTGACCAGCTGCACTGCAATGTCGGCTCAGCCCATCTCAGCAGAACAGCAGCCAAAACTCCTGGTACATGCTGCCACAAGATGTTCTGTCTTCTTTCCTGCCACTACATGTGTACTTAGCTTCTTGACACCTGACTGAGTGGATCAGTCATAGTTTTTTGAAGCTGATGTTGCATAAAGGAGAGATCTGTGGAAGAAAAAAAAAAAGGAGAAATGCTTTTTTGGTTTTATTCCTATGCTGAATATTCAGATTTGGAGTTCAGATTTGACATAATGAAGTTATGCTTAGGTTTTACCTTAAACATGAATTACCTTAAACATGAATTTCAATGATAGTCATAATTCCTTATCCCTCAAAGGCATGGAAATAGAATCATTCCAATACCTCCTAGTCTTCAAATTATTTGAAATGTTTTGTATCATTTGAATACCACCTGAATCTAACTGTGATCTTCTCTAGTGGCCTGTGTTCACAGTTACCTGAATTATAATTGTGTTACTAGGGGTCCCATTCCTATCTGTCACATACTGGGATATATACTGAGAGACTTCCTTACTTTTTCAAAGTCCTGTATGTTTTAATTGCAGCAAAACAAGAACCAAGTTAGAAACTATATGCAGCAAGTGTGTTATCACTGAACTGGATTTTATGTGCTAGCATGAACACCATAAATAACAGAATGGGAACCAAAGGATCTCTTGCAGAATACATGGTGATAAAGGCTAGCTGGGCTTGTACAGGCACATCTGTTAACTCCCATGACAGCTCACACTTCAGCCTCTCTTTGAAATCCCTATTCAGCCTTTTAGCCAGGTTTGTTCTGGGACCTGCTGTAAGGTACAGCTGACTTGGCACCTCTTGCCTCGAGGTTTGGTGGGTGAACATAAAAGCAGAGATTATTAACCAATTATTAGGCTTTTAATTGTCAGTTCAAGAATTGTTTCAAAAATTACTTAGCTGGGTTCTCTGGTTTGGGAGCATGGTGGCAGGAGGTAGAGAGGCTCAGAGAGATTCTCTGGAACACACAAAACATCCCAGGCCTGCCTGCCTGCAGGAGGATGCTCCATCCCCCAAAATGCTGCCTCTTCTCCACAGGACTCCACCAGATCATGGCCCATCAGATCTCAAAGCAGAGCAGGACAGCAGGTGAGCCCTACAAGAGTTGGTCAGGGTGACAGAGGAAGAGCATTGCCAAATTCTGGTGGAGGGAGAGGTGCCAAAATAGTTTTGGGGTCCAGAGGGAATGACAATCCAGAGTTGACTAGGCTGATGGCCAGGGCAGTCCCAGGAAGGGGTTTAGAGAAGACTGACTTTCCATTACTAATCTGAGCTGCTAATGCTTTTTACTCCTGCTGGGTTATCAAATGCAATGAGAAGCCAGTGTTGACAACTCTGCAACAGATTGGTTAAAGATTTCTAGCACTTCCCAGGCGAGCCAGATTGGAGCTGTAGTACGAATAACTTCTCTCACAATATTTGATACAAACAAAAGATAGAAATGACTGTTTGCTCCATTTCTCCCAGTCTGTCTGACTTGCAGTATGAATGGAGCTAAAGCTGAACCCTTGTTGTCCTTCCAGTGCTTCCCAGGGGAGGTAAATTATGGAGAAAGTCAGGGAGTCCTAGATAGAGTCTTCTATATTTTTACATTCACAAATAGTTAAGAGTCAAACACAGGTCATAATCTGCTATCACACATCAACATTTTTTGCCCAAGACTCAGTCTTAGCACTCTTGGGGTGATCTGCTGAACAATCTGGCCCATAGCCACAGCCTGACATCGAGTAAATTCTTGTGATATATGGGGTAATATGGTATCACTTAGCTCATCAGAGATATCTCATGATTGTACCACAGTGTAATATGCCTCTAACACAAGTAAAGGCTCTGGCTGGAATAAGAGCTGTTTACATGTCAATGATTTCCAAGCTTATTAAAAGTTAATGTGCACATTCACACTCCCTTTGTGTACACAGCTCTCCAACACAGCAGAAATGTTTCAGATGCTTCTTTGCCTCTAACCTTAACAATCAGTTCATACTTTCAAAAATGAAATTTCTCTCTCTCTCTAAAGATACATGAGAGATTGTAAGTAATGTAAAGATACAATTCCAATTGTAAGTACATATAACCATATATATCTCCCTCTAGAAGTTCCTCTAGAGCAATCTGTGAAGGTGAATTACACTGACAGCTTTTCAGTTCATCTTGAATAATTATTGTCTAACTTCTTTCAGTATACCCACTGGGCAGCCCTGTGCACTAGCCACAGAAAAAAATCTAGCTTTCCCTAGCACTGCTGTAACTACTCTGTGCTGATTAACAGCAGGTGGAGTTGTCTTATGATACATATTTTGCCCAAACATTTTATTTAGTCCGTTGCTAAGTATTCCTTAAATTTTTAATTTAATTATTTACTGATCTGTTTGGCATTTTGTTCTATTCAGCAGCTGCTACTTTGTACTGTGATCATGACTGCAGGCAAAGCTTGCCTGACATCACATCAAGGGAACAAGTTCCTTTTACTTCAAAAACCAGAGATTTTTCTGTAATGCTGTAGGAGGCACTACTCTGTAACCTCCCTGCTTGCTGGTCCCACAACTGCTTCCACCAGGGACCATCACTCAGCAATGCAGCTTCCAGCAGGGACAAGCACTAGCCATGGCTATCAAGCACTAGTATGGGTGTGCTTTAGTTTGCCTCATAGGAGCAGGTGGCTACATCACAGTGGGCATTTTATTGGACCACCCAGAATCCTGCTTCGGCTAGCTCTTTTTTCTTTCTTTTATTCTTTTTTTTTTTTTTTTTTTTTTTTTCTTTCCAGGAAAAAAAAAAATTTTTTTTTTTTTTTTTTATTTTTTGNTTTCTCTTTTGCCTTCAAGGAAAAAAATACATTTTTTGTTATTTTCTTTAATATCTGAATATTTTTCCCCTTGTCCATGAATGCCAGCTTTTTATCACTAGAGGCAAGATCCTCCCTGCTCCTGCCTCCTCCCAGACTGATGCTGTGCTTCAGTTCTTGCCTTTAAAAAAATCTAGCAGCAACAGGAAGCAAAGAAACCCTCTGTTTACTGCACATTTAATCACATTTTTTTCAAATATAACCTACTCAAATAGTCATTTACTTTTCACTTTTTGGTGTGCAACAAATGTATTAGTTTGAGCTTTGGTATTCAAACCAGCTTGTGCAGTAACAGTGTGTGTGTTCCACTCCCCTCATAATCCCAGGCATCTGAGCCCCTGCCAACTTCTTTATTCGGGGACCTGCCTTCTCCACACTCCCTTTGTAAACTTTGCATTTGTTTTGCTTTCTAGTGATCACTGAAGTTCTCACTCCAGCTGGGAGGACAGCCAGGCACCTTCAAGAACAAGGGAATGATTGACAATATTAGGCAGAAAATTGTCTACCAGATGCTGCTCAAAAGGAGAGGTGGCAACCTTCCGACCTCCTCCTCAGTGCGCGAAATCATCGCTTGTGTGACACGCCTCTGCCCCACTTGTCAGCTGAGTGGGGAGCACAGGGTCATTTCTGCGTCTGGCTGTTGTGCAGTAAAATGCCACCCTGCAGACAAGGCTGTGCCTTCTGCGTGAAGGAGGTCTCAGTGCCAGCCGTGCGTTGGAATGAAGTGGAAAAATTCACCAGACATTACACATTACTTTTCAGTTACCCCTCTGAAATATTGACTAGGTCTGAGTAACCTTACTGGTACAGAAACGAAAGGAATTCCAGACAGTCCATCCTTGGACTGTGAGAGAATACACACCAACCAGACCCGCACGGCTTTTTAAAAGCCCCTCCTCTGTTGTCTGTTAGTACTTTAAACAGTATTGAAGTATTGTTGTAATTAGTACTTTAACACAATTTACATGTTTATGTCTCTTAAAAGGTTTTGTTTCCCCCCTGAAAAAAGAGGTCAGCTCACTGGAGTTTCATGCTAGTGCTAATAAAATGACTGCGGTTCCCCTTTTTACAAATTAACTAGACTGAGTAAAACAAAGGGATGAACTTGAAAAAAGACTAACATTTTCCTACTTAATTAGCTGACTGAACATGAAGGGGAAAAAAGCCAGAGAGAAAACACTTTTTCTTAACAAAAGCAGTGCAGGACAAAGAAAAAACCCCAGAGAGTCTACACTGAGGGCAGACACACAGGACACATAGGCCTCTGAAATGCAAATGTTCGAGCACAAAATAGAAATAACCATATATACATAGTTGGGGTTTTCTTACACACACACACACACAAAAAGCTATTTGAGGGAGTTTCTATGTTGTTTGTGCTCATACATGTGGGGTAACAGCAATGTGTGTGAATAACAATCCCTGAAATGACACCAGAATTAAAGGAAGGATATAGGAAATGAAAGATGATAATTGAAAAGCTATTTTAAGCAAGTGTATTCATTAATTGTCTTAATTCAGGTGGAACTTCTCATGCAAATTAGATTAAATATATACTAAGAAAACTGCAAGACTGGCATGTCAACTTCCTCTTTCTCAGTGTAGTGTCAAAGAACTCAGCTTGATTTTGAAAGTCAAAGCTGAATTTGCAGAGGTAGCAATTACAAAGAAAATAACTAGCTGTTCCTTTCCAAACGAACAAATTAGATCAGAAAAACATAAATAGTACAGGACCCATAAAACTTCTTTCAGACTCACTTTTTACATGGAAACTCCTTTATAAATCTTGTGGAAGCAAGAAAAAAAAAGAGACCACATAGCTGCCAGTCAACACCAGCAATAAAAATATATACACCAATAAAAGCAATGGGTACAATTTTATTTCAATCATCTTGCTACCTATCATAAGATAGTATAGTTTTATTTGCATAATTGCAAATTCTTTATCTTGGAGATGAATACTTTCCTTTGAAAAAAGGCACGCCACATTTTTTTGCTTGCATACCACACTGACATCAACCCTAAAGGCTCTAAGTAAACACCACTAACGAAAATTTAAGGCAAACACCAGATAGCCAGATAACTTGAGGATCACCAACACCTCCAAGATTCATTCATGAATCAGCTGCTAGCCAGTTCACTAGCTGGAGAGGTAGGAGACACTGTCTGTGTTGTACATGTTCCTATTTTCTAGTGAGTGCAGTGGTTCATAAAAGCTAATTTTTGGTGCTGGTGGAGTTTTTTGTTTGGTTGTTTTGATGTTTTTTCAGGGAAGCTCCCTGAAAAAAAACTGAAGTTACTCTGGAGGTTCTCCTTCCAGTCAACTCCTTGGGAGTGTCCAGAAAAATGAACAGTTTTGATGGCCCGTTTCTCCCTGAAAGGCTGAACGAGACCACTCCAGACTGTTTCGCTTTGCTCGTCCGTCGTCCTTCGGGATCAAGCTGTACCGTTCTCCATGTGGAAACGCGGCTGACCTCTTCCTGCCTCTCCCACCCTGCTCTCCTCCACGAAAAAAAATCCCGAGTAAACAAACACTTCGCACGCTCGGAGCTGGACGGGCACAACTGAAGCGGACCGGCGTGGGAGCGGGCTGTCCCCGCCAGGCCCATGCCCCTCGCTGTCACGCCGCAGGTGACGGCCCCCTCTCCACACCAGCCCCGGGTGCTGAGGGCCGGCCGAGCTCCGGCAGCCCCCGCTCCATGCTCCCGCCCGCGATCCTGTTCGGCTTTTCCCTCGGATTCCTGCTGCTGCTGCCGGCAGAGCGCGGCCCGTAAACACGCGCGGCAGGGCCGCCGTGCCGCCCGGCGCTCCGCGGGAGGGGGCGCGGGGAGCGCGGCGGCGGCGCCGGGACGCCCCCGGCCCCGCCCGGCCCCTCGGAAGGGGAGGCCCGAGGGCTGGGCCCCGGGAGGGAAGGAGGATCGTGTCCCGGTATCGATGGTTCCTGCGTATTTCTTCGGTGGTGGCGGAGGCGGGCGCTGGTCCGGGCTCCGAGCACCCCCCCCGCCAGCAGCTGCCTCCCCTCTGCCCCTCTCCGTGGCCCCGTGCGGTTCGGGCTCTGCAATGATCGGTGCCACAGCGGGTTATAAATAAACACCGTAAAGCCCCCGCTGCTTACACGTCGGAGGGTTGTGTAAGACTTTCGGCTTCCTTAAAAAAAAAACCCAAATAAAGCCATTGTAATCTTTCTCTGTGAGGGGAAAAAAAGTTTAGAAACTTTTATACAAGAGCTCAGAAATCGGCAAATGTGTAAAATGACCCAAACTTGGATCTGTCAGACCTCATGATTGTTGAGCTAAAATTGATGACCAGGGACCCTCTGACGTGAATGCGGTTGGGACAAATTGTACTCGAGCAGTTACCTGCTTTACGGGCACAATACAAGTGCAAGTGTGTACTACTAAACGCGTAGTGGGTTTGGGTACAATACACATAATGTAAAATGCAGTCAAGGTCGCAGCTAATGGCTATGGCAAGTTCAATTCTACTGCAGCAACCCCCCTGGCAGACAGGAAAAAGTCTTAAGGTCCATGAACTAAATCTCACTCATTTCTCTTCTGGGAGATTAGGGCTTTGGCTTTGTTTTCAGAGGGAAGATGTAGTAAAACAAAAACTGAATTTTGAAGTGGTGGTGTTTTAAGCATTTTCTTGTGATTATCTTTTCACCTGTAATGTTTTGGCTTGACTTTCTAAGTCTTTTAAATTAATTTTTTGGTTTATAAATGGCTGGGGTTTGTTTAGAAACACTTCAGCTGTTCTGTTCTGCTGGCTTCCTTTGGTAGACGTGTGTTGTATTTTAATCTATGATTTATGTAAGCAAAAAGAAAACCTTGCGGGTACTAACATGTTTCTAAATACAAAGGGTCAAGTGTTTATAAACCAAACTTATTTGTGTATAATCTCTTTTTTTTTTTTTAATTTGAATGAACTGTCAAGTCAGGCTTTTTTTGTGGGAGGAATGGAGCAGCAGGGAAGAGCAGAGCAGAGGGAGAAGGCAGCACGAGTCTTCCTGGAGGCTTTTTGTCCTATTGGTATTAAAGATATTTGGCCAAAAGGTGCTAACGCAATGCACAAGTTTGGTGTAGATGGCAAGATAAAAGAGTTTCACTTGAGCTAGAGCTTAATGAAGCATCTACTGCCTTGTCCGAGTTAGTAATTTGGAACATGTTACTTGGATAAACACAGTCTCTAAGTGGAAAACAAAGGCAGAGTGAAGCAGCTCAGGGAAGCACAACATAGAAAAGAAGGAACAGGAATGGCACAGGATGGTTCTTGTCACAGAGGAAGGACAGCAGAAGAAGAGTGGAAGGGCAGGGGGATCAAGTAGTAGGAATGGGAGGCTAGCTCCAAGGCAGTGAATAGTAGCAGAGGTGTTGATGAAACCAAGCATTTTATTTCTAATGCTTATTTCCTCACAATTTTTCCTTGAACACAACTCTTCTTCATGGACAACTTACTGGGACAGAGGAGAAGAGGACTAAACGCCCTTGTGAAAGAGGCTTGGGATAATTACTCATGACACAGGTAAGTGTACTGAAGACACCTGATACAGCTGTTGTTAAAAGTTTGGGTTGTTTTCCTTTTGTGTCTCTATTTAATGGTCACATTGCTCTTTGTGCTGCTCAGTTCAGCTGTCTGCAAAACCCAAACTTAGGAGACTTGGGACCTAGATTACCATTTTCCTCAAGTTCTTACAGAATAACGGCACTGATTGTAGAGGAGAATTAACCTCTTCTGCCACAAAGCATTAGGTGAACAGCCTGCTACATGAATTATTATTTTGAGTGTTTTAATTTTAATAACTAAAGTGTAGCATAGTTTTTTCAAAAAGGAGATTAGTGAACTGACACCACCTAACCTTGCTAGTTATCTACAAGTAGATTACAGAGCATGATACTCCTTTGCACATGCATTTTGCAAATGTTCTCCTTGGTTGTACCCTTTATTTTGCAAATTGCAGACATTGAGATGAAGGGTCTATAATTTCCTAGCTTGCCTTTCTCTTGGAACACTGGTGCTGCACTGGCACGCATCCACTTTGCTGTGACTTCATTTGAATACAGCAAATTCTTTATTATGATGAACAAAGGGTTGCTCTCTGGTCTGCTTTGAATCTCAGTCTGCTCATGGAGATTAGTGGGTTTTGAGCAATGCCAAGTCACTAAATATCTCCGCTTCACTGATCTCAAAGACATTTGTGACAAGGGATTTAGTAGTCATTTTCATGCATGTTCTTGCCTTTGAATGGATAATACCTTAGTAGTTCTGCTTCCCATTGCTATTTGATTCTCCATTTCATTCAAAAGGGTTTAAATTCAAAACTTCTCTTTACTCATATGTTGTTGCTTTGAGATACATAAACACATTTGTTTGTGGTTTTAGTCCTTGAATACAACTCTCCTTCACCTCTTTGTTTTTTTTGCAATTTGGAGTTTATTGTCATTCATGTTACTAGGAAATACCTTGTGGTTAAACAATGTCTTACGTTGATGTTTATAATATTGCTTCTGTCAATGCATTGAACAAAACCGTGTATAATAAAGCAGGATCTTGAAATTACAAATTTTAAATTTTCTCAAAGACTGGTGGTCAGCCTTTTTTTCTTTCCTGAAAATTTCTTAAAATAAGGAGTATTACTTTTATCTTGATATACGAGACAAAGTGATAAACCCTTAAAAAACACTGGGTTAAATTTTCCAGAAGTGGACAGATTCCAAAAGCCTTGTGTGGCTGCCAGGTCAAGCTGTAGACTTCTCTTTTAGTTGTTCCAGGAGAACAGCAATTAATCTCCAAAGCTGGGTTTGGTTTCAGAAAATGGATGAGCGCAGTGAATTCCTTATTAAACTAAAGAAATTTGCTAAGCCAATTTCCTTAAAAGAGTAAGAGCAAAAGTGTTCAGAGTTTACAGAAAATTCAGATCCACCAAAACAGACATAGGTAAGAGAAGTATTAAGAAAGGCTGAAAAAACCCCAAGTAGACCTTGGTGGTAGTTTCTCTACAATGAAGTTGCTCCTGGTTCAGGATTTGGCTGTTGTACTCCCAATCCATGCACAGCAAAGGATATAATTTATTCATAGTATTTCAGAAACTTTTTTTATGTGATTCTTTGAAGATTTGTCCTACTCAGCATCTTTACCTGCATTCCAAAGGCCTGTACTGTTCTCTGAAGTACAGATTTCTACTGATGAATCCAGTGGATCAGCCTGGACTTTTGCTTCTGTACCTAACACACTCTGACATCAGCAACACAAAACCAAAGTGGGTGGCATCAAAACCTTTCAAGAAGGCTGTGTCAGTGCTGTGCTACACTCACAGCAATAAGCCACAAAGAATGTGTTTAGGGGCAGCAGCCTGCCTGAAAGAATTTCTGTCACTTCTCTTTCTCCAAGTGCCGGATCAGCCTGAGCTGTGAGCCACTGATCACTTCCACCTGCTGTTCATGATGTTGGTCAGGAAAGATACCTGGCCTCAGGCTATTAAATCTAGGGCAAGGTTCCACTAAAGACAGTGTCCGAACTGCTACCCAGCAATGTGAGGTCACCCTGCATCATTACTTGCCCAGGGATGTAGTAAATCTTGCGTGGTGGGATTGGTATCATTATGAAGCGTTAAAAAGCTGGCTCTCGTTTTTGTACTCAAATAGACATTTTGTTGCAGTGTGACCCTGGTCTTTGCTTTTCAGGTAGCCACCTCCAGCTCTTCTTATCAGACCCAGGGTTTCCACGCAGGGGTTTCCAGCTGTGCTCCACAGGGATCCCATCACCTTCACGGATTTACATAGCTTCCAGCACAAATTTAGTTAAAACATCTTCCAGCTGTCAGCATTTCCATCCCAGGTAAAAGGCCACAGTCCTCTAATCCCTGAGTTCTAATCATGTTCCAGCCACCTTGGTTCGAGTGTTCTGACCTGGCCTCAAGAGGCCAGCAATGGAAAGAGATATTTACTGTTTTGCTTTTGCTGTGTTTCTTCCCTCAAAGCATAATTATAAGCCACAAGTTTTGCATGTAGACATGTACCAACAGGCGCTAGGCCTGTAGAAATTTCTCCATTGATCAAACTTGAATTCCATTCACAGTTACAGTCAGGGAAGCAGCTTCCAATGCATGCCCAGAACATTTGCTTGATAATAAGGAATTTTAAAGCCTGTCCATGAAACTTCGTAGTACTAGGTGAAGCCAGAAGGATTGTTACTGTATCTGCACAAAATTCCCACTGCTGAAAAGAGCAAGATGGTTGAATTAAAGGCAAAATTTTCCAGTTTGCCTGCCAGCAATTATGAGGAACAGGAAATAATGAGGAAGAAACTAATGGCATTAATTTCAGACCAGAGTGAAAAAAAAAAAAACAGTGCATGGTTCATCACAGGGCTAATACTCTATAATGATTGATGATTCTGTAATCAGAGCCCACATAGAGAGAAACAGGCTGTAAATTAAATGGTGTATTTCACAAATGGTTTGGAATTGTAATGCAATGATCAAGAATTTGCAGAGAAAGACTTTATGCCCCTTTATAACAAGCTGCAATGCTTCCAACAGAAATAATCAGGGTTCTGACAATGTATTTGTTTGAAAGAAGGATTGAGTTTGACAATAAAAAATAGCCTGTAATCTGCGTGTCACATACAGCTTTCTACTGACACAGATCCTCATGGTCTACTGCACCAGCATTCACAGCAAATTAGTCTCAGTTTTACTGTATTCCTTAACCACACCAAGTGGTACCTAGAGAAATAAACTTGTTTTACCATGTCACTGCTAGTTGGATAGCCCTTACAGCTGAAAAATCATAGTGTGATTCAGTGATAGACTTAAAATAAATGTCTCACTATGGTTTAACTTTCTTTTTTAGACTTAGTAGTAAGGAAAAAGGAGGAGGAGAAGGACGAGAAATCCATTTCTCTTGTTTTTGAAGTCCACAGTTTGGCAGGCCACTGGCTTCCTCAAGAAAGTCACTGCAATTCCTTCCTGGAAAGTTTCCCCCTCTCTAGAAGCAAAGCACCACTCTTAGCTTTCCACAGAAGAGGAAAGGATAGTTCTGGTTAGGAAACAGGACTAACATGAGCAAACATGCACTCTAAAGGCCATGTCAATTTGAGCTAAACAAAACAACTCTTCTTTTGGTCAAACTCATCTATATCCAGCACATGGGCAGATCAGCCATGCAGCACACATGATGCCTCTGACACCCCTAGGAAACACAGGGTCTGTTGCAGCCTTTCAGAAAATTTGAGTTATCCATGAAGCTTTGTCTGTGTTCCACATAGCATACGTACATGTTCTATTTGGGAAATCCCATGGGCAGCAGCCCTGATTCTTTCTAATGTTAGGTGTCACAGTGCAGCTGAGCTCTTTCTTCAGGCAGTCTAAGATGCTCTACAAGTCCCACTTCTCAGAGGTCCCAAACTCAGTTTTTCAGCAGCTCATCAGAAAACTGGACAGTGTTATTAACCATCTCTTAAGCAACAGAGAAATATAAAGGGATCTTACATTCTGTGATGGCTTGTGTGATCATACAGTCTACCAAGACACCATTTCTGACTCCATTTTTGGGGCCAGCCTAATTGTTTCGGATCTAGGGGAAGGTAATTCCAGCAATTACTATTTTTGGGCATTCAGAAACTGCTCGCAGAGAAGTCTGAGTCTGTGCTCAGGTCAGAGCAGTCCTTACCAGTGGCATCCATAGTAATGAGACATTTAGAAGCTTTGGTAATACCTTCTTCTTTCTGTCTGTTTTAATAATGATTTGTAACAAATTTCCTAGCTCTTAAATATGTGACACAGTTCTTGTCCACTGGTGGTGGTGCATTTGAGTCAGATTTTTCACTGACGCTGGGAAGGTGTATGTTAGCATGTGGAGGAGATGAGACACCCATTCACGAGAGCTGTGTTTCTTGGCTAACTTTTACACCAGTCTGGTTATGACAAGAAAGGCAAATGTGTCTGCGCAGTAGCTATCAGTGAGGATTTCAGTGGCTGTCCCCAGGCTTGCAGGAGTCTCCCCACTGCTTCACTTTTTGCTTGTTTCTCCACAGTAGCCACATCACAGTGAGATGTTGTACTGCTTAACCCACTCCCACAAAAGTTTAATAAGAGTCAAAAAACTATTGGTTTTGTCCTATGACCACATGGCCCTCCCAGTTGTGCATCAAGTATGGGAGATACACCTTTTGTGGAGAACATGAAGATGTAATGGGACAAAGTGCTTCTGTCCCCTCTTAGCTGCCACATGTGGCCAGCCACACATAGCTGCTGCACAAAAACAGTTTCCAGCTACTTCAACCAAAAAAGTCTCCTTCCAGCGCTAAAATCAGTGGTCTCAGACATGTTGGTATCAACAACAGCGGTGACTGCAGTGAGCTCAGCAGACCCAAAGTGAAATCTGGGCAGCCACAAAAGCCTCCCCTAAAGACACAGAAATCTGAGAAATATTTTCAGTTCCAAATTTGCACAAATGAAACAATCCTTTAAAATTTAATCCAAGGAGGTACCTACTGTGCTTTTGACTTCTCATGAGTGTTTAATGCTCTCATGACAGTTTTAGGGCTAGAGACAAATTTGAGGGGTGTTGAGCCAACACTTTTCACACATATGCCATTATTTACCCTGCAGCTTGTTTTGTACATTGCCTACAAAATTATGGTTCATAGAAGAAAAGCCTGGCAACATGAGGGAAATTGTTGTAAACAACCAGAGTGAACACTCCAGCCTGTGTACAATAGACATGCTAGAACTCAAAATAACACCAGAGGAAAAAAAAAAACAACCTCCCTTAACAAACAGTAAGAACATTGTTTGTTTTTAAGAAACACTGAGCTTTGTTTTCAGTTTCTAGATTAAGCCTAATTGCCAAAAATGCCTTTGTTACTGTCTAAACTAAACTCAAGTTGGGAAGCATAGTCAATAATTACTTCAATTAAGAATGTACTGTCAAAAACCTAAGGGTGGGAATGCTAGAAGTGAACAGTTGTTCAAAATTAACAGCCTCATCCTCTCCCTATCCTTTGCCTCTATTTTTTCCTCAGGTATAGAAATTGTAGCTTTAATGAACAGCAATAGAAACTGAGCTTCTGAGAAAAACTAAGTTCAAAATGGAGGACTTTTGGCAGCAGTCTCCCTCCCCCTCTTTTTGAGATCCTTAACACATGCCAAAGTTTTCCTCTTAATGCTTGCCAGGGCTATTGAATGCTGAAGTCACTATTTTGAACTTAAAACCTCCCAGAACTCTGAGACATCTGTATGGAGGATGCTTGCTGCCCTGCATATCTGCCAGAACCCAAGACTGAAATGTTAATCATAGATTCAGCTTTGCAATCTTAGAAATGAAAATTATCCCAACTGCATTCTCTTTCCCATCGCTTTTCTTCCCCTTCTGGCTCTTCCACCCCATCAGGCACAAACAATAGAGTTTCTTGTACCCTGCAGTACCCACCTTCTTCCCATTAGGAACAGAACACTTGGCAATCTTCCTGGATGGCCATGCTGGTCCAAAATTGTCTCTGGGACACATGCCTTCTTTTGTGGTCACTGCAGTGAGGGGTACGTCCCTTGCAGAACAAATATTACTCAGTAAAATGAACAGGAACAGAAGTTGTTGCTAGTGGCTGTTCCTACAAGTGGGTGCATGTTGTGTAAACAGTGAGTATGCTAAAGCTGTCCAAGCCCATGGATTCTGGGGATTGCCTCTCTTCTCATCCTTTTGCTACTGAATCTGTTCATCAGGGACAGAAATGAGTTAGGGAATTAGGCAACTTAATGGCAAGTTTTTTATTTCTGCCCCAACAGGGAGTGCAATTCATGAATTAAACAACCCTGAGAAAAGCTATGAGGGGGCCCCAAAACCTACAGACAAGGATGAGAAGAGCATTTGAAGATCTGGACCCTGTGAAGACCGCTGATGGATACAGAGCCAGTCATGCCAAGGACTTGCTGCTGTCTAGGAAAAAGAGAACATTTTTTTCTCTATGGTGAGGAAAGGCAAACATGCAACAGCACTTATTTGATAGGCCTTTGGTGTCAAATCCACAGGCTGGGTGTAGTAACATAGCAGATGTTGGCAAAGTCTGTCTGGTGAAAATTCCTGTAAATTTTTCATCTACCTTACACTATCTCTCTGTCTGTGAAGAATTAGTAGCAAGAACCCCTTGTGATGTGATAGCATTCTCATTCTTATTCCTTTGTTGCTAATGTACTTTACAGAGGAACAAATGAACTGGTTTCATCATTAATTAACTGCACTTCAGATGGCACTGTGTGGCTGTCAGTGCTGCAACTTTCTTTTCCTGCAGTATGAAAATTGCATGTGCATCACTGGAGACAAGTCCCTCGATGCAGTTTCTGTTGTCATTTCTGAAATACCAGAGGAAAATCTAGAGTTCAGTGTTATCCATGAGAGATGTCCTAGTCTGACCAGATCTTAATCTCAAATGAGTTCAAGCACTCCTTCAAATCAATTCTGAATGTGGCCTAAAGTGTACACAGCACTTTACATTTCCCACCATACTATAATGGAGATGACACGTGCTTTAAAGCGTTGGATTTATGCAGATTTGCCAAGAGGGCAATGGTGCACAAATAGAGATGTTTTTAACTGAAAGGACATGTGCTCCCCATACGGATGCGGTCATGGTTGCTTAGTCTCTGAATGAGTTCATATTGCACTTCTCCAGAAGAGAACATGTGCTACGTATTTCTTCAGGCTAATTTTTTCATGCTACAAATAGTAGTTGTCATCTCACCCAACATACAGGTTTCAAGACACAAGCTGTCAAAACATACTGGAATGGTTTGTGTCTGTGAAAGACGGCTGCCAGGAAGTACCTGCCTATCCTACACTGGGTGGGGAAACCCTTAATACTGTCCTCTCTGTTCCTCAGTGACTACCTCAAGCAGTTTGTTCTTAGTACGTTGCCTGTCGGAGACCCCTCTGAAGTCACCTAACTCCATTAGTGGTGCAGGGGACCCAAACACTCAGCTCTTACTTCGTGGTAACCATCTAGGGCTATAATAGCCTCACGAGTATCCTCCATACATGTTAAAGTGTTTTGGGGGGTTTTTTTGGAAGCAGACAGAAAGTTGCTCAGCTTGGGTCCAAAAAGGAATAATCTGTCTTTTGAAGGGGTTTTCTTAGATTAATGTAAAATTACTTAATAGATTAAGAACATGTCCGTACAGCCACCCCAGGCACCAAGATAGTCATTTTGGTTTTAATTTTGTCATATATGTGTCTGAAAGGTGCAGGATAACCCCCAGGCTGTGTTCTCTTCACGAAGGAATTCCTCTTGCTGTAGCACCTCATAGTGGTGGTGTAGCACCTCCAGCTCACACATTTCCAGTGGGAGAGTTCTCTCTTCCAAACTTTCTTGTTCTCTGAACCACACAACTGACCATAAACAACAACTGTCTTGAGTTTCTGGCCAGTTTTCACTATAGGCCATTGCTCGGATGATTCCAAGTGGAAAAGTGCATAAGAAGAGCTTTGAAAAGGGAAGTTACGTGATCTCAAACCTGTGATTCTCTGTCTTCTCCCCTGCCCTTGACACCCATGCGTACACATAGTTAAAGAAATACTCCCGCCTATTTATCTCCCTTACGTGGGGTAATTACCTAGGCTGTGGCCAAATCACAGTGCTGGTGCAGAGACACAAGCTCCGTCTGCAGCTTGGTTCAGTGCAGGCTCATTAGCTGAGGCTTGGAGCTGCACCTGCAGGACCAAGGCTGGAGCTGTGCTGAGGCAGCTTAGGGGGTGTTACCCCATATGCCAGAGCCAACTGTATATTCTGGTAACATGGGCTGCAGAAGCACGCTGTGCCTGGGCTAGAAGGCTTGCTAGACGTGTATTGGAGAGCACTGTAGATGAACCCAGGAGGACCTAGTGGGAATTTGGGAGCCATGGAAAAAACTAATCTCACTGTTTAGAGTATCATGACAAACCTATTACAGTGAACAACAGAGAATGGACTTTACTCCCACTCATCTCTTTGCACTCATCTGCCCAATGAGTATTTTAGCTGCAAATTATAAAGGACAGGATCCTTGTCATCTTATCTTTCCACTTATCAGTCTTTATAGTGTCACCAACAGATGTGTCACAGACAAGTGGCAATCAGCATCTTTCAATCATGTCCCAACCTTCAAGTGTTACCTAAGATGGAAAATCTGGAGGGAAAGAAACCTCAGATTTACAAATACCTTCGCATACTTCATACAGTTTTGTGCTATTTTTTATGCTTACAACTACTGAGACAGTTTCTGTGGCCAAAAAACCCCACACCTGATCAAGCAATTAAAGTCATTGCAAATAAGGTCACAATACTGCTTTTCCACAAAAATCCTCTTATTTGGTGAATGAGGTGGCTGGATGGGATCTGCTTGAAAGAGTCCAAAGGGATAAGGCTTTGGAGGGATCCAAGAAAGCTGACTGATATTCAAGCTTTACCTCCTCCAAGGCCAACAGGGGTCCATCTTAAGGAGCAGGAAGTCAGGCAAAAATGCCAGGAGACCTGCATGGATGAACAAGGAGCTCCTGGCAAAATTAAAACACAAAAATGAAGCATCCAGAAGGTGAAAGCAGGGACAGGAGTCCTGTGGAGAATATGGAGACACTATCCAAGCATGCAAGACACAGGAAAGCCAAAGACCAACCAGAATTAAATCTGGTGAGGAGTGTCAAAGGCAACAAGAAGGCTTTCTGTAATTATATCAGTCACAAAAGGGGACTAGGGAAAATGTGATCCTGCTGCTGCTGAAGGTGGCAGGGGCCCTGGTGACACAGGACGTAGAAAAGGCTGAGGTACTGAGTGGCTTCTTCACCTCGGTCTCTACCAGGAAAACTTGCCTTCAGTAATCCAAACAAAGACAAAGGGAAAAGTCTGAAGCAAGGAACACATACTTGTGGTGGAAGAGGATCAGGTTACAGAATACTTAAGCAAACTGGATGCACCCAAAAATGCTTAGGGAGCTGGCTCATGTCATTGTATTTTGATTATCTTTTAATGATCATGATGACTTGGAGAGGTGCATGAAAACTGGGGGAAAGCAAATGTCACTCCTATCTTCCAAAATAACCTGAAGGAGTACCCAAGGAACCATGTGTTTTAAAGACAAGCTACTGATAACTCTCTTCTCCAGCCTGTGACAGCCTCAGCCCTCTAACCTAGAAACAGCACAATGCTGGTTCTGCTGCTGGCTTGCAAGATTCATTATATTACTTGGAGGAGCAGTTGTTTGCTTCCTTCAGGATCCATCCAGACTTCATTTTGCCCAGATCCTTTTTTTCCTTTGTACTTTGCTGCTGAAAATAAGCTGCAGCTAAGAAAGTAGAAGGACCTCTGAACCTCTAGTTTGAGTTCCAACCTTCAAGTATCTGCTGGACAAGGCTTGGCTCTCTGCTGGTTGACATGCAAAGTAAGTGCAGCCTTGGAAAGTTCAGGTTCGTGCTTATTTGTTTGTTTTCACAGGCTCCCATAATTTTCCAGAAAAATTAAGGAAAGAAAAAACTAGTGACTTTTATGATAACATGACTTTTGTAGCTCAGCCAACCCCTTAACAGAATTTTGTCACATAAAGGAAAAACAGAATGCTAGACTTAGAGTTTTGTCCTTGCCAGATTTTAAGGATTAACTTACATAAATGTGGAGCATGTATGTGGTTTTCAAAATAGGTGACACAAACCTTTTGCATAATGGAAATAGTTCATCAGTCCAAATTAGATATTGCTACCAGATCTTCTTATTTTTATTTTATCTTGTGGCAAACTGAAATCCTTAATAATAATGATCCTTGTTATTATCTTACATTATCCTAATAATCCTTAATTACATTAACTGATGATGGGATTTACATACCATTTCAGTCACATCTGTAAATATGCAGATCTTGACTACTTTGGTCAATAAGCTCTTTAGCAGGAGCTGTTTCAGAAGAATCTATTGTAGCTCTAATATGATTTCTAGCACCACGACACACACAGGATCCCTGTTTTCTGCCTGAACTGACAGTTCTCTGTTCTTGCCTATCAGTCCTTGCACAAAGACTGCACAGAAATTCCAGTTGTGTGAGTTATATGAAAGGTCAATCTCATTTATGTAATAGCCAACTGAGAAGAAGTAGTGCTGAAGTATCTTGCCAGCTACAGTGCTAGGAAGATCATGTCACTGCAATTTTGGGCTTTTGAAACAAATCTGTCAGACACATTTTCTATGAAGCAATGTCAAGCCACTCTTTAGCTCCAATGCTTTCTAGTTCACTATAATGCTATGCTCCATGAACACAGGATGAACTGTGAGTCTTTGAGTGAGTACGTACCCAATTAAAAATCAATTGTCAGCCACACTTCACAGGGACTAATTCTATTTTGAACACCAGGTGTCACTGCAGTATACGCCTCATTCCACACCGAGCTCCCGTTACCTTAAAGCTTTTCTTTTAAGTGATGTCAAAGCTCATGGAGAACAAAGATGCTCGTACTTTGTTCCCAAGTGTGTGCATGCAGCTAAACGATTAGCCAGAATCTGGGAAAATTGTTCAATATTTCAACCAGCCACATTTATAGTTCTGTGTGGTTGGCCTCAAACCTGAAACTAACCCTAGTAATAGAGCTATTTTATGGCTGATAGCAACTGTTCAGAATGAAGAATCAAAAAAAAAAAAATCTGTGAAACAGTTCTCTTGAGAATAATGCTGCATGCATTTTTTCCAGAAGAACAGTCCGTATTGGATAATATTCAGCAGTTACTTAATAAAAAATTTATATCAAATTGCATATTTTGCAGCTTCTTGGCCCATGAACAAATGTTCAGTAAAAAGTAATCTTCTTTTACACTTATCAGATCCTGAATGATTTTGCACAGGAAATATTCCTTATTTTTACAAAATCTCTATTTGTCCTATAACCTTGTATCTTTTGAGTATTAAAATATACTTACCCAGATTAAACATTAAACAGCCATCACTTTGACAGTGTACAGATACTACTTGTCTGTCTCTGTGTAATTTCTTCAGCCTCCCAGCTTGGCATAACTAATCCCTGTCTGCACTGTGAATTTTCCAGGAACCTGTTCCTCAGTAACTGCTTAGTATTAAATGGATAAAGCTGCTCTTTTCCTATCTGTAATTAAAGATAATGAGGAGGAAGGTGCAAGTCAGGGAGAATGCAAGCTGCAAAAGGTTAGGTACTATTTTAGCCTCATGCTCTAGTGTACAAAGAAGCCTTGTTCTGGTGACATGCTTAGAAGATGACATTTCTTTGTGTTAGACTTACATGCAGAATATGTGTTACATATTCAGCAGTGGTCCTAAGTCACCTGCCTCCTGAAAGGCTTCAGGATGCTCTTAAAGTATTTCTACACAAATGAGAGTCTTGCTATTGACAGAGCAGTGCAGCAAATGGATGGAGAACATTACTTAGAGAGCATCTTTAACAAAGGAAAAGGAATCAAATGCCATGGCAATTTCAGAGGATAATCCATAGGGCTGGAAACTGCAACTTTAAAAATGCTGAAAGCTGCACAACTTTCAAAGGCTCAAACCCAGTACTCTTACCTGCATTAAAGAGCATAGTGCCACTACATTCATGGGAGTCCCTGCTTTAGTCAGAGACAATTTAAAATTGGTGCTGTTGTGTGCACGCTTGAATCTTGACAGGACTGTGGCTTTGGGAGGAGTGAGGTGCTATATATCACAAAGAAGTCTTAGTAGCTCTTGTCAGATAATGAAATCAGCACAAAATGCCCAGAACAAACAAAATTCCATAAAATGATGCAGGTTTTAAGATCTGCAGGATGAAGTGACTGCAAGGACTGAATAATATATTTGTTAAGAAAACAACAAAAGAGGCACAGGTAAAAATCAACCAACCAACCACTACAACAAAAGACAAAGCTTATTTATTGTGGTTTATTCTGTCTGGCTATTGAATTTATATATAGATTTCAAGTCAATGAATTTTGCCAGGATTTTTGAATTAAATTAATTTCATTGCAATGTGACATGTTTCCCATTGGACATCATTTACATGGATTTCCAATAAATTCAAGAATTATTTGCAAATATAATAACCAGAGAAAATGGCAGAGCCTCTTTTAAATGCTTTCAGAGAATACAGTACAGAATCTTATGATTTTTTTCTGCATATAAACAAGTAAATATTAGGATACTACTGTACATAAATAAAACCTGTATTTTTTATTATTGACCTATGTTCTTACTTTTAGGTAACTGCTTCATATGTTCATGTAGCATTTTTCCCCCAGAAATATTTACATAAACTTGTCTACATTTACAGTAAATAACCATAATTGCCTACTGTGCTTTCAGCAGCCAAAAGCTGAATTGGCTATAGAAACATCTGATGAAGATTCTTGGAACAAAGGTATGACTAAATGACATCAACTTGTGTATACTATTACAAAATGTTGAGAGGAATTTAATGGCATTTGTTAATTTACAAAATGCAATTTGGTATTGGATCTGAAGTGTTCTAACAGTAGGATAAGCCCTGCAATTACAGTTAAGCTACAACTTACGGAACATACATTCTGCAAAACTACAGTATTTCAGTGTTTGCAGTGGTGTTGATAAAAGTATATTGATTTCAAACAGGTAGCAAGCCAAAGAACCCTTCATGTAGCAAACAAGCCTTAGCTAATGCCATCTCAGAAGTCTGCATGCATTGACTTCAGGTGTATATGGCACAGTCATCGAATCACTGAGCTGCTCTCGCTGCCCACAGATCTGAACTTCACAGTGTATTTAACTGTGTCCACTCTAAGATAGCTGGGACAGTTCTAAGCCTCTCTTTTCACAAGCTCATACTGGTTTGAGGATGTTTTGCAGTTCTGTGTCAGTGATCAGAGATTCAAACAGTTGTCCAGAAAACACTTTTTGTTGCTAGAACACTATGTAAGAGAACTTTGCTCAGAGATATTCCAGTAATACATATTTTTTCCATTACAAAACAACGGATAAAATAAACAAAGGTGTCTGTATTTACAAATTATTATCCACTATGTTCTTAGTATGCAATGTTCCATATGTAAAGCAATTTTATGCTGAAGCTCATATAGCACCCAATTTTAAGTGACTCTTATTGAGGCATGATTTTAATAATTAGCTATTAGACATAATTATCCATATAACTGACTATTTTTTGTTGTTCTTATGGAAGTCATATCAATTCAGTAATATAAAAGAAAGAAAATGCATTTCACTGAAAATAAAAACAAAAGTACCTATCACTAAACCAAACTTCTAAACTCTTAGGGCCCAATCCTGCAGCCTTGGCTCATGCAAAGAATTCTATTTAAATAAAATAATCCAGTTAGAGTTGGGTTTTTTTTGTTAGTTTGAGTTTTGGTTTTGTTTTTTGCTAAAACCCCCATGATGCTAAAACCCATCATGCAAGTCCAGATCTACACATGGTACTTACTTTAGTGCATTTACATTTGTCCATGTTGGGTTTATAATTGAACAAAAACATGTATTTAGAATTTATTTATTCATTTCAGTTCTGTTGATATACAGGCTTGATAAAAGATAATCCAACTGCATCATGGCTGGGTGGAGATGACTTGCCCTCGCCTCTCTATGTGTAGGGAATACTGAGAAGAATAAACAATGAATAAGAAAAATCCATCTCCTGTGAGACTCTCAGCAACTTGTTCATTTAATGTAACCTTTTCTACTTCAAAAATCTTTTGTAACAGGTTGTCTGTGAAATGGGGGAAGTGCAAATGAAACTTAGCTATTGTTCCTTTACCTCTTTCTTCTAAGCTGCTGCAGTGGGCTGTACCTGTCTTGCCCTGACAATGAATGATCTTTTCTGGTCTGAAGGTGGGCTCTTAGCACACTTTCATCTAGAAAGACCAGTCAGACTGACGAGAACCAGCTCACATCCCCTTCTTTAAGTTAAAGGGGTTGGGACTGTGAAGCAAAGGGCCATTCCAAAGTAGTCATCTCCACAGACATGAGATGAGATGAGATGAGATGAGATGAGATGAGATGAGATGAGATGAGATGAGATGAGATGAGATGAGATGAGATGAGATAGGCCCTGCTGCAAATCATGAAGGTAGTACATGCAGAAACTCAGGAGCCACCACAGTGGTTCATTCAAAGACTTGTCTGCTGGTAGGATGTTCTGAGGAGACTGGTTATGTGTCAGATACTCTCAGTCTCAGATATAAAGAGCAAATTCCAGTATCCTCAGACATGTGAGAAAGAAGGTTCTTGTGCTCTTAGATATTTCTTTAACAATACATTTAAATATTGTGACAATTCACATCTTATATGTGTCTTTGAATGTCACATGAGTGCTTGAAAGCTGCAGAATTTCTTGCCTTGAAAGAAAGTCAAGACCTCCACAGATACCCTCCAGACAGGATGTGATTACCCCAAAACATCTGAATGAAGTCCAGGCTCCTAAATCTCACAGGCAATTTAAAAGGTCCCATTCAGAAGTGTTATGTGATGCAGTTTCTATCCCCACTGTACAATTGTCCTGTTTCACTAAGGACAAAAGGGATACTCAGATGGTGACAGCTGAACATAGTGGGGAAGAGCAGTTCCATAAGTAAGAGGATAGTCCAAATCCAACCTGTGCTGAAAGTTAAAATAGGAGTTAAAATTGTTCTCTTTGTAGACATTAGGAATTGAAAACATCAGCACTGTCTCTTTTTTTTTTTAGTAATAAGATTTGTAAGGTTTAAGCCCCCCTCCCCAATATAAGAAGATTGAAAGGACAAGAGTTGGTTATATTGTCTTGTAGTGACCAGGAGGCATTCTGAAATCTCAAATGAAGCGTTTTGAAGTCAAGTGATACTTACATACTTTATAAATAATCTAAACCAATTGTTGCATTATCATAAACTGTAAGAAATAACATGGCCGATTTCTAAATGAAACAAAATTTCATTTTGTATTTTCTGTACAAACACGTACTAGTTAAAATTAGCCAATGAATTTGCAGACAAAACCCTTGTCAGACTGTGCTATTACAACAATAAATGAACATCACAAATGAAAGCCAATATTTAGGAATGTGTATGGCAAGAGAGTACCACATACAGTAGTCAAGTGGCTGTGCAATAACCGTGAGCATGTTTACCTTTACAGAAACATCTGTATTTTTAGGCACTTTGCTATCATGTTTGTAATGACTGTCCTTCTGGCCAGTTTAAAACTGAAGACCTCCAGAAACAAAACGTCGCAGCTTGACAAAACAGAACTGTAAGATCTATATTATTCACACACTGGCCACAGACCAATGGGTATGTAATGCAAAGATAATCTGTGCATTTGCTATGGAAATTGGGGTGCTGGAGCTAAAATATATCTACATTGTGTAGACACTCTTGCTGACCTTTGGATTATATATAAGTTAAATTTTATCAATTAATCAATGGGAACCTTGTATTACAAATAAGTTCTCATATTTCTGCTGTTCAGGAGAAAAGACCAGTGTCTACTGTATGTGATATCCTAATGCACTCCTCAAAAATCACCACATAGGCAATTAATTTGTTTAATACTTCTTGTAAGCCTGGGATATTTCATCCTGACCCAACCAAGGGGGTTCTCTCTCCTTGAAGAAAGGGAACCCTGTATTTTTAGCTCTGTGATGTTCCATTCGCAGCATTTATCTTTAGCATAATCCTGAACACACGTTGCTTACTAGCAAGGGATCTATATTTTATATACATTTTCTTTTCTGAGGCTGCGATCTGCTCTGGCAATGTCTTCAGCCACCACCATCCCAGAAGAGATGCTACAAATCAACTTCAGCACCAGGGTATGAAATCATATTAACAGTAATTATGTTCCCTGCTCCCAGGAAGAGACCTGCCCTTGAAAGTCTTCAGCACACCACCAGAGGAGCATCTGTCAGGCTAAGCATCTTTCTGCATTCTTCTGTTTTGCAGCAGACTACCACACCAAATTACTTGTGAGGCACGTAAAAGCCTTATTCAGGCATACTCCAACCTCAATAAATAAAACTCAACTGAAATAACTGGTTATTTGCCTAAAAGCAAAAGTCCCTCATTGGAGTGTGGCCCAAATTGAAATGTTTGTTGCAGAAACAGATTTCTTACAGTCACACGGCAAACAAATGTATATGCACAATAGGAGACAGAAAAAAAGTCCTCGAGCTGGACTATGATGTTTCCAGTCCCACAGTGCACAGATGAGAGTCGTGTCTCTAGCTGCTTCCACGCCAAGTCGCCCGGCCTGAATGGCCGCTTTTAAACAGCCGTGCCCCAGCCTAGGCAGGCTTGTCACACGTGGTGACTCCACTCTGGCTGCAGTGAGATGAACAAGAGACAGGGCAGCACTGTCAGCTTTTGTAGTCAAGAGCAGCACAGTTAACGCTACGTTCTGGGAAGCAGACAGCACCAGAGAGAGCACTCTGTGTCACAGCTTTACACCTCAGCTTTCAGAAAGCACATGCAAACCATTTATCCAGCATCTCATAAAAGCACCACTGAAAGAGAGCACCGCGTATACGGAATTGTGTTCAAAACAGCAGACAGGAGCTGTTCAGGGAGCCATGGAGAAGCATGCAGCTCAGAAGCATCCCTGCAGGATGGATTCCTTGAAGGCACGATCGATGAAGGCTTGGAGAACAAGGCAGCTGGTCATCAGCCAGTTGAAACTATGGGGACGGCCCAACTCTGGGTTACTCATGAATACGAATCCCCACACCTACTCATCTCTCACTCCATGGATCCTGCTACATGTAAGCAAGCCTGCAATTTATATTAATAGAAAGACTGAAGCAACTAATTGTTCACAGTTGACATGAACACCACCTCCCCGATTGCTCACTATTGTAAAACCTACGCTCTTCAAAAGAAGACTGATAATTCTTATTGCAAAGTTTAGTCATCATAGCTACATTACTGGGCTTTTTAGTGGATGTTTGTGAATGACTATTGCTATTGTAGGGCTAACTGAGGTCCAATACATTAAATGTGTCTCTATAAAGATGTTTCTAACTTGGGACAAGTAAATGTTGGGGTTGTCCCTTTGTACTTTTGAGTTAAACACATACAGTATGGAAAAGAGTATGGAATTACTAGCTACTTCGTAGAAAAGGCACTATAACTGATCTAACTGTGGTAATTAGGTACATGCCTGTGCTACAGGTATCTGCAAAGAATTTATTTCTCTCTCTGACTGAGAAAGTTATTCTACACTCATGGTAGAAAAGGATGACTGGTTTACATATTGGATTAGCACTGGTTTAGGTATGTGGTAAGAACAACTCTCATGGGAAACAAATTCATGGAAAAGGTGTCTGAACTGCATTTCCTATTTTCTGCCAGTTCCTGGAGGGAAATCAAAAAGACGTTTTCACTAGTGCAGTTACATACACATTACAGCTTCTCTTGGCCTTACTGTGGCAATTTGATGTGAGATCTTATTATACGGTTTTGCTAAAAAAAGGAGGCAAAGAAATAGACTGTAAAGCTTCCCCAGAAAACATCGCCAGGTAACAAATACTTCATTTTGGATGTTGACATTTTATTTAGGGATATGCTGAAAGAGTTAAAAAGAGCAGTAAAGAGACAAGTAGAAGAGCCTCCCTTTTCTTTACAGTCAGATTAATCTCTTTGGGGATTACTGCTGGAAATATCTTTCTATCGACTATATTAATGAAAAGGAAGCATTGACAAGAGCCATAAAGGAACAGATCTTACTTCTGGGAAGAGGGAACTAAACCAGAAGCTTGATTCTTTGTCAAGAAATGTAAATATTCACTTAACAACCTCGGACTGAATTCTAAAGCATTTTCCTTTAGCATTAGACTACATAATGGAGATTGCAGGGGAGTTATGGAATTCCCTGTACATCCTTGTTCAGGAGACTAATTCTTTTTTGCAGCTCTTAAGTCCAGTGTGTGTGGGTCTCAAGGCTGGGGGCAGGTACACGTCCCAAAAGCAGAAATCCAAAATGTGAACTGCTTCTCCATGAGACTGAGGTCTGATGGACCATTAAAAGGTTGTGACCAGCCTGAGAGATATTTAAACAGGAAGGAATGTGCCACTGCCACAGGACTGCAGACATAGTACCAGCTCCCAGTGCAAGGCTGTATGAGACAGGTTAAAAACAGAAACCAAAGAAAGAAGAGAGAGGGAGGAAAATTGTTCTTTCACTGTGGAAAAAGGGGAGTCTGGGGAGTCTCAGGAGCAGTTGTCAGAATAGAGGAAAGAAAGGACAGAAGGACTTGTGTCCCTTCCTACAAACCAATGTTCTTGATCTGGCTGTGAAAGACAACAGAATGACTGGACAGTCCTCCACCATCCTTTGACCTGCTGGTCTCAATGGAGGCACTTCTAGAGTGATGTTTGCTTTTCTTCTTCTGCACCTTAAAATTTTACAATCAAGAGTTCAGTGCTGTTCTTTGCTATCAACTGACATTATCTCTATCTTTGAATTGGTCTTGAAATTGAATCTAGTGAACATGGCAAACCTCATGTTCCTGCTGTTTCTCCAAAAGCACTCATCCATGTAAAGGGATAACTTCATCTTGAGATGTATTTGGGAATTTCAGGAGTTGAGGTATGCCTGCCACTAAGCTGCAGGAGTCAGACTGAGGACTACATATATAAACTGGTACCCCTGAGGAAGGAACAGACAGCAAACACAGTTAAAGACTAAAGAAATTCTCCAGACTTAGCACAACAGATCTTCTGAAACATGGTGCATCTTATCTTTGGCCTTAAACAGGGTGAAGTAGAAGGAGAGAACAGTCAGAGGTGAACTTCAAGAATTCACATTTAAGGAAACAGAATGAAAACTTTTATAAAGGGAGAAACTCCAGAAAGCAAAACCAAAGTCATCCTTAAAAAGCACTGAAGTGGAAGCAAAGGGTTTGCTGCAGCTGTCAAAACATGGCAGCATGGTCAACAACAGGATGGATGTAGACTGCTCTGAACTGCTTCTCCTCCAAGGAAGAGAGTCAAAGACCAAGTGTGCTGCACTGTTGCACAAGGTCAGGATCCATGAAGTTTGAACCACCCCGTGGGCAGAGGCTGCCTGCGCACTTGCACTGCTCCTCAGAGCTCTACTACTTACAGGCAAAGCCTGTAAATCAGCACACTTCTTTCAGTTATGAAGCTATTTCTAATAAATGTGTGTAACCAGATTTATGTTTGCTCTTTATACTACCAAGTCATATTGAGCACTGACCAAGGATCCGAGAAGGGCTCAAGCTGGTATATCAAAACCCAGCACCAACTGAGCTGAAAGTAAACCTGAAAGCTGTTTTGTTTACTACAGAATAAGCCAGCCTCAGTTTATGTACTGTTTATTTTGAATTAAAAATAAACTGCTCTTCAAGCACATGCCAGATATTACGTATGTGAATGTTGCCAAGCTTGGACTATAACTTGTACTTGTGTCCAAATTACAAGTGTATGCTTATATACATGGGGATATGTGCACATGCATGTCCCACAACGCCAGTTCTCTACTGCTGGACTATTCTTGTACCATTGTACTATTTATTGTACTATTCTTGAAGAAAAAACGTACCAATCCAGTACCTGCTTATTTCATCCAAGCACTGTACTTTGTTTTTCACAGTAACGGAGTAACTCGGCATTTTTGAAAAGCCAGTGGCTTTCAAACTGCTTGTCAGAGGCCCAAGAAGGTCTTGGTTGCCCTCCTGCTCCTTTTAGCAGAAGAACAAGGAGGACCAGTAGCTATGCCTGACTAAATCCCACTGTCTCTTTTCCCTCTTTTTTGCCCTTTGGCAGTGTTCTTTTACATAGACTCCATGATCTTAGCTTAAAAACAGCAATGCATGTTCCATATCCCTGCTCAAGGAGACAGAAAAAGTCCACAAAACAACCCCAAAGCAATTTTCATTTATCTACTTTTACAATAGGAAAAAAAAATTTTAAAAGAAACCAAATAAAGCCCAAATAAAGAATGGGATTCCTCCTGTTACAAACCCCAGTAAGTTAATCTACAAAAACTCTGAAGATGAAAAATATGTTGTAAAAAATAAAAATACTATCCACTCAACACAGTACATAATTTTTCCTATATAAGAAACTAGACAAATGTATTAAAATATTTAAAAAGGGCAAAATTCTGCAAAGAAATTACTCAACACTACTAAGGTTAGACTACACATTATGCCAATACATTCATTTGCACAACTTTTTGCAACATGACAATGGTCTGGGGTGTGTATGTGTAGGTGTTTATGTCCATTTGAGGGAAACAGTGCAAGAACGTTAAGGGTGACCATTGCCATTTTAAAGGGATATTTCACAAATAATCAAACAAAACCCCTACAAATACCAGTACACATCTCAAATACTGCAAGTCACATTCTACAGCCCTTGACATTAAAAAGAAAAGAAAAGAAAAAAGAAAAAGCCAGCAGAATTAATTCAAGTACATTTGGAGTCAGTCCCTTGTGAACTAATGTTGTTTGCACTTTAGTTGCAGTGAATGTGGACAGAGCTCCCCAAAGGACACAGAAGTGAGTGCATCTTCCCCAGCCCTGCAAAGTAAGTCTGAGTTGAGGTACAGTTATCCGTGGTTTGCTCGACATTGCGGATGCCAAAACTTGAATGAAAAATTATGCTTGAAAAACACTTTGAAGAAAATGACATAAAATAATCTCTTAAAATGAGAAGCTAGTTTTGTGTGAAGGAAGTCTTTTTTGGTACGTAATCCTATCAGGACGACAAGCATGGCACTCCTTCCCAAATTACGTTTGCCTTGGAGCTAATAATAATAATAAAGAAACCTTTACGTTGTCCTGGTCACCTTTCTGACCTGACGTACCCTTTCCCATGAGCCTTGATCCACCACCCAGAAAAATCAGCAGGTATCACACTCTGGCTGAAGTGTACATTGCTTCTTCACAACTTGTGTTCTACACTTAGCTTTGTTCCTCAAAAGGAAAAGCATTTCCCTCTCCATGTTTCACTTCTCCTTTGAAAATAACAGTGGGGAAATCCGCCGCCAGAGTAGTTAAAGTCTGGTGAATTCCCTGTGGTGCTGCAAGTCCCCTATGCTCTCATAGTCATTCTCTCCTGAAAGAGCAGTGTGGTTTGTGTTAGGCACGGACAAGGTCCTGTCTTCCTCCTGGCTCACTGACTGGATAGCTTCATAGTCCGGCTCCAGCTCCCCGTTTGGTCTGTCTGCTGACTGAGGCACAGTGGTAGAATTTAGGGTGTTTTCAAAGTCCTTCACACTTGCATAGAGGCCACTGCAAATAGACGGGGACCTCTGAGATGCAATTTCTTGAATACACGTGTAAGGAGAATCCAGCGCCTTGATGGCTTGTCCTGGCTTACTCACCGATGAGTACATGGCTGAGATCTAGGAAAAGGAGACACCTGCTGAGTATCCAAGCATGGCATGAAGCTTGTGCACCAGTCTGTACCCTTGTACTACAAGGATGTTGGTTACTTAAGAAAAGACAGGATTTTCTGATAAAAACATATACTTTCTAAAAGGATATGTTTTTTTCCTTGAAAAAATATAAAAATTATTTCTTACAAATCCTTCCTTTTCTGGCATGCATTTATAAATCTATTTTCTTTCAAAAAAAGAATGCTTTATAAAGTAAGTTTATAAATGTTAAACTTCCTTGAATATAAACCCCTGGTGAGAAAATTAGACCTGGGCAAAAGGGAATGGCTTTGTGAGCAGGAGCTCTTGCAAGTTTTGCTATGGTCCTGGAGTCAATTTGGACTCAGTAGGGAGAGAGGCATCAAAGGGAGGATCAGGTTGAACTGCTGTAAGGTAGGAGAAGGATGGTGTCTGATCCTTACAGCTTTAAAAATTATTATTGTTACTATTTTTAATGGTAGTGGCTACTTTTCTGCTTTTAGAAACACCGCAATAGAAGACTAGTTAATTGTTTTTATAAGCAGGACTAAATAGGCACCAACACATGTGAAGACATTAAAAATCTGTAGGTAAATTATTCATGCCAGAAAACAGCAAATAGTGCCAATACTGATATGCAAGGTGGTCTCTGCTGACCACACTCTGCCTCCAAAGAAGAGCTGCTTCTCAGGCACTGAGTATCGGAACTTCAGCCTGGAGACTGAAACCTCTCAGCTGTAAACACCAGAAAGGGAGCCAGCGTTTTATTCCTACTTCTAAAAATCCCCTCTGGTGAGGTGGTACCCTTCAACAAGGGCATGAAAGTGGCCCTTCATGAAAAGGTGAGGAGAAGCCCACATCCACACATGTCCTTCTGCTCAGGGCTTACCTGGGCTGGTGCCAAGCACAGTTATCAGTCTTGATTCCCTCTCCCAGGCCAAATGGACACTAGCCCTTGCACAGGACAGATGGCTGAAATTCCCTGCACTGCTTCTCTGGTACCCAATATCACAATGCAACACAGCTTTTCTATTACATTTAAAGTCTTTCCCAAGCATGCAAGGCCACTCTGGGTTTGTATCAATCCAATTAAAAGAGTAGATTGGCATGAAAATGTCCATTACCATTAGGCAACAGACTGATGCAGATGAACCAGACCACTTCTGATAATTCTGGGATTTTTTTTTTTTGTGTGCGTGTGTGGGTGGGTGGGGGAGTTTGGTTGGTTGGGGATTTTTTTGGTTTTTGTTTGTTTGGTTTGGGGTTTTTGGGGCGGGTTGGTTTTTGTTTATTTGTTTTAGAGGGACATCAAATTGGAGATGGCAATACTTCTTACTTTTTACCGATTTCAGCTCACCAAACAAAAAATGGCTTTTCTGCTCATCTATACTCCAACACTTCTCAGTATTAGATTACATGAACCCTGTTCATAAGATCAGTTTTTTCATTAATGTCTGGGAGTGCTTCTCCCAGCAGAAGGCATTAGCTCACTTAGCTCATTGCCAAGTTTGTGTTTACTTTTATGTCCAGAGAACATATTTATAAATGGCATGGGTGTACTGGAGATGATCACAAACAGCCTCATTTATGTTTAACTTTTCTCTTTGTTTAACTCTCCTCCGTTTATCTGACCAACAGACATTTTAAAGAACAGTTTATGTTCCAGTGCTTTTACTGTGCTTCAGTTTACTTCCCAGAGCCCCAAACACTTTGCATGGGGAGGGTGGAGCATATGTTTCAGAAGGCTGCTAGTTATTCTTCTTGAGAAGGTCCTGTCATGCAAATCAAGAAATTACCCTAACAATCAACTAATTGTGGCCTCCTGTTATTTTCTGACACCATTTTTAACCTGGGCTTGATACAGCCATATATTAGAGTACTTCTGATTTTAGGATTGTGGCAATAGAAACTCTGTGCAGAGAATCTTAGGCTTTCATTTTCCCTTCACACAAGTTTCACCTTTCTTAGATTTTGCTTAATCATGCAGAGCTTATGCTAATTTCTGCCGAAAAATTGGTCTCTAGTTAGTTACTGAATTTCATGCAACAAACCTACCTCATCTTCCGTAAGAGATGGATCTTCCTCTCGAGACTTGTAAGACACTGAACTTAGCCTCTGTAAAAAAGGAAGAAAGAAAAAATAAAAGGCTCATTACCCATCAACAGTGTGAAATCTATAACAAAACCCTCCCATTAGAATCAATACATTATATTTTATGGTGATTTGCTCTCAGGTTCCATTATACATAACTAATATCCCCACTATTCAGAGTCCTTTCCTGGAGATAACAGCCCTGAGGTTAGTAAAGCTTTTTAATGTACCTGCTCTTGTCCTGACCTGGAAAGGGTAAAAATAATGTAATGGTTAAAACAAACTCTGCGCCACTGTATCCCCCTGCCTTTACACTTCTGATGAAGCGTCTGCAGAGGCTTCTGAACAATCAGAACTCAGCTGTTGCGATACACCAGTTGCCCTTTCACAGGATTTTCAGATACGCTTTTAGATGGCTAACAATAGTCAGCTGACAACTTCCTGATGATTATTATCCTTCATTCTGTAGATCCTGGAAGTGCTGCCCGGGAGAGCTGTGTCCTCCCCACCCCTGGAATACAGCCCCTGTGCAGAGGTGCTCAGCAGCCCAGCCTCACAACCACTCAGACGTGCTGCAGCCCACCCCGAGCTGGAGCCAGGTCACACAGCAGAGTCACTGAAGGATGGAGGGTTTGGTTTGGTATCAAGTCTAATTTCAAGCATCTAAAGTGTTCTGTGTAAAACAGGTCATGAAACTTCGGGGGAAAAGCATTTTGCTCTTATGAAAAATGCCATCGGACCTTTACAACAACAAAGAGCCTGCTGCTACACAGCAGCTGTGGGATGCCTCCTCCCTGGGGCTAGAAGGCTTTCCCACACTCCTGCTCCACAGTGATTCAGAGGGACCCTTCCAGCATCGTAAAAGGCTGTATTTTGGACTTTCACACAACTTCTCAAACTAAAATACTTCGTACCACCCCCAGTGCAAGCCAACATGAAGGACTAGAGCTATTTTTAGCACAGTCAATAAAATACCACTAGGCACAAAGAACTTGTTTCCTTTTTTTTCCGCAGAAGCTCATTATGTTAGATTCTTTCCTCCTTCCATTTTCTTGTTGTTTTTACTTCTGGTAAATACCAAACTTCAGGTTCCCAGGCACTTCTGACAGAGTGTGGCACAAAGCACACTGAAGTTCTGCCTGCTGCTCCCGAAGAGCTTCCCTCACACTGACAAACTCCCTCGCTTCTTTCTCACTGACTGGAGAACAGTGCTCTTTAACCCGTGGTTTGTTTACTCTTAAAAAAAAAAAAAAGAAAAAAAGAAAAGTTCAAATATATTTTGGCCTTGTGTTAGATCTGCCTCACTACAGCAACTTAGTTTACTCTTTCCTATCTGCAGCATTATTTTTTGTGCTGAGGAGTAAGCTACTAATTTCATCCTCACACATTAAAACAAGCATGTGCTCATAAAATTCTTCAGTGATCTTTCTGTCATCAGTGTGTCTATAAGCACCATGTGTCAGGACCCCTCCTACAGTTTCCCACTCAAGTACTGATAAATACCCCAGGGTGTTTGCCATCCTGTGCTGTTCCCCTGGATAGAGCATTCTTTCTTCTAAATGTGAGGCTTGTGACACATCAGTTTTGGAGGATATTGTTATTTTGGAAGCTTAAAAAAGTCCCATTTGCTCCTAAACATTTTGTACCTAGCAACATTATAAACTATGCCGAAACCTCAACAGCAGCAACACAAACATGTGTCCTTATTTGCCTTCCACTTTCCTTTTGTTCCTCAACAGCACTTGATTTTTTGCTCTTTGGCTCAGCTGCTCCTGACTTGGGCACCAGAACAAGAAGAACATTCTCCTCTTGGTGCATTTGTAAGAGATGCTTTGCCCATCTTCAGGCTGTTCAAGGCTGAAATCAGATGGCAGCAGCCAGACTGACACACAGAGAGCATTCTACCAGTGCTCACTCTGGAAAGACCTGGGTGAAAAAGGAGATCCATACTTCCTTTTTAAATAAAAGAAAGAACTAAAGAAAACCTATTCTGCTTTTGCAGTATTATTAGAAGAATTATGCTCAAGTTTTTGCAGGTGATAGAGGCCTGTACTCTTACAGGCTCATGCTATTAAAGGTGTCTTTCTTCACCAAGTCCTTCCAAAGGATTTGGCTGAATCACAGCCAATAACCAGTTTAGGTAAATTTTCACCCATTTCTTGCACACCTGGCTCTTAAAAGGATGCTTTGTCCTTTTCATGCTGTTATATAGGGGAATGGTCTCCGGCTTGGTCCACCTAGTTCTCTCCCAGATTTGTGTGCTTCAGGAACTGGCATGGGCTGGGGATCACCCTGGCTGAACTCTTTTAGACGGTGAGACTGAAACAGCGTGGACACAGTCTATTCTTTCAGGTGGCAGGTACAAGCCTTGGTTACGCAGGTGGCCTCCCTGCCTGTCCCTCCTTTGTGCCCTCATTGTAGTGAGGGAGACTTGCACAACTTACACACGGCCTCTGTCTTCATCAGGGTCAGGGCAGAAGGTTGAAGAGTTTGGGATACAGATGTCATGCTAAACAAAGCAGCTAAGTAGACTCACAGGAGAGGAAGCAAAACCAGAAACACCTATGGGGTCTAACTAAAAGAGTTATCAATATAACATACATTTCCATAAACATCTTGGTTTTGGTTTCCACACTGAAAAAACCAGGCATTGCTGTGCATTGCTTGAAGCAGCAAAATAAAGCGAAAAATTATCATCATCGCAACAGAAAAACAATCCCACAACCACCTCCCCACACAATGCCAACAATAATGACATTTATATATTCCATCAATTACCATCTCCAACTCTGCTGCAGCTGTAGCTCTCAAGGACAGGACAGGCGCACGCCTCGATGCATAATGCATGTACCCGGCAGCGAGCACGGGAATGATCTGATGCTGCCGAGGATTTAACTCGGGGTGGCTTCAGCTCTGAATAAATTTTAATTAGACAAACACCTTTTTTCTGGCACTTAGGGGACTGCATGTGTCATCTCTTGATTAATCCTTCAAAACCTGAACCATTTTAATCAATTCCCACTCCTTACAGTTACTGACACTGCATACACGGTGTGCTGGGGAGTTACAGAGCAGCACAGGCTTTTCCTTTGTATCGCGGCCTGGCAAATACAATTACTTTCTGCAAGGCTTTTCACACCTGGTAGGAAAAATGTCACTGTCTTAAAAAACTGTTTATCTAAAAGTTTAATTAGAAATTACTTATGGTCTGAATGTGGGAGGGGGGAGTGTTGCTGGATTATTGTTGACAATCACATCTTAATGTTTTACTTAATGAGCTCATTATTTGTGAAAATGTGCACTGAAGAGTCCAGCTAAACAATTTTTATATTGTGAGTAGTCTTCATTTTATTCATTTGGACTCTGTTGTGCTTTACAAGTTACATGGTTAGTTATTTATTTAACAAGAGATTCTTCTGCCTTCTTCCTGGATTACTGAAATTCTTCAAATAGGAGAACAACCAGAAACAAGTAACAATACCTCAGCTCTGCTGTGATTTTCAGGTAAATGTTTACATTAAAAAGTCACATTGCATCCTGAGAATTTTTTTGAAATTTTCATCAATACCTACCTACTATTATTTGATGACTCGGACACCAAAAATCTGCTAAACCTACAGTTCTTTCACTCACAATTAATTAAAAGATATCTAAATATTCTGGAAAACACAGACTCCACAGTTTATGAAAAGTCTCTTATGATCTTAAAGCATCCTTAAAATGACTTCTGATAAAAAATGACAAATGAGAAAATAAACTGTTGAAAATGTCATAATGCTATTTTTCAAGGAATTCACCACAACTCGTTCCTAAGGAGGAAGCATAAGCTGCTGAGAAAACTTAACTTTTGGCTATGGAAATTAGAAATTTCTTACTCTATTTGTGACACACAGAATCTGACAAATATAAAAGTGTACAGCTGCAATCTCTCTCTTTCTATCCCTCTCTCCTACAGCAAAAGACAAGGTGAGTCACTTTGAGCAGGTGCCTAAAACTTGCACAGCTAAGTCAAGGTGGCCCAACAAAGGAGGCACATCTAAAGTCAGGATATCCACCAAGGTTGCCCCCCTCTCCTTTTTGTAAGTTTCATTAGAAAAAAAAGAAGAGAGGGCTTCTGAATGAGATGTAGATGCTGACAAAGATACTGGACACCCCTTGTACTAGCTTCCACAAGTACAATACCATCAAACAAAGAAGTAGAGGCCTCCTGTGCAATTCCTGGATAATATTTGGGGAAAGCCTTAGGTAGTGCATAACTGCAACAATCAAAAATACAGGCTGCAACAGAATGAGCATATGCCCCTAATGCAAAGACTATACTGCACATTATCCTATTTCCATTTACAGTCTTGCCTCAACTTGAGTGGGGTTTTTTTCTTGTTATATTTGATTTACTGAAAAATAAAACCCTCTCCCACCCATATGTTCTCTATCATTATTTGGCTGTTTGATGAGAACAAATATTTGCGGTATTTACCTTTTCTGGTTTACTTGCTCCCTCTGTCACTTCTTCTTCCACTTCTTTTTCTTGCACATTCTCATTTTCATCAAGAAGTTTCATGGGTACTGGAGGGGGAAGCTCATCCTCTACATCTGGTATGTTGTCAAGAGGACTGTCTGAATTTGCACTTTGGCGACTCTTCTTATTTCGGTCAACAGATGCGTATTCTGCTGACTCAATTCTGCACTCGGGAATCTGATTCTGACCTTCGGAAACTGTCAGTGAAGCCTTTAATTTGCTGTTAGAGTTCCCTTCCATGCTGACTACTGCTCCAACATCTTTAATTTCCTTCACAGTTTCATACAAGCAGTCTTCAACTATGTTCTCCTGAGAGGAGCTGTCTTTCAAGACTTCATAAGGCCCTTCCATTCCAAGACCTTGATCATTTTCTGCATTTCTAGAGGAGATGATAGTTTCCATGGGGTTGTTAGGGGGAATACTGGGTAGTTCCCGGCTCTGGTGACATTTTATAGACTTTCCAAGACTATCCTGTTGATCTAGTAGATCAGATGTCTGTACTTCTTCATAAGGCTGGATACAGGCAGCTGTACTGTCCTCAGAAAGAACTAAAAAAAATTACAGAGAAGTATTAAAAACAAATGCATAACTAAAAGGTGTGATTTGGTACTCTCTACATCACTTTGTTTTTGTGACATGCTGGAAAGGATAAATTATACTAATGCCTGGAAATGCCTAGTGATTAGGATGCTTTTTGCTTATCAAAAGGTTTCAGTTACAGAGACATTTCTGCACTCTACTGTTAAAATATCTTTCTCACAACATCTAAAATAGTCTGTACACCCCCAAATCACATTATATGGCAACAGCATTCACTGTCAGAACAGGGGATGGGAGGGTAGCTGTGCATGGATCTTCAGCTGCCTTGTACTCAGTTTCACTGAATGATTCCAGAGTGCTCAGTAGTCTCAGATGGAAAACAGGTGGGAGGCCTCAAACCAAGTGCCTTAAAAAAATCCTTGTTAGATTTTCCTCTTTGCATTTCCCCATTCTTTGGAATCAAAAGGAAAGCATTCCTACTTCCTCCCTACCATCCCTCAACTTGTTTAACATGCTGGCCAAATTCTCGTTGGAATTGCACTTCGCTCAGCCCTCCCTGCACGCTACAGGAGAAGCTCCTCACCGAAGGCTGTGCCATACTTCTCTTAGTCTCGCAGCACATAATGTAGGTTGACAACCTACTAACGAGCTGGCCATATGCACAAGAGAGAAGACTAGACTTCAGAAGGTAGTGTTAGGCAGAACATGTTGTTTTAGGTCGCAGAAGCAGGCCACATGTCACTGTCACTAGAGGGTATTAGGGACTGAAATCTATGGGGCTTCTCATCTTACGCCACACGTGTGATACTTGCATGCATTCATGGGGATATACAAGCATGTTTCAGGTAGTGCATGGTATGTAACTTTACCTCACACTATTTCTTTAAAAAATCACTTCTGAACAGCTTTACTTTTCTTAGTACAGTTCCTATGGCACCATCTCAACAAAAACAACCCATTCTTCTGTGTCCTTCAGTGTGTTTGACATGGTGACAAAAGTGCTGCCAAAGCAATCAATGCCCTTGATTTGGTGGTTGCCATGGACATCGCTTTCTCTGGTGTTCAGGGCATGCAGACATGGTCAGCACCTGCAGGGAGCCATACCCTGACTGCAAAACTCAGGACAGAACTGGAGGTGTAAGATGGTAATCCCTGTCTGAATGGGAGATGGGAGTTTTTCCTTTCCGGTCCTTAATTCTAGGGGTTTCTGTGCTGTGCTGAACACCTTTACAGAATTCAGAGAGCACACAACCCATTCAGCCTGGAGGGGATAATCAAAAGCAATGAGAGCTCAAGTTCCTGTGCTTCTGTGGTTATGGGTAGTAGCACAGAAGGGGTTGGTGTAGCTGAAGGGCTGGCATAGATAAGACAATGCTGGCAGGTTGGGTAAAGGAAAAAACCACAGCCTTTGATGGTTCTGCTTCCATAGCCCTGCCCCTGCTCAAAAAAGCTAGCAGAAACAGTAATCAAAAGAACTATTAACAAAGAGTGCATAAAGTATAAGTAAGAAATTAAAGCACAGGGGTTCCTGTTATTCAGACGGGCTGTTATGCAGAGTGTAAGCTGAATATAATATCAGACAGTCTGAAAACTGTCTGCTGGTTGACAGCACACCTTTTAGAAGCAGCTCTGACAGCTGCACATGTGGTGACTCATGGCAGAGAGAAATGCTTCCATTCTGCAGGGCTTTGCTCTGCACATCAGTTCCCTCAGGGAACCACACACCTACATACACAGCAAGCCAATGGATGGGAGCAGCAATTAGCTGCTGTTTAAAAATTACTTTGGATACTTGCCTCTAAGGGGTAAAGTCTGAATAGCTTAGCCTCTGGTTGCAGGACACAAGGAGAGAGCTGAAAGTTGGAGTGCAGCCCCTGGTGTTTGTGTTAGTGTGAAGACAACAGTTGGCTCCCAGTGGCTCTGAGCTGAGAGTGAGTTTATTTTTAGGTGCAGCTGAGCAAAATATTTTCCAGAGATACTTCAGGGTGAATCACTTTGAGTGTTCAGCAAAGCAAAGACTACAGAAAAAAAAAGGAAGCCTATTTATGTTGCCTGTTTTCTAAAATATAAAAATATAAGTGACAGCACAGCACAGGACTGTGATCCAAAGCTGTAAACCCTGGAGGAGGACCTGAAATATTTCCACAGCCTCCTGGAGCACTTCTGAAGCTCTAAGGTGCAACTTCATCTTCTGGTTTTATCCCAGTTCCATAGCTTACCAAGATGAGGGAATGTCCCATTCTCTGCCTGATGGCCTGGTCAATGTGCAGGTATGGCTTGGTAGCCCTGACCTGGTGGCCCAGAGAGGATCTCAGCACGTCCCAGTGTTGGCTGGTGTGGAGGACTGGGAGCAGGGGGGGAGGGCTGTGCCAGAGCACTCCCAGTAGTGGAGGTGCAGCCTAAACCACCCAAATCTCCATGAGATGATCATCTCCATTGACTTCCCAGCAAGGCAAACGACTTCAGCGCATTTTTAAACTTGGTTATAAGCTCTGTGTGATCTGGTGTCAGAGCTGCAGAGTGTTCAGACAAATGGCTTGCCTGTGTGCTTGAACAGCTGATGGCTAGAAACCTGAAACCTGAGGGATCACCAGGTGCAGCTAAGGTGGGAGCTGTGAGCACTGGGATGGTGCGTGGCTCATCCCACCCGCAGGGGCTGCCACTACTCACCCTCACCGTTGCTGAGTGCTCCGTTCTGTTCACTGTTTGGGGGAGGCTCCGTAGCCGAACTTGTGATGGAATGGCTGAAAACCTCCTTGTCGGAAGGCTGCAACACAAATCGGTGACCGCTGGATCAGAATAAATGCTCGCAGGAATACACAGGCAACAAATTCCATTCTCATCTCTGGAGCTCTGACTCACAGGTATTACTGGCAGGAGAGCCAAACCATGCCAACTAGATTCAAAGATTTAAGTGCCTGTGTTTACAGATGCTAAAAAGAATAAATGCAAAGATGTCCAGTTTTATGGTAATAGACATTACTATGACTTTAACCCGTGAGAAGACAGCAGCTGGCAAAGGGTACACTGCCCCTGGGCTGCAAACGGAGTGAAGGACAGGCAGGAGAGCTGGAGTACAGTGGTGTCAGAAGGGGCACTGAGAAAGTGCAGATTATCAGGATCTACACAACTTTTCCTCCTCTTCCTGTTCTGCAACTTTTAAAGTTTCCCATGCTCAACCATCTCGAAATTCCTGAGCTATTTTCTCATCTGTGGCATTTTGCAAGGAGCTTGGTACAAACCAACCACAAGACAGACACAAGCTGCCAGAAATAAATACTTACCACATTCATCAGATTTTCATGATCTCCATTCTGATTTTTGGCCTTCTTTTCCCTTAATGAAAAAGGCACATGAATTTTTACTACAAATTATGCTAATATACAAATGCCAATCATTAATAGACCTTACACTCCTGCAGGGAACAGAACTATGTTTCACAATAATATTGAAAATGGAATAACTGAAAATTATTACAGGAATTGGTATGACCTCTGTGTAAGGACACCATTGAGGCAGAATGGTGATAAACATAACTGAAGAGGTACAACAAACACACACAACCCTTCTTCTCACTCAGTGTAAGATCACAGTGAGGAGCGACTGATGAGAATTACAATATAATGTAAATAATTATGTAGAGGCAGGACAAGGGGGAATGGCTTCAAACTGAAAGGGAGTAGGTTTAGATTAAATATTAGGAAAAAATTCTTTACTGTGAGGGTGGTGAGACACTGGAACAAGTTGCTCAGAGAAGCAACTACTTGTGGATGCCCCATCCCTCGCAGTGTTCAAGGCCAGGCTGGATGGAGCTCTGAGCAACCCAGTCTAGTGAAAGGTGTCCCTGCCCACGACAGGGAACTAGATGATCTTTAAAGTCCCTTCCAACCCAGGCAGTTCTATGATTCTATGATAATAAAAATATTATTATCTTCAATTTAATCATATCGGAAATTCTCGGATACACATTGTGGTGACAGACCACTTGGGAAGTCCCTTAAACAGTGTCATGAGAAATTAGAAAAGGCCAACAAAATCCAGGCAACTTCCACTTAAAATGCTAGCCAAATTGATAATAAGCATGAGCAGTTCAAAAAAGGCCTACAAATGTCATAGCAGCAGAGACCTACATTTTTAAAGGAATCCCACTTCCCTGGGCCCTTCACAGGAGTCTAAGTATGGATTATGTTTCCCGTTTTTACCATTTGGGAAATACAGCTCTTATTCAGAAATACTGCAATAAAGTATGAGCTTAAAATAATGTTAGTCCTTCCCCTAGATGAAAAGTCAAATGAAAAGGTGAGAAAATATTGACAATGCGAAATTTTTGCTTCTTCTAAAGTCTGCAGGGAACTGTAGATATTAGCACACTGTTAAAATTCTACCTAATTGGGAAATAACAAAACAGAAAGTGAGCCTGCACCAATGCACAGCAGAGAAAGTTAAAAGCTGAATTTCCTCTCTGGAGGTTTTTCTGACTCTGGTATTTTAGAAAGAGCAAACTTTATTCCGTTTTCTATGTCCTCATCCATTTTTGAAGAGTAAGCCAGGAAGAAATTCTGCATAATTGCATTTATGCATAAGCAACCTGCCCTACAGAATGACCTGAAACAAAAGAAACTATATCCAAACTAGCAACACATGAATTTATTAAAAAACATCACCAGAATGCTTCAGGCAACGTATCTCTGTAACTGCAAATACTACTCAGTGGTTTGACTCATCTTTCTAGAGATGTTTCAAGGATTGGTGTGTTACAAAACAAAACACAGAATTATAGAATCATTTGGGTTGGAAAAGGCCTTAAAGATGATACATAGTACCTAAACGCAATGTTAGTGGGCCAAAGAATATTTAAAATAGGTTTTCTACTTTTAAATAAATTTAAAAAATATATATTTCTACTATTTTTTACACAGATATCACAGGAAAATGTGACAATAAGAAGATACTGAAGTGTCAGCTTACAGTTTACGAAAGTGTTTCTCCTGAATCACACGAAATTACAAGTTCCAACTTAGGCTTTTTAGGGTTTCAGCCAACTTCTGGGGCCTTTTTTTGCCCACGACTGCTTTTTGCATGGTGGGCATTAGATAAATCCTGCTGAAAAAGAGGGCCTTCCACTGTAGACACATCTTGTGCCAATATAGTGCATTTTATGGCTGCACGCTCATTGAGTTTCCTCAATGCTCTCAAAGCTGAAGGGGTGAAAGCACATGCTCCTTATAGGCATATGCATCCAAACTGCAGATTTTTCTGCTGTACTGGATTTTTTTTTTCCCCATGTACTTGGCTGATTCAGCTATGCTTGCAAGATACAGCAATAAGGACCACAGCAGTCCCACTCCTCACAGTGAAGGGTCTGGCTGGTCTGGCCTGTGGAAGGGCACCATGGACAGACAGCAGGCTGCCCAGCTTCCCTGTGCTGTCAGCAGGGCTCAGCTTACTTGTCATGAAGGAGCCTTGAAACGTGCATAAACAAAGTCAGTAGAAGTGCCTGTATTGGTGAAATTGAATCCTCTCACGGAGAAGAAAATATGGATAAGGTATAAGACATTAATTTGTCTCACTATTTGATCCTTACTCATTTTTGCTTGAAAGGCAGGATCAATTCTTTATACTTCAGGAATGGCCAGAGCAAAGCTGACGTACATAATCACTTCCCTCTCCTTTTTACCTATACTTTTTTTTGTCCTGCTCAGCCCACCTAATGTTCTCAGTTTCAGCTTAGGGGTGTGATCTTCTAACACTCAGTGTCCACCTGTGCTCCAGGCTTCTGCTTAGGAGAAACCACCAAACAAGCACAATGGTATACTTCCTTCACAGCAAAAGAGAAAAAGAATTCAGTTTTAGAATGAATAGAACTGTTCAAACTCAGGTTTGCTCTGAAAACTGTACCTTTTTTAAAATTCTGTGCCTAAGTCCTCAGTATTTCCTGCTAACTATTTATACATGAAGCTATGTACAAAGTGAGTCAAGAACCATTAAGCCCTGCAGCCTTACCCATTGCAGCTGGAGCAGAGGAAGATGAGGAAGGTGAGGAACAAGAGTGTTGTCATGGCTGCCAAACTTCCCCACAGGATCACGTGGATATGTCCACTGCCTAAGAAACCACCCTCTGGCCCCATGGTACTAGCAGGAGCTGGTATCACTTGGGGTTGAAGAGGTTACTCCTTGAAGAAGGCTGACATCTGTGCTGCGTGCACCTTCTGTTTCTGCAGAAAGAAAAACACCATCAGAGGTTAAGAGAAATTTTGAAGATAATGAACCTGACAGCTACAAGTCTGGCAGGAGAGATTTTCAAATCCAGATCTTACGAAAACCAGTTTCAAGTACAAGCCAGCCAAGGAGATTTTCAGCTACATTTCTGACAGCAACATAGAACAGATTTGTCAAATATTAACGCAAGCTGTTACCTATCTACAATCTCAACATGAATAAAAGGTAGTACAGCATCTCTGTACTTGTATTTCCAGGAAAAGATTTATAAATCCACTTTGAGGGACAGAGTAATCTTTTGTGGTTATATTTGTAAATTTCATTGAAAAGTGAGCTTTCGAAACCAGCTACAACTTCTGCAAAGTTAACAAGCCAAAAAGAGAGGAGCAGCAGGTGCTCACCTCCTTCCCTCTCAGTCCCTCCTGCCTACACGGGATTTGAGGCTTTAAGTGCAGTGACAAACAACCTAGGTAAGTCTCTGAAAGGAATACCCCAAAAACCTTTCTCGCAGAAGATAAGATCTGGTCTTATTTCTGTGTGACATGCTTATTTTCTTAATAGTATGTCTGGAGAGTAACAATATTGAACTTTCTTTTTTAGCTTCTCCCCCTCTGAGTCTGAGAAAACCACAGAGCAAAGTAAACAGGGTGCTTTTTCAGAACTTGAATAAACACAACTTTTGCTACAGCACAGCAGCCCCTGGAGAAGCATCCTGGGTAAACCCTATTTAGGATATGTAAGTTTTGGTATACAATATATTCTAAAATTCTGTACGTATTTTTAATGCAATACATTGTTGACATGACAAAATTAAAAAGAAGTTACTAATTCCTCACTGCTGAAGGTATCAATTTCTCCATAATTTGGGAACAGGTTATGCAAAGCCTATTTACAGGTTTTCAGCCTGACTTCAAGACTGATAAAAACTGAAATAGAATACAATGGCTAAGAAATGAGCAGATATATTTTGGGAATGAAAAAGTTGCACAAATATAAGATTGAACAATGTCTAAATCCACTAATGACTTACTTTAATGCATATATTTTCATGGATATATTTTTTGTATAGGAAATATGTATGTACATACATTTATTTCATTGCAGGAGAAGCATTCTTTGTAAAAACAAATTCAATTAGGTACTAATATTGTAATTGTATATAAAAACATATCACAATTTTGTTATTAAAATCTCATGAGAAAAAAAGATTTATTTCCAGAAAAAGGCCTTCAGATCAAAGGAATCTGGTGAATCAGAGAAGATACTTACCAACTAAGTTGTGACTGGGTAGCTCTTGCAAGTAACATTTCTGTCCCTGCATAAAATGGGCTCATTGATTTCAACCATGCAGGATCAGACTTCTAAACACCTTCCAAGAAGAACCTTACTAACTTATCCACAGTGGGTAAAAGCTTTTTTTTTAAAAAAAATTATTTTAGATAACAATGGCATAAACTGAAATGGGAAGAAACAAACCCAAGATGGAAAAAGTTTCCGATCCTGAAAAGACCAGCTTCAAGGTGAAGTTAAATATTTTTAGTTTGGGCAAGTAACAAGAAAGCCAGATAATGTGTAACTTCTCCAAACCCCTAAATACACAGGAAGAATAGGTGCCACACACCTTGGCAGAGCACGTACATCTCACTGTTAGCCCTGACCACCGACACCCAAGAGCCACCGCTCTTCAGGGATGACCACTGCCAAGCAATGTGCCTCTCTGGTTATCTTGGCACAGCCTGAACAATTAAACATTTAAAAGCAGTGGCAAATCACTCTAAGAATTATGTTTACAGCAGATGATACAGTCCTGCCTCATCCCTATTTTAAAGCAAAGTTGGGTTATTTCTACACTGAGTCATAGTCATATCACTGACTGTGAAATGGAGAGACCTTAAGGGAAGCTGAATCAGATTTAGTCAGAAGAAAACTTGGTGTAAGGCCCACAAAGACCTCTGTGATGACATGCAAGGGCACTGTGCATCGGTATGGATTCCTGTAAAGGTGGTGGACTGTCCTCATTTAGAAAACATTACAAAGCACATTATGCTGGCTGCCTTAACTAGCTCTAAAACCTTGTTAAGAGGGTTGAATAGAAAGTACTTCCCTTTTAAACTTTCTTTTTTTTGTTAATTTTCAAAGACATTTCCTGCCCTGCTAAAACAATGTCCTGGGGTGACTTTATGCTGTTGTATCCCCTATCACTGCTCTATGCCTAGACATGATTCCTGAGCCTTTCTATGCCTTTGAAACTGGATGCAAGAGACAGGAAAAAAAACTGAGCAAACTTTTCAAAACAGTTTGTGCTTCAAGGACACAGAGATTAGCTACTGCTGCGGCTGAGCAGGAGAAGCACTCTTCTTGCTTTTCAGTCGGCTTTTTGGCTCTGCTTCTTCGGAGAGAAAATTCTTAAAACAACCTTTTCGTTTCTTTTGTCCAATCCTTTTGCCTTCAAATCCCCCCAAATTTCTTTTTTCCTTGGAAAAAAATGATGAAATGAAAATGGAATGTAAAAAAAACGAAAACAGAACCAAATATTTTTTTGGCATTTTTGTTGTCTTTTCTTCCTTGATTTTCCCAAAAAATAAAAAGAATGCAAATGAAAAAAAGAAACTATTTTTTTTCCCCCAAATACCGAGCAAAGAAAAAGATATTAAAAGGAACAGGGATTTTAAAATCTTTTTCTTAAAACAGAAACACATTTTTATTCTCTTTTAGAGCAGACAGAGAGCTGTCTTGAAAGATACTTAAATTAGTTCTACTACTAAGTTCCTAATTTTGTACCTACTCTGAAGAACGATACTATACTCTTCTCAGAAGACTAAGTAATGTAGCTTAAGCTAATACTGTAAAAAAGATTTTTTTTTTTTCTAAAGATATATTCTTAAGGCTCCAGGACTTTATTTAAAGATAATATTTGAACTAAGGAAAGCTACGGATACATGGGGAGCAGCCCCATGGAAAAGCTGTGTCTTTGAAGGCTTCAGTACAGAGTTAGGAAGTGTTGGGATGAGCTGGAGCAGATGGAGTTCAGACTGAACTTCAAAAGCAGTGAGATCAGAAACAGTCAGTCAAGGAAGACCTCTACGTGTGATGTCAGGAGTGAAGCACAAGACTGATGCTACACATGAGGCATCCCACCAGGCAGAAGTCGAAATAGCAAAGGGAATGACCAAGGCCAGAAGACGTAGTTAATTTACAGGAAAAGAGCACGAAATGGTTTGACTGCATGTTGAGAGAAAGAGGTCAGAAAAGGACAGAAAAGCACAGTGGCACCTGAACCAGGGGAGGCGATTGCTGGAGACACCTGTGCAAGCAGAACAGAGTAGTAACTAGGAACAGACTGATGACAGGTGAAGCCCTGAATGAAGGAAGCTGAGCAGGCAAAATGTGACCAGTGACTCCTCTTAGCTCCTCGAATGGCAAGAGTTTGGTGTAAGTGCTAAAGGACCTAGAAGCTGCTCAGCACACAGGACAACCAGAAGTAAATACAATTCTAACACAAAAACATCCCAGCCTTCCAGTACCTAAAGGGGACCTATGAGAAAACTGGTGAGGGACTTTTTTAAAGGGCATGTAGTGATAGAACAAGGGGGAGTGGCTTTATACTGAGAGTAGGTTTAGATTAGAAATCAGAAAGAAATTCTTTCCTATGAGGGTGGTGAGGCACTGGAACAGGTTGCCCAGAGAAGTTGTGGATGCCCTATCCCTGAAAGTGTTCCAGGTCCAGGTGGATGGGACTTTGAGCAACCTCATCTAGTGAAAAGTGTCCCTGCCCTGGCAGGTGAGTTGGAACTGGATGATCTTTAATGTCCCTTCCAACCCAGGCCATTCTATGATTCTATGGTTTTAGATTCACCCTCTGTGAACTCTTATCTTGTAGTGACATCAAAGGGCTTGCTCCTTCTGTTTAATGCCTCCCAAAACATGAGGCTGACATAATATTCACCCAGGCTGGTGCCTTTACCACAGGAGAGTTTCTGAAATGCCTGAGGCTGGACCAGCACCCATCAGCTGCCCCAACCAGCCCCGGACAGAAACCTGGCAAAGACATACACTGAAAACACGACTGCCTGAACTCCCTCTGCTTCCACTAGGTGAATGCCTGGACACTAAAACAGTGCCTAATACCTTGGATTTCGGAGCTGCTCCAGAGGCTAGCATTAAAGAGAAATTTATTTGAAATCATAATGATGGAACAAGAAGCAGCCAATTTCTAAGAGCCCTCTGAGAGCTGAAATGTTTAACTCCTGCTTTTACAACAGAAAGTGATATTGTGCTGCCCTCTGGTGAATCTCTCTGTTCGAGGACTGGGATTTGTGGCTCTTAAGAGGGTGCTTCAGAGCTCGGTCGAAACTCTGCTGCTACAGATGGAGTTCACGTGGTGCCCTTCATCTGCTGGGCTCAAAACGGTCCTACCTCCAGCCTTGGAAGGCTGTCAGACTCCAGTAGTTCAACCTTGCAGAGAGACATTGCTGAGCCAGAGCAATGGTCAATGGAACTGTTTGGGGTTTTAAAACTGATTTTCCTGTGTGACAGTCCTTTAAAGATGAAGATTTCTTTCACTGTACCCTTTCCACAGAACTCTCCACACAAGTTGTTGTGGATGCTGAACTCAAAAAGAGAATAACAGGGACAGGACTGGAACACCCGGGTAAGAAACCTGGTTATTTAATCTCTGGCAAAATTTAAACAAGAGTCTGCATTCCCATTTCAAAGTCACTACCAGTACAGAAAACTAATCTTTACACTATATTGGATAAAATTTCTTTTTCTTGTGGGAACTTCTTGCTTTTTAGACATCAATATTTGCCATTATTGGAACCCATATGATAAATTATGCCTGTAGCCATTCCTCAAAATTGCACTTAAATGCCCAATTATATTTGTGGTTTCAGAATGACAGATACTTTGTTGCATAACCCACACTTTTATGGTGAATAATGTGCTATTTTTGCTTGCGGCTGTTGCAGGGATAAAGCAGGGCTGAAGGCAGTTCAGCCTGACTTGATGAGGAGAATGCAATTTTGGTTCCAAAACACTTGTATCTGTAATGAAGCAGATACACAGGCTGCAAATTTGGGGAGCACATAAAGTGTAAATTTTAACTGGTGGGGAAGCCGCCGCAAAAGTTTGGAGTGAGACCCGAACACCCTTGAAGACTAGCATCCAAAAGACCCAGTGCACTTCAGGTGCATGATCTGGCCAGGATTTTCAGAGCAAAGTCCTGCCTGAGTTTATGGTGGTGCACGCACAGGATGTGCTTGGGAGAGGCGGACGCCGTGTGCCGGTGTCCTGGCAGGGGACGGCAGCGTGTCCCTCTCCCACCACCTTCCCCTTGGCTTCTGGGTTTAGAGCAGTTTCATTCATGAAACTTATTGCTGTTGCAAACAACGCTTGGCCCACGCCTTCCAGAGGGAAAAGAGTGGCAAATGTCAACAGCTTCACCTCTCTGGGTTTCTTAATGAATTATAGATGGAGCGTAGGCAAGAGACTAAATTGTTCTGACAACTGAGCGCCTTCGAATGTGAGAAACCAAACGCGACAGGACAGGAGAGAGTCATGGAGGCTGCGGGGAGTGTGGCTCCCTGTCCTGGGCTGTCAGGCTGTGTTCAGCTAACAGGGGCACTGCCCAGGGGCTTCATGTGCTCACCCCCGAGCTTTGTTACAGGGCTCCCTTGTGAACGGCTCAGTCTCCTACTGCTCTCTTCCCCTTGCCACCCCTGCGGCTGACAGTTATCCACTGCTGAACTGCAAAACAGATCAGGGAGATTACACGCTTTGGAAGATCCCCTCCACCCCACAGTACAGACCTGGCAAGGAGTGGGAAGAGTGGACAAGAAGGTTGGAATTTTTAGATGAGATTTTTATTACTCTGGTAGCAATCCCCAGAGAGCTGCATTAAACCAGAAAATGGGGAAGTACAATATATGTGGACCCACAAACTGAGACAGGGGCTGAGAAATATGAAGCTAATGTCCTCTTGTCAACATCCAGCTGCAAATGCTGTCATTCAACCACAAAACCAGACCAGAAACCTGGGCTACAATGAACAAGCAACAGCAGAAATTGTCCTGCATGTGTGACTAACACCTCTCAATAGAAGAACCTTTCCTCTTCTGTTCCTCCAAATCCTGAAAACACAGTTTCTCTATGAAGATAGCATCCTACTGGAGACCTGAGGACTTACCTTACTCCCACTCTAGAAAATTCCCTCTGCAACTTTAGACCCAGCTCAGGCACCAGCAGGCACATGATATCTCCAAGTGCCCAAAGACTGAGCACATCCTTTGTATGTGACACCCTCAAGGCCACCCTAAAGAAAACATCTGAAGGCAGGCACAACTCCTGCACCCACAAAAGCTCACACCAAACTACACACCTCATTTTGAGAAAGGGGAGGACATGGCAGATGCACTTTGCTCAGTCCAGAACCATTTCCATGTCAGGACTGTTCTCTACATGCAAATACCATGGCGCTGGCAGGAAAATTCATGCTCCTGAAACAACCCTAAATGTAGCACTATGCTGAACTGTGTTAAGATTAAATTAAAGCACTCTTCCTTCACCCAAACAATCTTCTGACCTTTTCCACTGTGTGGCCTAACCAAGCTTTAACAGCAGAGCAACTGGAGGCAGCTCCTGAGCGTCTCCTTTCTGTAACTTACCCTAGTTGGGCAATTCCTGACAGCATAACCTGATATGGCATTACACACATATTTTATGACATCAACAAGGCTGCATTTGTTCTTGTGTGAGCAAAATACTTGGGTCAAACTTTTCATAGGTATCTCCTACTGCAAGTCCTGGTTTGGAGCCTGTCTGCAGGAACTGGTGGGAGTTGTGCTTTGAACATTAAGGTTGGGTCCATTGCAGTAAATTAAACGTGCTGGAGATAATTGTCTTGTACAGCCCAAGCTCACAATCTTATACTTTCTTATTCTCCACAGAATGGTGGTTGTATTATCTTCCAGGAGTGGTCCCTGACCAGAGCTAACTCCTGAGTGGTGCAGGGGATTGGTTTTGAGAAAGAGCCTTTTGACTGCAGCCAAAATTATGCTTCAGGCTGTTCTAACTTGGTAAAACCAAATCTTTTATGTTTCAGACTGGGCATCTGATAAGAGTGGGTCCTTTGGACCTTAATCCTCCTGCACTAGAGATCCTTCTCTTCTCTCAGTACTTCATCACAGGACATATCCAGCTTTCTATCCACTCCAGCTCCTCTTTCTCTCTCAGTTCCCAGTTCTGTTTGCTGCCTGAGGCAACCACCTCTGCTACAGGTGACAAAGACTACATTAAGATATCCAAATAGGAATAAGTGTGCGTGAGAACTAATAAATAAATACAAAGATGTCAAAATTTTATCAAAAAGACACATTTCAGATAATTCTCAGGCACTGCCACATTAAAACAGATGACACTATGGAACAGCCTGAATACACAAACATGATCCTTGCTTTACATTGGCATTAAGTGAGTAAGAGCAATTAAATGCTTCTGGAGACAGTAGGCGACAGGATTGCTGTTTGGACTGAGGTGCTGCCTGGCAGAACCTCTCCTAACACCACAGTGTCACTGGAGTCAAGATTGTGAAGTTTCTTCAAATGAACTATAAAAATGTAGTAAAACGTAGTAAAACTCTTCTGGTGCAGTTGTGTTTTGAGCTGCTTGGCTTGACAGCACCCATTTAACGAGAACAGTTCAAGACAGACACATCTTATTCCAAGCAGCGAAGACCAGATGTGCACATAATTAAGGCCTGGTCCTGAAAGCCTGATGCTGGAAGGAATTACTGACATGGACTGAGCTGCTCCTGCAGGCTGTCAGATGAGCCTTGCAGGGACTGTGCACGCCCTAAGCCTTCAAAATAGTTCACACTTCTGCTTTGCAAAGCAGCAGAATATTGAGGTTCTGATCTAATTCCCCACTGTACCTACTTCTTTGGAAACCATGGCTGGTTTATCAAAGGATGTGCGTGCTCTATAATGCAAAAACAGATCTGAGACAAAACTGAGCAGTCCCAAACCACTGGTCACTTTTAACCCCTTCTAAGCCTTAACATCTTCTAGAGAGAAACCAAGCCTCTCTGAACCCATCTATCTGTGGCACTGCAGAAAAATTAAAAAGCGTCTTGCAGCAGTAAAGGCTGATCTATGCCACAATCGGCATTCATACTCCAAGCAACTCATTCACACCTTGTCAGACCATGTCACCTCAAGGTTAATGTATTCAAAGTTGACCTGACTTCTCCTGCCACTCTTTGCTTTCTATTCCTACCAGAATTTTAGCAAGTCCGCACAAGCCTGCAGTGCGGGCAGCCTCTCCTCAGAAAGGAAGAAATTTGGGAAAGTGGAAAGAATCAGAAAAGTTGTATGAACAATTAAGCATGTGAATTCAAGAGCTCGCTTCAAGACATTGGAATAGTTTTCTTAAAATGGTGGAGAATTTCAGAAAATAAGAGATGTCACTAGCAAGGTTTTCTAGCAGGCTGTAAAACTAGATTTTCAAAGGAAGGTGAGCATAATTGCATATGAATATGATTATGTCCCCGTGAAACACAGTCTGCATCCTGGGCTTAATACACATGCATAATTATGCACCTAACTTGTCACAGAGCTATCACATTTATTTCCCACATTCACAAGGTCTTTCTGTGTATAAACCATACACTCACAAATCTCTGCCAAAGGCAGCTTCCATTATAAATCAGGCCCTGAGCAAACAGGTTTTAAGCCAATAACTTAAAGCTCACAAATTCATTCTGCAGTGGCTAATAGGGTTCCCCCATTCCACTACCAGCAGCACAAACAGGGAGAAGGGGAGTGCTGAGGCCACAGCTCTCAAATGCAGAGCACTGGCTGGGCTTGGCCAGCTGCTGAGGAAGAAACCCATAATGAAGCCTCTGTGCAACAGTTCCTACGAACAGCACCACATATTTTCCCCAGGCTTTAGCAGCCAAATAATGACTGTCTCGAATGCGACAGCAGAAAAGCTTTATCTGCTGAGTGACCATGCCAAAGATTACAGCTTAATTGTAGCATTATTATGCTCTTTCCCACACCCCCACAATATCCCATATTGCTTTCTGGCTGCAGTGAGGTAATTAGACCACGATTACTGCATACTTTAGAGCATATAGAAATGAAAGCTGTCTTTGTGTTTTCCAGCTCTGACACAACTACTCCTGATAGCTTTGCTTTTCCTGGAACTAGATGCTCTTTCATATTAAACAAGGCCTGTTTATAATTGTACTTTGCTGTTTATGTAATTCTACCATGCCAAGTCCCCTTTCAGTTTTTGCAGTGCAACCTCATTTTGAGCAACCCTTTTGCGAACTCAGGTAATAATAATGGAAACTGAGAAATTCCCCCTAGCCTGGGAAGCAGGCACACACAGAATTTGCCTCAGATATCTGACCTAAAAGACCTCTAAAATCCATGGCAATCGTTCTTGTTCTCAAACTGGTGTTTGAATCAGGCCCATGAAACACAACAAATACATAGTACTTTTCCAGAGGCTACTTCCAATTTCTAAAGGACCCCGACCGTATAAAATTACAAAAGATTGCAAAATATGCAGCAGCAAAACACAATGCTTTGATTGTCCCCAATGAAATATTGGGGGTTTTTTTCTAAAAACAAAAAAGAGATTCCTACTTAGAATGAGATTCCACTTCTGTATGTTTACATTTCTAAACCCAGGTTTTTGTTCACTCAGATGCTATGTACAGGGTCCCACCTGAGAGATCTCACCTCTGTTCCCATCACAGGAGAAGACTAAATGACTTTCACTAATACCGAACCTTTAGATTGCTCTAATTTTATTACTTATAGTGAGAATAACTCTACCTAAAATGAGAAAGTAAAAAAATGTCTTGTATCCAACTGTCAGGACACTACAGGCTTTTAATGTGCCTTGAGTGAGATGCCACCCCCAAAATGAAGCACACGAAGATCATCCCAATTTAAAAAAAAATTAATCAAAATAATTTTAAATCCAAACAGTCCAGATTACTGAGTGCCAATGCTATCATAAAATCTACGGATATAAATGTCTGGAAGACAGGAGTGTTCCAGGGAAGCTAAGTGATGGTCTTTGGAGGTAGAATACAAATTAAATCAGACGGGCCTGTTATATTCAAGATTAAGTAATCTTGAAACAAAAGCCCACAGCAAGAGAGGCAGCAGTGACTGAACTTGGTGACAGATCAATTTGAAGAAAACAGCCTTCACCTTACAATGGGCTTTGTAAAGGTGAAGAGCTATTTCAAGCTCAAATTTCATTTCACTTTAATTGATTCAATAAAATAATTTTTAACTTTTTAGCATTTGTATCTCATTACGAATGTCAGCTTTTCTTAAGTATTTGGTGCATATATATGCAGAGGCTTCTTCATTGCTGGAGACTGTCCCTGTCTTGAAGAGTTTACTTTTTGTCAAGGTAAGACCAAGACAGCACACGAGAGAATCCCTGTCTAAATAGCTTCCTTTCCATGAAAAAATGTCCAAGATAAAGAAGGATGTGGTGGTTTTTGAAGAGTTCTTGCAACTTATCCAGATCCCTGGTGTCCCCACCCAGTGCCACCTCTCTGTGATCTTTGTTTTCTCTGAGTTGGAAACACAGCCACGTGTTCCTTGAGGGAAGGTGCCATCTTAACTTCAATCATGTAAAAATAATCTAAACTGGCTGCCTGTATGCTCTGTGTGGTCAGTAAAGACTCACTTCTGCCTGTGGAGAGAGGGGTACCTTCAAAGTTAGCTGAGAAGGTCATACCTCATCTCCTCTGGCAGACCAGTGAACTTTCAGACACCTAGAGTTAAGAGAGGAGATATCTATAAATCATGGACAAAACCAGGGGGGTGAATGTGTGCTGACGCGCTGGAAAGGGCCTCAGATGCGCTCCTCGGAGCTGACCTCCTTGGCTGACCCATCAGACCAGACAATGTGGATAATGAGGCCTTTGGGCAGCAGGAGCAGCCCTGACAGACCACACCTTTTCACAGCCTCACGCTGTGGCACAATTTCATTGCAATTTCTCCCCGAGACCAGCTGGATGACACCATTCTGCCCTTTCAGTTGGAAGCAGAGATGGGATAAATGAAAACACCACTTGCTTTTGACAGTCCAGAATATCCTGTGGATTCACCTCCCCACTGAGCCACAGGCAGTATCCTGCTTGGCACCTGCAGCAGCGCGGAGTAAGGAGACAAAATAAACCCAACTCTGTCCTGCCCCGCCCCCACCAACACTGCGACATGGGGTGCATTTTATCCACCTTCTCTCCTGCTCCAGAGACGGAAATATAAAACCCTGGGCTTGATCCCAACAGACCGAGGCAGCAGAAACTAATCACGAGTCCTGCAGGAGTGATCTACGAGCTGGGTACCACCCTCCTCAACACACCCAAACCCCTTACTCCCTCATCCTGACACACAGCAAATACAATTATAAGATCTAATCAACTGCAACTAATGTAATTCTGAAAGTCTTCACAGCTAATAAAAACCAGGTCTTCCCCTTCTCGATCTAATTGAGATGTTTGGTTCATACACCGTGGAAAAGAAACCCTCCATAAAGCTATGTATGCATATTGCACTTACATACCCAGCCTGTCACGGTACTAGGCTCTTTTCCCTGACTGTTGGATACTGCCTGGTAGGAAACTATCTGTGAAGGGAAACGGACCACAGGAAATAAATACTTTCTCACGTTGTTTCAAGGGACATCTCCAGTCTGAATGTCATCTACTAACTACCACTTTGTAGTCTGAACTTGGCATAAAAAACCCACTTCCTTAACATGCATAAATCATGATCCCTAGTAAAAATACCCTCCTCCTCTTGCATTAAAGCAAGAACCAGAAGACAGAATTTGGCCTATAGCTTGTAAACTCAAATTTGTTAAATAACAAATGACTAAAAAAAATATCCCTTTTTCCCCCTTCCTCCAGTGTGTTCTTGCTGCCTGTTGGCATCGGTTTTTCTGCAGTTTAAGCATCACTAATGCTTCAAGACTTCCCCTGCCTCTGTGCTTTCCCGTGTTACTATCATTAGCATTGTTTTCTCAGGAAGCTCTACAATATGGGCAGCACTGCAGAGAGAAAGATAAATACATCATGCCTCCTGCAAAAAGTTTTTCTACTACTTTGAGTTACGAGCTGCCAAAGCATGATGACAGAGAAGCAATGGCTGGTAGGCAGGATAAGTAGAGCATCACATCACTTCATGCAATCAATAACCAGCTGGGCTTTGCTTCTTCCAGGCTTCTCTGCTGTGCTGACCCAAATCATTACTTTTCCCCCACAGAACATAGTCTTGTTAAGGTTTTGAAAGGGAAGAGTAAGGCTGAGATTTGATGAAAGCCTGTCAGGATACAGGATAACTGCTCTCCACTGACAGTCAAGACAGACCAGGTAAGAACATTCTTTCAGTAGTGATGTGCAAGGGAAGAGCAGACAGCAAGCTCAAAACCTTTGCACGACTGATCAGCAGTAAGCACATCATTCCCACAGCAGCTGAGTAGAGTCTTCCAGCTGGGCAGATGTGACCACAGCAGGGACATGCACATGCACATGCACTGGAGGCCTGGGCCCACATCCACATGCATGCTCACCACAAAAGCAGGTCCTGCCTCTGCTCCTGCATGGCCAGGAAGCCTCCACCCCTGTCATCTTGCCTCCTCTTGGCACCTTCACCCACCCTCTGCAACCCATGGAACCTTGTTCTTCCTTCCACAAGTGCATCCTCCTCCTTTCCAAAGGCCATGCCAGTGTTGCCACAGCGCCACAGCTCTACGAGCTGCCATCAGCTCTGCACAGACCTTGAGGCTTGGTGCTTCTAGCAGAGAGCACAGCCACCCTGGCTATTCACTGAGTATTTCCCACCCTGGGCAGCCTTTTTGGTTTAGCACTTCCCCTTTGAATTATTTTTCTGTAATAATATACCAATCAAACACCCCCCACAAACTCCTTATAAAACTGCCAGTACTGATAACAACATATATCGATTACTTTGGTTATGGCCTATTAGTATCAGGATGCCCAAGTGGTGAAAAAAGATAGGGCATGTCAGAAATACAAAGAGCAGATGCTGAGAATGGAAACATTCTCTCAGAAAAAGAATGAAATGATAGGAATTAGGCAATAGAAGTGGTCACCTAAAGTGTGCTAAATAACCTTAAACGCTATACCAGACACAAACATACATGAGCATGAGAAGCCAGCTGAAGAACATATACAGCTACAACGCACCACATCCCACCCAGTAATTTCAACAGCTACTTATTTTTTACAATTTACCATTACACCACTGTTATAACACCCTGTTCAGGTCTGATTTTCCTGAACCAAGCAGTCTGGATTTCATCTGCTTTATTCTTCGAGAAATGCGCCATGCTCAAGCCTCTTGTAATACCTCCTGAACATGGCTCATTTCAAAGGATAACCTAAATGCTATATGGTGAAAAAAACTTTTTTATCCTCTTTCATCACATAGGGACACAGTTTTATTGCAAAGCAATCAGATTCTGCAGAAGGAAACAGTTTTCAAAGAAATCATTTGTAAGTCAAGAGAGTGACCATTAGTTATCAAAAGCTGAAACATTTATAGGTTGATCTGATGGCAGTTAAAGTAAATTAATTTTTCCTTTTGTTGAAAATTTTTCTCGACTACAATGAACAGCTTGAAGAACAAAGGTCATCCAGCTCTGCACCTACCTAGATTCAATATCAAATTTATGTGCTACTTTCCGAAAAACAACCATGTCATCCTTTTAGGGAGTCCTTTTTAAATTTTCAGCTGACTTGAAACATATGATTGCAGACCTTAGTTTGGGGCAGCTGCTAAACTACTTGCTTTGCTATGTATTTCCATGAGTTATTCAACCAACAGGAGAACTGCAAGACTTAGTTCATCTGGAAGAAAGCAAAAACAACAGAAAGACTCATCACGCTACCCCAGTTTCACAAGTATAAAAATAGCAGAAGGTGCTAACAGATATTATGTGGGTAAGAATGAGAACTACATTGGCACTGGAGAATTTATTCTTAGAAAATCCCTCCTTTTGGAATTGTTACAGACATGCACTGACCCAAATAGATCATGGCTCCTATCATTCCCTAGTGCATGCGAACAGATAAAATGCTGACACGCACCAAAAAGGTTTGGGGCAAAAAAAAAGCAAGCACAATCTGCACGGAAACTGCCAAAAAATGAAAAAGCATAGCAGCTGGTACACAACTGCTAATAGGCACAGACAGCACTGCTGGCAAACGCAGGTGAAGTGAAGGAAAGGAAAAGGCAAATTGATGTTAGGAAATGATGTCGGCCCAAAGAGACGGAGAAAACAAGCCAGTTACCATAGGGTACCTACTGCTGTCTCAGAAGGACAGTCATATCAGCCATTTCAGGATACACAATTTATTCCACTGTGCTGGTGCTGCCCAGTGATCAAGCCTCAGGGCCACTGATGTCCCTCTGGTGCAGCTTTCTGACTTGGTTTGGTTGCAGTGGCCGTTTTGTGGCTATGCAGAGAAGGCAGGAGGACTGGGAGACCACAGATCAAATCCACAGCGTGTCTCACCAGCTCAGTTACAGAGCACAGCACAGCAGTAACATGTGCAGAACTACAGTTTTCTCTCCTTCCTTCCTCAGCCCTTCCACAGTTTCTTCATTTTCTCCCAACCAAGTCCCAGGCAGCTCTGCAGGCTCAGTGAGGTGTCACGCTTGTGACAGGATGTGTGGGAGTCAGCCACCCGTCATGAGGTGCGTGAGATGCCCAAGCGTGTCTGTGTGTGAGGGACGTGGCTGAGCCTCCTGTGTTTCCAGGGGTACCAGGCAATGGAGCCTCATCAAGGATGCAGGTAACCAACCCAGGGGGATGCCATTTAGTTGCCTAAACACTGGCAGCTAGAACCACTGGAGCTGCCTAAAGGCATCCAAGATGCCTCGATGTTTATGCAGATATGTCCAGAGAGATGAACGACTTGATGCATGAACTGCAGGAGATTTGTGCCCTTCTGGAGTGGCAGATGGAGGCCAAAGGGCACAGTTTATGGCATTTCAGACACCATTCAATGCCCTCTCTTTAGGCAGATGAAACCTGCACCTGGATGTGGTCAGCAGACATGGCACGGGACCAACTCTCACACTTCTCAAATAGCTATTAAGAAACTATGAAAAATGTACCAGGGCACCTCAAATGGCATCAGCTGCTTCTATACGAGCAACTGAAGGGGGCTCTGATTGCCACTGACTATAATGGTGCCTGAAGGTGCCTTGCAAGATACTTGCCTAAATTTAGGAGCTTTCTCTTGCACTTGAATCTCACACCAGTCACACCATGCTTTACTATTACACAGGAAAAAACATCTTCCTCTAAAATAATTTCCTACACAAGGCCGAATGCTCTTAGCACTCAGTCGTTCTCAGAAAGCCATAAGGATTTGTGCAGGTATGAAATGTTTTAGTCTAATATCAGAAAAACACTTTTCTCCACGTAAAACAATGCCAGAGCATCACACTCTTTCCAGCTGGCAGGACACAAAATTAATGTCCAGACTTCCAGAAACATTCACTATCACAGACCTTGTAATGTTTAATTATCTGATGGTGCTTAGGACTTTGGGTAGAAAAGAAAAGAAGCAAATAAAACAACACAAATCTAGTCATTGTATGAATATTTAAGACCCCTCTGCTGGAGCATCAATGTGTGGGCTCATATCAGCATTGTGTTTAATGTCCCTATGCATCTACTGAACACATGTGTAAGCATAAAATTATCAAACAACTGTCAAAAGACCTCTATTCAGGGAAAAAAAAAAGTTCCTTCTCCCTTTATGAACATTTTTAAACAAAGTATTCTTTTTTCCTGTAATTTCTCCCCATTAAAATTTTATGTTACTGCAAAGAGATAGCAGGCAGGGAACTTCTGGCCCAATTTTGTTCCCAATTGCTCTTGTATAGTAACTGGAGGCAGAATTTTCTTCTCTCTGTAGAATTACGTACAACTATAGATTTCCTTTTATTTAATGCAACATTAACATACAGATATACAGACTCAAATATTAAAACTAAATTACAGGCAACACTTCTCCAATTAGCTCATATAAAATTAGAATAAATAATAAAGCCTCTTACTATCCAGTTAAAGAGACCAGCAACATTTCCAAAGCTACAAGAAAATGCAGAGATGTTAAGAAAAATAAAAAAATATTTCTGCTGCAAGAGAAAGTTTCCAGGAATCTCAAAAATCTGAAGTCCAGTCATGGACTTCGTTTGTAGGCTATTCTTGCTTTGTCTTTAATATTGGTGTGCTGTTATTAATAAAACAGCTGAGTGTCCTGCAGTTAGTGCTGAGGACTAGTTACTATTTTCTGAAAGTAAGTTGCAACTGAAAATGTCAGCCTTCAAAGTAAATCTGCTGAGATCGAGTCTCTTCCCAGAGTAAATCTATTACACATCAGTAAATAGATGAGCTGTAAATAAAGTAGGAGCTCTGCAGAGTGTAAAACAGGCATTGCCACCATATTAACAGGCTTATGGCAATGTTACTTAGCAGTATTTGTTTTAAAGTCTCAGCAGGCTTGTCCTGCCGAACGTTTTGTGTAAAACCATCTGCTGAACAGACAGAATCGATCTCCGAGTGTGTCCTGCTTGGTTTGTAAATTTACCTACTGTGACTAAGTACATAACTCATTATTGAAAACAGTCAGACCTGGTCTTTCCTGAGGGTAAACTAATGTTTCTCATCATCCTTAAAAAAACAGCACTCAACATGAGATAAGGAATAAGTAAGGCATTTAAATAAGAGCCGTTATTTGAAGAACTCACTCCTGTGGCCTGAATCAACATGCAAACGTGGACTCCCAATCATCTTCAGAAGATAATTATAATTCATAATTGGCACTTTAAAGCGTTTTCATGGAGCTGTGCAAATATTGACTAATTAGCCACACCAGAATCCTGTAGGGTAGGCAAGCAGGTACCCTAACCCCCTTTTTATCTGAGAAAATTGCTGGGGAATAAAACCCCAACCCTCACCTGCTGCAGGAGATGAGAAGGTGGGGAGGTTTCCAGCCCCATTCCCCTCACCCAGCCCACCCTGCTCCCACCACTGACATTTTACCTCATCTAGAGAGGGGCTGAGATGAGGTCTATACTAGCAGAGCTCTGGAAATAGTGGATGAACCTCGGTTCATTAGCTAAAGTCCTGTCAAGCAAATGGTCTAGATATTCAAATGTCAAAATAAAGCCTGAGGATTTGATACAAGCACATGCAGTATTTACAGGAGGATGGTAGCCTCTTCTGCTGAGGAACACTTAAACAATGATGTACTGCACAATTATGGCTTATTCCTGGAAACAAGATATTACACTGGTACTTGTAACTAAACAGTAGGAAAAGAGCTCTACATGCATGGAGTAAGACACTTCTTTACTTAAAATTCAGAGAAATCTTATTATTCACTGTGTGCCCAAGATTAGGGGGAAGAAAGCGCAGTGTCCTGCTAGAGCCTCCAAGAAGCTCTACCTTCACCATGCAATAAAACGCACCAGGCAAAAAGTATCTTCAAGATGGGTCTAAAACGGGACTGAAGATCCTTGGAGGCCACAGCAGCTCGAAATGAATACTGAATACATCCTCCATTAAATCCAGCTCTTTAATTAAACTGCCTGTAGGAACGCAACAATTAGTCATTAGTGTCTCAGGTTTTCTGGTTTAAACCAGCAAACACTAATGATGGCTTTATTCTAGAGCTTTGTTACGAATCACCACATTCAGGGGCACAAACAGGTCTCTTCCAAATAACTGTATTATTACAAGCTTACAACTTACACAAGATACGCAACACGAACCATTTTTATGTGGTGTAATCCTGCTTTGTCTATTGAAATAATTGGCTATATGTTGTGTCTAATTTCAGCTACAATCTCTTTAGGGCAAAGATTGTGTCCCTGTGGTTTTGTAAAGCTTCATTCACAGTTATAATGGTGTATAAATTAAATAAATAATGAGAAATTATGAACTGTGGGAATTTATTCTGCATTTATCAGGAATTCACAAGTGAGGATTTACATATTTTTAAAATGGATTTTTTTAAAGATCTTCCAGAGATCTGTTTTAGAAATTAGGAGATGCCTTTCAACTGCAGGAACTATTTGGGTAAAAATAATAACAGGAAAAATCAGGTTGGTGTGGTGACTGGTTGAATAATAAATCCAGGGTTATTCCACTCTTCTCATTCTTCTGCATGGTTCACATATAACTGCTTCTGAGACAAGAAGGTTTTCATCCATGGTAAAGGGCATTAAGATGATGGTATTTTAACTACTGCATTAATTATCTACTCTGAGCAAGGCTAGACAAAACAAATAGTAGGAATAGAACAGAACTCGATGCTTTAGTGAGAAAAATTCACTTAAAAATGCCCAAACCAGAAGAGTACAGATTAGGTGGCTTGAGCTGCAATGTGATAAAAAAAGACTTCTGTGCTTAGAAGGTTTAGAGAATCATGAAACAGTTCAACAAAAATTAATATTTTATACATTTGGCACTGCTAGCCACTCATCCCACATGAGTCCCCTAAACGCTGGAGCAGGGCCTGGGGGATCATGGCCACAGCAAGAAACATGCTGTCAGCAGTAACAAGCCACTCTTAGGCCAAAGCAAGTCTATGCTAAAGCTCTGTATGCTATACCATTTTTTTGAGTGTGTGTGCATGAACTCATTTTTTTCCTTTTCAGGAGGAAGAGTAGGGTGGGAAAAGCGAGAATTTTTATTTCAACAAAGAAGTATGTTCATGCAAACAAGCACTCAGCCTGCTCTGAATTCAGCTGCTCACTGAGCAGCTCAGAGGACCTCAGGAGTCTGCTGGGCTCCCACACCAGGACCTGGCAAGTTAGTGAGAACACAGGGTGATTTGGGGCTGTAAGAATAAAAGACAAACACTGAAGTGAGTTCCTCTTTCCAGGTACCCCAGTGTACACCTACAGTAGGTAAAACACAGCAATGAAGTAAAATAAGTCAGCTGTGTTATTAGAAATGTTAATTGTCCTGACGGGCCTTCTGCCCTTAAAGACCTACAACTTCACAAGCTTGTGAAGGTCTGGTCCCCACAGCCTAAGCATGTAATTACAGGTGGACGTTCCCCATCCTTCACGATGCCAACCCAAACTCATCAAATGCATAATTTCTCTCTCTCTTTTTTTTTTTCTTGGTTAACAGAACTAAAACCTGCAAAGGGAACAGCATGCGAAGTCAACTCTGTACACTAAGATGGAAAATGCACTGATTTGCACAGAGTTAATAACATGCCCTAAAATGGCCATTCACCCTCAAAAGACATTAGCATGTAATAGCAGCTGCTTATCCTCTGAGTGCAGACGAATATTGGAAAGAGGTGCTGAGAGGCTTTGTCCTAGAATTACATGTCACTGGTTTAAACATGATGTGTGGAAATTATTTTAATTGCCCATATTAATCCAGGGCTGAAATGGTCTGGTATTGTTAGGAGTGGTGTAAATGTCTTTCTCTGGTCAGGGTGTTGTTTGAGAAGAACATGCACGTATCTGAATGTCTAGAAAGCCTCACCCCAAAATAAAACTAAAAACCAAAAAATCACCCCAATAAAATAGCTTTGAAAAATATTAGCTAGTTAATGGCAGTTTTTGACTGTCATATAAAGACCCAATTTCTTGCAAGTATGAGCACTGAAGGAGCAAGAACTGTTATTCTTGAGATAAATGTTACAGTTCAAATGTCACAGACTATATTACAGATATTCACAATTGGCTCTGAGATTTAGGAAAAAAAAAAAAAACTTACACTGTTGTATGAAGGTTGGCAATGATCACAGTGCTAATGACCATGAGAGAAATACAAGATTTTTTTTAAGCATCATTATCTAGTGGCCTTGAGTGCTAATCAAAACAAGGACTATAATGCCTGCTTTAATGGGGTTTGTCTCAGTAATGCTCCTAAATGGAATAAACCACATTAAATCCAGACAAGCTACAAAGAGAGACAAATGGCAAAACAAGACACTGAAAACTTAAAGATTCTTTTAATCTATTATTAACTGAGTTACCATCCATGACAGTCACAGTTAACTGTGGTTTTGTAATCCATTTGCTGAATTGTACAACTAAAATAGAAATGTTGCTGTCCTTCTGTTTAAAGCAACAGACTAAGTAAGGCCCAAATTAACCCACAAAATGGCCTGGCAAAGACTGTACTAGAACAGGCTGCATATCTATTTTCTTCTTTAAAATTCAGGAAAGCAGCTCCCCTGGAGTTTTTTCTCAAAGTAGAGGGAATCTGACCCCACTGAGGGAGAGGTAGTCCTGCACATAAGCTGAGCCTCAGTGCACCTCAGGAAGGATGCCCTGGGAAGATGAAGGACCCCACGCTCTCCCTCCTGGACCCGGTGCTGCAGGGACAGACACTAACTGATACCCATAGTCTTTGGGTCATACTCCCAATGTTTACAGGAAGAGGCACTGAATGCCAGGAAGATCAATTCATTGCCATCCTCCTCCTCCTCCTCCTTGTTCCTTTGGCCTTGCTTGTCCTTCCTCTGCATATGCTGACCGAATGCACAGACATGCTGAATTTCTTCAGCTTGATACCTCAGAGGATCAGTTACATTTGAATCCCTCAAAAACAAGTAAATAGGTTTTCTGATGCATCTATTTTGCTGTATTTCTCACGCTGTGATGGAAGGATCCAAAACAGCTGAGGGGGAATGAAGACTACAGAATTTTGGGCAGATCCTTGAGGAAGAGGGGACAATTTAGTGATAAAATGACAGCCAAGGTATAGAGGTAGTGATACTTTTATGTTCATTTAGATGCAAGTGTGAAATATTTCCAGGGGTCCAGTCTTAAAAGGATGGATTAGCTCTTTGTTCATGGTATACACAAAATGTAGGATCATGCATCTTATCTTGAAGAAATTTTCAATAAAGGTCTTTACAAACTGAAGGTGTAACTTAGGGAACATAAAATTCATTCTGTAATTAATGAGTTCCCCCCAGTATTACAGAGAAAAAATTCCTAGTTTTATTGCTTTTGTAAAACACTTGTTCTTGGCTCTGAAGGGACTGTGAAAGGTCAGAGGTGTTGAATATATATGATTTATAAAGTGCTCTGGGATGAGATGTGCTGTGTAAATATAAAATATTATTAGAGCATACTCTCTTTAATTCACATACACTGAAATGAGATTGGCTGTGCCACAAGAGCAAAACTAAGAACCCAAGTCAGTCTGATGACAGCAGATTGTCCAAGGCTACTGACAGTCCAAACAGCACAAGTACAAATTCATTTCACAGACATGTACCTAATGCTGAAAGTTATTGCTGCTCATCTGGAACTGGTTATACGTAGATATGTATGTGAAGACTGTGTTACACAGAAATGACTGGACAGGCAAAGAATGTGGACTGCTCTGTACCATGTGGCTTCTGACAAAGCTGCAGGCACAGGAGCAGCCCATGTAGCCCATCCACCTTCTGCAGAAACTCTGCCTTACACAAGTCTGTTCTCAAGTGTATGCCAGAGATGCTTGGGATGCCACGGTCCTCACATGCTTTGTAAAGTCACACTCAGGTGGCACTTTCAGCCTCAAAATATGCATCCCATTTACCCCTGGCTTTGACAGAGGCTTCCAAGTTTCCCTTGCAGGTTTGAACCTTGAGATTTGTTCACTTCCTGCTATATCTATCCAAAGAGGCTTCCTAAAAAACAGTCTCTCAGAGAACTGGGTTGGAATGAGTTGAACTGGACTAACAGTTCCATTCCCTCTCAGGGAAGCATAAATTATGCTTTCAACTCGCTTTTTGGGATTGATTCCAATTTCTCTTTTTCTTCTGTCCACAACAGTCTATATTTTAACCCTGCAATAACTAATCGGTTTGAAGTAGATTTCAAAATATTTTAACAGCTGGAGCAATGACATTCTTACTCGACTTTAGTGTAAATGGAAAAATTCCCACTCCCCCCCTCAAAGACAGGAATTGCAGATCATATTCTGAAATCTTTTCAAAACCTTGGCCAAAAGATATCATCAGCACAGTCTGTTCCTCTTCACATTATTATTCCTACTCTCACAGATTCTTTTATCTAATTCCCTTCTGCCCTGAAGTTTACAATCTCCTTCCAAAAATTTTTCAACTACACCTCCCTTCTCTTAAATTCCCTCTCTCTCATCAGCTTTTAAATAATGTGACTTTATTTTAGAAAAATGCTGCTCTGAATTCAGCACTACAGAGCAATCTGTTCCTACCTTTTTCCCTGTGCTAAAACATAGAATCTAATTTTAGATTTTTTTTTTAAAGGGCACAATACAGCCCTTTAGCAAAAGTATATGAGCTTCCTGCTCATAAAGGAAAAAAATTAAGTTCTTACTTTTGACTGTATTCATGCTTTCCCATGAAAATTGATACATCTGTCTGGGAGATAAAGGAGATTTGGATTATCTGTATTCAAGAGAATAATTACAAGAAGTTATTTCACAAAATGATTAGATTTTCTAGCAACACAAGTTTGATTCTGTGATAATGTTAAAGTTATTCTCATCGATGCAAAACACTTCTCATCCACACAAGAGGGGCTCTTAATTTCCTCTGTACTGAAAAAAATGCCATTGCATTTTCTCTTCACTGATGACATTTAATATTTGGTTTCTTCTACTTTCTTTAGATAATTTAATAGATTTGCTCATTTGGCTATAGCTAAATTGCTGTAGTAGTGGCAGACAATGACACTTTTAAGGCTACACTATACATGATTAATCTTTGCTCCAACTGAGAGCATTTATCATCTGGGGGCTACCCTTCCCATTTGTCTTTTCCTTGTGTTTTCAGTTTTCCTTTCCTATCAAGGAGAACAACAAAAATCATTTTGGGTTTTTAACCTAGGGAATGACATTTTTAGCTCTGAGGCCTATGTGTAAATGTAAATTTCCAGCTGTTAGAACAAAGAAACAGCAAATGTGAGGCAGATGTTAATATATTATCCATTCTTGGTAATACAAGGAAAAATCAACTTTGAAAAATCCCCCAGCTATTCCAGTAATGAAAGCTTACTTGCTTGGGCATTTACATGTACCTGTGCCTTTAGAAATAAGATCTAACTAGTTTCTCCCAATCCACGGAGTCTAGACAAATCCTCTGTGTCATTTCTTCCTCTTCTGGCATTAACAATTCATGGGCTAGAACATACAGCCAATTAAATCATCTCCAGATGTTTCTTCTGCTTAGCAATCTGATGATCACCCAAAGACCATTTACTGCACAATGAAGTCGAGTGGAATCTGGGAGGATTCTGGATCCTATGCTGTTTTTCAGGATCACATTCAGTACCAAAAATTAAACCACATGTTTGGTTTCTATCGAGCACCACTTGAACATAAGTCTTCACACACTTACGAAGCCAGTTTAGGCAGAGCTCCGAGCTCCCTAAGAACTCTGGTTTCCTTTGAATTCACCAACTGAAAAATCCACAGGACATCTGTGAATGCAATAAGGTGCTTCTTGCTGTATCTAGTGTATTTGTTGCTTCTACCATCTTCTAACCCTTGAAAACTTCTGAATTGACTGTCCTGGCATGGTGAACACAACTCATAGTCAGTGGCAGGAAGGAGCATGGATATTCAGAGCATATTTACAAGTTTATGTTTCCCTCCAGAGAGACTCCAGCCTTTGTTTAGCCCTCACCATAGCACAAGTCTCATCATCTTATCTCTCTCATCTCCCATCATCCTTCCCATAGACCTTGGATCCCCATGAATCCTGAAAAGTCCTTCATTCTAACATTAATACAGCAGCAACTTCCGAATGCCTTGTGTCAGGCACATTTGTGTTTGTAATTCCTTTCACACTAGGCAATTCATTAAGGGCTCTGTTTTGATTACCAAAATGTGTGAACACAATTTTGTATCTCATCTATACAGGGTCACTCTTATGTCAGCTCGTTTCTGACTGTGACAGTCTTTTCCCATCCTAAAGGCAAAACAGTGTTTACATTTGGTTAGTTAAAATATTTACATTACACATTCAAATGATGCATTTTCCCAGTGACAGGGCTCTCCCTGGTATTTCCTCCTCTACCTACTACGCAGCGGAAATGATTAAGATGAATATTCTGGGTGTCTCTAAACAACCAGATTAAGGAAACATGCAGCACAGCTACACTATACTAACACTGCTGGACTTTGCAATATGCATGCAGGCTGTGTGAACTGCCTAGCACTGCATGAAAGCCTGTCTTTTAGGACCCCAAATCAGAGGAGTTCCACATTTTCTCATCAATATATTTCAAATAGATTCTTCATTTATTGACAATTTATTTGGTCACTCAGTGCATGAGGTAGAGTAAGACACATGGCCTGCGAGTGGAGGTAAGAATGGTTTTGTTGATCATCAGTCTGCCTGTGGATAAAAGCCTCGAGTGCACTGTGTCTGCAGGGGAACAGAGATGATGGGGGCTGCTACCAGACAGAGAAGGGAAGAAAAGGTGATGCTGGAGCTGGCAGGGAAAGGCCAAAGTGACGGTATTTCTGGGAATCAGAAAACACACTGCACGCCCCTGTTTTAATGTGACACGACCAAGCTGAATAAAACACTGTGAGTGATGCCGCACCAAGAGGTCCTCCAGCCACACAGCATGGCCCTTTCCCCAAAGGGACAGTTTGAGCCTTGTAGGAGAGAAACTGAAATTCAACATCATTTAAGACATACCAGCATCTACACAGTAAACAGTTAGTCTTGCTCATTTATTTGTTACTACCAAACAACAGAGAACCACACGTAAGTCTCTCTGAGAAGAAATTAGATACAGAATGTAGCAACTTCTCACACAAAAACTCTGTAGCAATGCAAAATGAACAACTTAACACACTTAAGGTGTATTCCCTACCTTAAAACATCATCCACACAGGTCTTCATACAGGCTCTCCCAGTGAGGAAGCAAAAGCTTCTGGGCTGAAAAAACAATGAAGCGTTGGTTAAGACATTATCTCAAACCCCTGCCTGTGCTTATATCCACCCCAAACTCTGCTGCATCTTTTTGTTTACAGAAACATATACAATAGACTGAGGTCAACTTCGCAAGCAAAAGCTATTTATTTTAAATTGACCCTGCCCTCTTAGTGTCATATACTCTGGAGGAAATGGGTTTTAAAAGTCTCTGTATACGTGAGGCACACAACATCTAGCAAACAAACATTATGCGGGATTATTTTGTGTGGGAGATGTATTTACTCCACTTTTTTAAACTAACAGCAAATGAAACTTTGTTTCCCAGTTAAACTCCATCAGTAAAAGAAAAGTAACAGGCTCTACACCAGTACAAGGCAGTGTATAAAATAATAAATAACCAATTTTGATTTAACCTAAACCACATTTACCTACATATATTTTTATTTCCTAATATTTGCCTTTAGTAAAGCATCCACTGAAAAACTGCTGGAAATTGCAACCCCCTTAATTATTCTGCCTTCATGTTTTTGCTTATGCAGACAAGCTCTGATTTGGGATTTCCACACTTGCTTGTCCCTGACAAGCTGAAGAAAATCATTGAAAGACAGAGAATCTAATATGGGGTCTCACTTGTTTCTCTCATGGAGGTAATGACCATAAATATCTCTCATTCAATAGGTTAGAAACCTATTAGGCATGTCTAAATATGCTTACTATTACTTTAAAATGTACTTCTTTACTGTAGCAGGTGTTCTCTGGAACCTGTTTCCCTGATGCAAAGGGTGTCATTAAAATGATGATGCAAATGGCAGGATGTGGAATCCAGCATCATCCAAGCCTGCTGCCCAAGCAAGGAAGCTGAGGACTGGGGACACTGGGAAACCTCAGTTTCCCTCTCCCTCAGTGAGGAGAGGCAGAGAAAGCCTGCACGGAGGGAGTGAGCAGGCTCATTACCTGCCCGCCTGGTGCCCAACCCAGCCCCACCACCAGGCAGCCTGAGGGCTGCATAGGGATTAGTGGGCAGGACACTCCTGCAGAAAGGGAATGCCCCAAATCCCTGGGCTGAGGGGGCTAGGATATACACAGATTCTGCATTTTGAGCCAGCAGCTAGAAGTTCAGTTTGAATGCAGCACTTTGTAACGTGATTTCCTTTGGCCATCATAGGGAATACAGAGTTTGCAGCTCCCAGCCTTTGGCTGGCCAGCTCACAAAGCCCTGCCGTTTTTGGCAGAGGAACGTTCAGGATGATGGGCAGCGGCTGCGGCTGTCACTAGCAGGATGTTTTCTGGAGTTTCTCCTACAAGGCAATGTGTTTATTCTTTGAAACAGTTGCTCCCTGAAGATTAAAACTGAACAGGAGTACAAAAGCAGCGTGTGTCCTCTGGGGCTGCTACGTGCCATCGGGCAAACAGGAGGTACAAGCTGTGTTCTCCCAAATTATACAGAACAAACGGTGCTGCACGGGCAGAACTGAGTAAAGTTCTTCAGTACACAAACTGCACTCTCCTCATTCTAACCTCTTCCTAGAAAAAAAACCTTTCAGACATCACTTGTGTCATTAAAACCTCCAGATCTAGAGTTGTGTGGGGGGTCTTCAGTGCAGCTGAGCCCGTTCACTCCAAAAGCGTGTCAGCCTGGGCACACAAAATGAGCAACAGCTACAAGGCTTGTGCTTTTCAGACCATGTTCGTTATCATCCCCAAATAGCCATGCACACTCTCAAAAACAGACTTAACAACCACAAAGAACAGACAGTATTACGAACAGCAAACACTTGGACAAAATATATCTTTACTTAGAAACTAAAAAAACCCAGTCATTTAAAACCCACTAAAAATAGAATTGAAGTACTAAGAGCACATGAGAAATATCGCCACAACAATGTAAAATCTGTTTGGCACAGTCTGTGTAACCATAGTTATTGCAAAGTGTCTGGAAAAACAAATGCAACAATGATTTTTCTTTCTGTTGAGGTATATGGAACAAATGTTATTTTTTTTACCACTGTACAGGATGCTTTGTACTCCAGGGAGTACCTTGAGAGGTGAGGAACTGTCTCTAGAAATAGGAAGAAGTATTTACCTTGCCTAATGTCTATATATCAATGTATTTCTATTAGCAGAATTAATTTAATATTGCATATAAATAGTAACTTTTGGCTTAAAAAGTAAGATGGAGAAGGAAACTAAACAGTCTTTTCTTCCTCTGATGGAAACACATACAGATTTTCCTATAACTGGTAATGCAAACTAAGCCCACATAAAGGGGAACACACAAACTTCAATAACCCTCAGCACGATGCCACCATGAAGCTTTATTCTCCCAAGGAGTACAGAGGACCTCACAACTTTCCTCCCTGTTGTATCGCTCTTATTTTAATAAACAACCAAATAGCAGCAATTGCCACTATCTTATGCCACTCTAAAGATAAAAATATTACCTTTGATTAACAAGGACTCCTCATCCTAGACCCTCTTTGCATTGTGCAGAAGAGACCAGGAGAAGCTGTTTTAGCAGTGCTCTGAAACTCCCTCCGGGTGTCAATGCAGCTCTCGGAGCTCGGCCCCCTGTCCCCGGCCGCTCACCGATTCCGTATGCAGGGCGCAGATCCCCACCTTCCCCGGCTGCCAAGCCGGGCACAGCCCGCGAACAATGCCGCCTCTGTCAGCCCGCCGAACGAGCAGTGGCACAAAGACACGCTCATCCACAGCCCCGCACTTCTCTTTTTTTGTTCTTCTTCTTCTTGGAGTACAGGGTGATGAGAACGAATGGGAGAAAAATGCTTATGTATTTATGATTAGCCAAAGCTCTGCTGTGTCCAGGAGCGAGACAGCGTCAGCGCACGATGGGCACCCGGGCGCCTAGAGAGGAGATGGAATCTGCACAGGCAACAGCACTCCCTGCCTCGCTTCACACATTTTTGTTTCGGATCCGTGGGTGGTTGCATGAGCAAGCAGCCGGAATAGGGGAGGAGTTAGACAAAATGCAATTTAGGACTTGGAAGCCTTGTCTGCCTTTTCGAGAGCAGGACGAAGAGGTGAAATCGCAGTGCGCTGATAAACATAAGCAAGAAGAGCAACATGCCCTTCCCACCCCCGCCTGCTGCCACCTGCCTCTCCAAACTTCCCAGGAAAGCGCCTCTCCGTGCCTGGGCGTGATCCCTGGGACAGAGCTCAGACACACAAGCTGCTCTCGACCCCCCGGTAACCGCACCCAAGAGCCTCTGAGCGTGCTGGCTGTTCGTTCCTGCCCCTCAGCATTACCAGTTTAATTTTCAAGGAGGCACGATGCTTCACTATCTTCATGAGCAACTAGAGGATGAGACAATAAACTACATCCTTGGCAGATGTTTACAGCTGTCACTGGGCAGAGGAGAAGATAGCAGCAGCTTAAATCTCAGTTTTCTGCAAAGCTTTCCTTGGAAATCAGGGAGGCAAAGCCGAAAGCCCTTTTAAAATCAGATGTCCCAATTTTTTTTTTTGTTTTGAAAGGACTGTCATGTGCATATATTTCATGCAAGTTCAGCTTTGTTTTCTTTCCTATGAGAAAATGAGAAGCAATGTCTGGCTCAAGATGAGACAGTGATGATCCCTGCTGAAACCAATTAGAATATTACAGTTTAACTCAAATATTCCCAAGCCAAGCTCTTCAATAGATGTGAGATGTTTCATGTTCCTCCACAACATGCTCCACCACACTGTAGTTCAGATCTTAAAACATGGCAAGTGAATGGAGCAGCAAGCAACAATGTGTTTTCTTCTTTAAGTAAATACCAAGGGACACAGAGCCCTTGGGTGCAGCACAGCTATGAACTCATTCCAGTCCCTGATGAACCATTGCAGCCTTACAGTATTTTCCCATGCAATTAGTATTAATTGGTGACTTGCTGGCAATCTCCCAGGGGCCTTATCTCACCCTTTTAGCCAGTCCTACCAGATCAGCCTTGAGATGATCATCAGGGCTAGGCAGCCATCCTGCTGCCCCACCTCTCAGGGCTCTTTCTTGCTCTTAAATTTTTCTGGGGACTTTGGCAAGGGTTATCTTGAGTAACGAACAATCAAAGATATGCCTCTCCCAAATTAACATATTTGAGTTTGTAACATGAGACAGCAAAGTAAGACCGTGATTTCTAGAGGGAATTTATAAGCATTTTTTGAAAATATGTTGTTTCAAAGCATTTCACTGAAGCTAAATCCCAAAATAATTTTCAGGAGAGCTGAGCAGCAGTGCTCAGTTCAGTGTCTGGACAGTAACAGACCAGTAAAACTCTTTATCTTGTACTCAAAATTAAGCTGATATAGGAAAGCTATAAATGAGCAATCACCTCTTCTAATTTTATTCTTTAATAACAATTCTTAAGGATACTATTTCCTTTTATCTATTAATAAGATAAAATTTGTCTTAAGCATCTTGTCAAATGGACTTAAGCAGGATCAAGAGTGCTTTATATCAGCAGAGCCCCACAACTCCATGGCAATAAATAAAATCAGATGTTCTTTGACTGAACATTGTCAACATCTAGAACATATTTCAGAGTAGCTTCCAGGGTCAGTATCACAGTATGAATCTCTTTCTGAAGAATTACGTAAAGTAATCTCAGAACTCCATATACCACTATTCTTTAAAAACCAGTGCTGAGGCAGTTACTCAGGGTCAAAAGGATGCCTGAAGAGAGAACTGTGCGGGGGTCACCCGACATACACCATTCAAGATCCAGTACAGGATGCAACATCTAATGGTAAAATACATTAGGAAATGCTTATGGCTAGAAGCAAGCAGAGCTACTTCAACTAAAACAGGTCAAGTATAATCAACAGCAATGTCCAACAGGCCAGCTTTATTCCTCCTCTCTTTTCTGCTTCTCCTAAGTTTCCAGTCCACATAAATCCCTGGCATTACTCTTCTCATATCACTTTTGTCTTTTACTGTACAACATTTAGAAACCACAACATAGCATCAATAGATGCATAAAAAATGATGTATTTTGGCTTGGAGGTAGTTAAGAACACTAAAGATGGTTATTTCTCTTGGAAATGTTGTGTCTAGAGTGGAGGAGCCTCCCTGTACCATCTCACTCCATCTCTAAGAAGTCATACCTTTAGATTTTACTTAAAGGATCATGTACTTAGTGTACACAAACCCAAATGTGAAAGCCAAAACTCATAGCCTTTACACTGATCAACAGATGTAGAGAGATTTATCACTTACATATCAGTGGTTTATATGACACAGTTTATTGATTTTTTCTTTGGAGATCCTTCTCCTTCTGAATCTTTGTGATCCTACTTGATTTTTGTTTTTTAAAGGCCTTACTGTCTTTTTTTCCCACATCTACGGCAAGTAAAGATCCAGACATTATTTGTCAGGGCCACATGAAAAATGAATACTTTCAGACTATTCTCACAAATATTTTAGAAGTACGGAAGAAAACCTCCCTTTCACTGGTGTAATTTCACAGCAATTCCATTAACTTGCAGTATCTTTGGATGTACACCATCCATCTGAGATTGCTCTCACCTCTATCTCACACATCCTTGGCTCTCAAAGTGTATAAAACCACAAGGATATTACTCAGGGCAGCTTAGGTGGCAGAAGAATTCTGTCATTCAGTGGAGGGATGGATTAAGGAACCACAGAATGAAACTTTCAGAGAAGATCTTTTCCATAAAATCACGCAAGAGGAAGGAGCACAGCACACATGATCTGGCAGGGACAGGAAGATGCCATATGTGTCTTTGGAGGTGTAGAAAAACTATTAGATTTCTTAGTATGATGCTATTCTGAAAAATCTGGTTTGCTTACAGGATTTTAAAACATACGCATGTTCAGACTCCCACTTTATATCTACAACTAAGAGAAACAGGGATGCAACATTCAGTTCTCTGAAAACACAGGGCCAAGAGATTCTTTCTCCAAAGAAGTATGCCAAGACTTAGTCATTGCCACTCTAATATGCTGATAGCAAATTTAATCTTTACAAATACAAAGCAAACATCTTTAAGCAAATTATGAACATCTCTGGCCATACAGATAAGACTTACACTTGTAAATTACTTCTCTAAATAGGCGTTATATCAAATCTCCAAAGAGTCCAGGACAGACGTGTTCAGCCTGCATTAGGTGATAATGAAGCCTGAACCCGAGAGATCTTAGTTAAATTTGGATTAACTGTTGATGAAAACCAATTTGATAACACTTATTCTAGACCTCCCTCAGTTATAGTTTTTCCAGTCAAACTTGTCACTGCTATTCCTTCTTTCCAAGAGCATTACTTTCAGTGACAGTTTTATTCGTAGTGTTACGTGGCATTGGTATGTGCACCTCATCAGGTCCTTCTACTTGCCTGAGACAAATGCTGGATCACACCAGGTCCTCCCCATCTATGGGAGACTAAACACAAAATTACACTTAATCCAGCATCACCTCTTGGCTCTGGCTGGGAGCCTGTCAGAGCTGGGAAGTGCATATCTCAGCATGGGAAGTGCAAGCTGAAGACAAACACACACCAGACTGCCCCCACTGCTAAGAGGTCTGTATTCCATTTTGAGCTATTGATCAAACTGAAGTGTTTTACTTGGACACAGATCATCTGGGTCTATGCTCTGTTCTCTGCTAAAAGCTCTTTAACTCTTGGCTAGCTCAGGTCATGTGGATTTTTAGCTTGGCATAACTTGCATGTGTCCAAAGCCCCTTCTCAGAGCAGTCAAGTCAAAGCCTTACAAAGATCTGACATCTACCAATATAATCTAATATTCTGTACGACAAGAATGCAAATAATTTTCTTAAATAATTTTTCTTATGGGAGTTGGTTTGCAACATTACAGTAATTATGAACTACTACACATCTAGCAAAGTATTTAAGAATAACTGATGTCATTTACAAACTTATTTCTCACCTGCCTGATAAGCACTGATAGGGGAACTGAAACTTTCACCTCATCTGAGGTGAAAGCATTTCAGCATGGCTCTTTGGTTTCCATTTGCAGCAACCAGAATTTCCAACTGTTTTTTCACCCATGTACTTGATAGATTTGGGCTTGTTTCATCCAGACAAGACCAAATGTATTCAATCCATTACAGTCAAGACTAAATACTTATATATGGTTTCCTAATGTTACTCATTAGGACATAGATGGCTACAAATGTGCTTCCTTTGACTTCAGCTGTCTTTTATTCTTCCCTGCAGCTTGCTAATTTTTGTTAAAAATGAAGAAAGAAATCAAATTACTAAGTTTTCATTTTCCACCCTTCTTAATTTTCCAATTTATGTCATTTATAAGGCCCAACTATTCTATGACAAGAGCTTTTTACACCATTTAACAGGACCAAAATCTTGAATGAACAGAGATTTTCTTTTTTCTTTAATCCTCTCCTGCATCCATCCACTCTTCCTATTTTCCACTCCTTAATTAAATTTCAGGTCAAATATCTTTCTGACTCAAGATATCCAAATGTTTTCAGGCTTGGTTAAAAAATTGTGCAAATCCATTATCCTATATTGTCATATCTAACCAGGAGAAACTCACCTGAATTATTTGAATATATGGACAAGATCTGATTATCTAAATCAAATAGCTAAACTCTAATGCACAAGGGAATATAATTTTTTTTTGGAAAAATGTCAAATATGATTAGAGTATGCTCAAAATAATTGATCAGACTATAAGATACTAGTGGGCAGAGGTTCTGGAAATGGAAGTGACACTAATCAGGAAAACAGCCACCAGAAGATATAAATCTATTTATGAGGGTTTAATTTTGAGATTATAAGTGCAAGAGACAAAAAAATGACATCCTCCTGTCATTTGTTTACAAGCTGTGATAGAGAGAAGCTCTGTCACTACTTCATCACCACCATCACCACAACTGCCCTACATCTCGCCTCCAATGGCTGACATGCATTTCTGAGTCCTCATCCTGTCAGACCTGTTTGAATTATCCCAGTTTTTCTGCCATGAGTGGTGGCATCCTACTCAGCAAAAGCATAGCAGATAAAACTGTTTGTGCTCAGGAAATTGCATTATATGAAAAGTAATTACTAAGATGTGATTTTTCTCTGTACAAGCATTTGCACAAACTATACAAGTCCTCTTACCACAGCCACTGCCATGTAGAAACTGTGGAAGCACATTTAAGTATTGCATCAGTGATAAAGGTGTCCACAGCATTTATTTATTCTTAAAACAAGGAACATTAAAAAAAGAAAAAAAGAAAAAAAACCCCACTCTTATAAACCTTTGTTTAAGCACAGTGAATTGAGAGAGTGTTAATATTCAAAGTTTAATTTCAGGAAAAACAAGCTGGGAAGTAGACTGTCAGCTAACAGTTCATGGTCTCTTTGATTATCACTATATCTTTCACAGTGAAAACTGGTTTAAAAATCAGGAAAAACAAGATGGACAACCTTAGACCCATTCCAAACAAAAAGCTGGTTAATTACATCAAACATTTCTTAATGCAACTAAAGCTCTTTGCACTGTCCTCCTAAGTACCCACAGGACAGAACAGTGAGCTGGCTGCCCCCGCACCTACTTCATGTGACACTGGACCAAAATCTATCAGTATTGCCCAAAGTTTGACCTATGTTTCTGGTATAAAAGGAAAAAAAATCCTCAAGGATCTGCTGGCCCCTCACATTCATACAGCTTTCGAAGCAGGTGAACAACAGATCAGTAAGAGATGGTGTTTCCACCTTCTTTCTGCTATTGTTGTTGTGGGATTTTATGCTTTTTGCCTGGACTCCACACCACCTGTGAGAGATCAGACCTGTTTTCTTATCTAATACTGTCCTTCAATACTTTTTTCTCCCTTGTTCTCACCTGTCATGGATGGATTGGCACACATCTGAAAGCCTCACCCAATCTTGGTTCACAAGGCTGAACTGAAAGAATTTAGAGACTAATTAAAGAGGAACTTAAAAGAGCAAATCTTTCAAGTGTCTGATAATGCCAGTACTACGAAAGGGTGCTGCAAAACTGGGCCCTGCCCTGACTTTAAAGTATAGTTTAAACAACCACCCCTGAGAGTGAAGTGGCCCGATAAGCCAGAGGTGTCTGTCCACCAGGGGAGTTCCTTCCGTAAAAGCTCTCACAGTATCTGCTAATCAAGGCTTTGCCCTGGTCACACGGCAAGGCTGTGGCAGAAGCTGGTTGGCTTAGGTTTTTTAAAATAACTAATATCAGCATAGCGAAAGCTATCCTGAGCCTCAAGAATAAGCATTAGTGTGCGTGTTCACCACCTCCAGACTCCATGCTGGACAAAATGCACTGGAGATGACAGTAAACAGAATTTCCTATGCCAAGTCATTGAGCTGGGAGAGATGCTAGCATAAAACCCTAAATCCCAGAAATGGGATTTGCTTAATCAAGCAAGCTTTGCCAGAAGATGTAATCACACACCGCAGAAGATTACATTAGCCTTTTAGAAAAAAACCCACACTTAACCAACTCCTGAAATTCTGCTTTGGTATTTGCATTAAATCCATGCAAAGTGTATGGGCTTCAGCATGTGTTTTCTCCCACACCAAAGCAGCCAGATGGACAGCCAGGGATGTGAGAAAAATATTTTCTGCTAAGCCTGAGGGGAGATGAACAAGAAAAGAAGCCCCCATGTGCTTCCCCCCAAGTCCAGTGCATACATCCCACCCCCCCATACTGTGAGCCTGGTTTTCACAGAGCTCCCTTCCTTTGACTGTGGAGAAAGCAGTGGCCTGGCAGCCAGTGGGCAGTACTCCTGCCAGCACCTCAACCACAGCCAGGAAGTGCACCTGGGGTGCTCTGTGCTGTGTCAGAGCAGGAAAAAGTCTGGGGGTCTCCCCCTTCACTGCCCTGCCATCCAGCAAGGCCCTGGGAAGAGGGGTCACCCCGCAGCACAGCCATCAGTTATTGCAACACAGAAGGTGGCTTTGTATAAATAGCTTTTGTTCTACTAAAATCCATCTACACGAGCTTGCTTCCTTCCTAACAGTTGTTAATGGATTTCATTACAGTTTTTCTCCTTTTTCATGTACATTCCTCCCTCCATGAAGAAGGCATCGGAGCAGCTGCAGCCAGCTGCGGCTTCCCCACTGGGACCCTGACTGCTGCCTCTGAGACACCAGTGACAGTCCTGTGATGATGGAGAGCATCTTAACTGCAGACAAGATTGCTTGCTGCTGCCGTGGGAATCCAGGCATCAAAGCGCTGCTCACATTCCAGCCAGGGACAAGATAAGTGTGCCTTACACACTGCAAGAAGGAGAAGCACTTCATTTGAATTCAGTGGGGCAGAAGAAACAAATTCATCACGTAGAATGTTTAGGAAAGCCTCACCCCCTCTGATGCGTTTCAGGAATAATGTTCAGCAAACGGTAACTGTACCCTCCCCATATTTGCTTTTACTAACTGAGGAAGGGAAAGACAAAACATTCATTCTCCTTTTCCATCATTTTTAAAATCCAATTTTTGTGTGGCTGTTAGCATCCTCTCTGCATTAAATACCAGAATTCACCATGAGTTAAAGCCTGATTATCTTTGCTTGGCCCAATCTCCTAGGAACATCAGCCTGGAAAGCATGCATTGGGAAACAAATCAGTACTTCCTGACATGGGAAGCATCTCAGCCGATAATCCCAATTAGGCCAACTAATGTGGATCTCTTCCTTGTTTTACTTTCCTAATTTTATAGAACACAAAGAAAGTACACTCATATAAGGCTATTTCACATGTGCAGCCACTTCAAAACTAAAACCCAGATGTTAAGAATGTGAAATACCAGACATACAGATATTCTCCAAGTGATCCTATTAGGACAGAACTATTAACTGGGTTGGCAGATACACTTTCAAAAATTACAGGTCTTGTACAAACAGAGAAATCTCCTTGCCTCTCTCCATCAAGCAGCTTTTACTGCTCAGTCAGGTGGCTTTTTTAAGTTCAGTCTTTCAATTAATTCCAAATCCTGATAAAACAAAACTTATTTTGCTTGGTCATAAGCTCATAAAACACAAGAAGAGCTTAATGAAAAATATGAATAAGTTAGGCAGCCATTTAGATATTTGCTCATTTAAATAAGGGGCATTCTTTGCACTAATTTAATGTTGTCAAGTTAGGACAGGAGGCATCAAATCCTTTGGCCTTTATGTTGCTCCTTACTGATATAACAATAATTGCCAATAGCTCCTTTAAAAAAAAAACACAACAAAAAACACTCACCATGTTATTTGGGGGTTTTATAACAATATTTAACAGAGGGGAGAGCATAAAAGGATAAGGGCCTGAAGTCATGCCTCCAGGCAAAGTACATATTTACCACCCACTACAAACTATGTGCAAAACCACTGCTCATGGATACAAAGACAAGACCAATCAAGGTCTGCTGTTACCTGTGACCTACCTTCTCCAAATTCTGCTCTGTGCCCCTGTTCTTCAGCCACCCCTTTGCTGCAGCTGCATCCCTGTCCTTCCCCTCCCTGCCTGCTGCTCCAGCCTCTCTCCTCTGACAGCATTAGCAGTACCTCTCACAGCACTGCATATTGCCTGCTTGATTCATCACTGAATCAACACAACATAAATCCCACAGGCACACCAAAGCACTGCTACATTAATGCCTCATCTGTGCTGCAAGAGCATCTTTTAAAATGCCTAGAAAATTGTTTTAGAAGACCATGGTTTTGCTCTTGCAGCACTCTAGCCAGGAAGCGGTTAAAACAAAGGCGAAAAATCACAGCAAATAATCTGAACTACTGTATTCCCATCATGTTTGCCACTTCCTATCCTATTTTTTCCTATAAAAATCTTTGTGCAGTCACTCTGTTGAAATCATTAGGAAGGCTCTTGCCTTTCTGCAGGTGGAAAAGGCCAGAACCTGATCCTGTGTGCAGGAGCAACACCTCTTCATGCACCGTGAGCCTGCGGTGCCACATCAGTCCTTTATTTCTCCAGACATGCCTGCTTAGGAAGAATCTTTTACAGGAATTGTTTTAAATACATTCTGTCCCACACAAGCATGCAGCCAAAAAAGTTCAAACCCTGCTCTTGACATAGTCTTTTTCAATACAGATGGGAGTTCATACGAACCATTTGTCTTTCACATTTGTGTTTTCAGCTTTACAATTTCCATTTGCTCAAGACCTCTTGTCACATCTCATTCTTATTTTAGCGCTAGCCCTGAAAGAGTTACAGAGTTGATTATTTTGATTCAGCATCATCTTCCTATACTCAATTTGCCTTAACATAAAAAAGACAAAAGAAACAGCCCTACCCCTCCATATAATTTTATGTTCTCACTAATAGTGTCTGAAGGGCGGATAAATGTGTGAAAACAAAACAGAGCTGCACACGTGCAAGGGGAAGGATTCCTGTCACTGCTGAGAGCCCATCTTCTGTGTTTTCCTGACTTGGCAGTAAACTAGAGACACTCCCAAATGGTGACAATGAGCAAGGAAGTTTGCTTTGCAAACAATTTCCTCTTAAAACGCCTTGCAAGGAACTATTTGGTAGTGTTAAAGGTTTTGTCTCTTAAACATGCAATTGTCTACTGAAAGCAGATAATGTTAAGTAAAGTACCGGAAAATGAAGTGGCTTAAGATTAAACACAGTCAGTTGGGCTTTCTCTAAAGAAACCCTACACAGACCCTTTACAGCCTGTGAAACTGAGTTTCTAGAAGCCAAAAGAAGCAGCATGGAGTAACTGAAGGCTTGTGTCAAAGGACAGCAGCGGGCAGGACCCCACACAATGGGTCTGCATTGCAACCACACTAATACCCTTGTTGCATAATAGGGCAGGAGCAATAAATAGGAATTAAAGGGAAGATTAATTCCCAATGGGTTTTACAGCTAAGAGGCATATTACTGAGGCAGTAAGACCAGCCAGGAAGTTTTGATCCCGATGGCTAGCTTGGTCATCACTCCAAACCAGACCTTGACTCTGCGACACCGCAAGCAGGACACCCTGTGAACAGATGAGGCTTCGAAGAGCTGATGTGGAAAACATATAACAGAGCATGCCTTGTTCAAATAACCTCATTCACGGCCTTAGCTTTTGAAAGGAACAAAAATAAAAGCAAAGAAACGACACTAGCAAGGCTTTCCATCGCTGTCAAGAAGTAGAATCTACTATACAAGCTGAAAAATTATAAATACAATTGTTTAGGACTGTAGAAAGAACTAGGTGAAATCAGAGCAAAAATGTGTCTTGCAACAAAGCTACGAAGAGTAACAAATAGTACTGGCAAAAATTACATTCAAAAAATAAAAATATTGAAATCATCAAGTTCAAATTAAAACTACTTACACTTAGCTACAGGTATGAAGAGAAACACACCTACAAGGGAGAAAATAAAGCAATATCGACTTAACAAGAAATTTAACTATGCTAAAATAAAGCCGCATTAAATTCTGTGCAAGTTGTGAAAGATTCTTTACCCTCTTTTTTTTTTTTTTTTTTTAATTAAATAGTAGATCTCGCCATCTGTTTGTGGAAAGCACACAACAAGAGTCCTGAAGCCCTGAAAAAATCTGCACCAGAAACCTCCATGCTCACTCTGGTATCCCATAGCACAGCCACACCAAGTTCAGCTCTCCGTATGTCACTGAAAGTGTTCCCAAGCAAACCAAGCAGCTCTGTGTGGAGAGCTGTGGGATCCCTGAAGAGCTCGCATGTCTCCACCAGCATCGTGCTCCTCACAAACCCCAGCACCCAAGGAACAAATCCTTTTGGCACTAAGCTCACCTAGGGCTTTGACAAAACCATCCCCACTGTCCCGTAGCAATGCACGTCCCCCTGGGTATGACCCCATGGCGTGGTGTCTCACGGACAGGCCTGCCTCGGGGGGCTGCCTGCCTCGGGGGGCTGCCTGCCCGGGAGGGCTTGTTGGAGGGGACAAGCCAGAACATACAGAGAAACTGAGACAAAAGTTCTTTCCTCATTCTACCCTGTGCGACGATCTGAATCTTCAGCTTTTCTGGCAAATCGTCACCTTTCAAGTTTTTATCCTCTCCACCCCAAGCACTGCTACTGTGAGCACTTCCAGGCTGAGGAGACTGCCACTACATCAATATTCATCAAGGAGATCCTGAAGAAAGTTCATTTATTTTTCAGAATTATTACAGTTAATTGGAAACATCTGCTACAACTATCTGCATGCCAGAAGCATCCCAATCTACTAGGCAGTCTCTGCAGGAATACCCACTCTGTCCTTTCTGGATAGGTTTTGCCAACGGCATCTTTATTGTCAAAGAAAAGACACCATAAGACTAATCGGCCAAATGCAGAGTTTAAATTGTCTCTGCTCATTTTCACACAAAGTAGTAACATATGTTGTGCTGTCACAGCTTTGAAAGATATTTTCATCTCCATGTTGGCTTTCAACTGCTTTCTTGCACTGAACCAGGTCAAAGAGTTTTGGGAACAGTGCTCCCCTCTGATACCCAGTAGCATCCTTAACCTAATAGAGTACTGCACCGAGAATATCCAAGCACAAGCAATCAACATTTTACGTTTGTGCTGAGATTAATGCCAATATACTACATGAATGTAAGTACATTATTTAATGTAATGTGAATGTTGAATATTTGTTGAAGTATTTATGTGAACAAAGGCTAACTATTTGAATGTCCAGTGGAAAAATGTTCCTGTGGGGATAGAATACAGCCTAACTACGAAGCATTTGCAAATTCCAATAAATGTTCACTGAGAGCTAGTGAAAATCTGGGCTGGAACTTATAAACAGAGAATTTCTAAACAGGTTGTCAATCATAATGAAAAGTGCATGTGCAAACTGGACTTTCTAAGTTATTATTAGCCTTCTGTCTGACTCCACTGTAATTTTCTTTTTAATAGGCTGAAATGTGAGGCATGATCATTTTTAGTAAAAACATTCTGTCAAAATTGTGAATGATTAATGAAAATCACAATGTCAAATTTATTTTTTTAAGGAAAAAGGTGAACAAGACATTCATGTTAAGGAGTGAAGCGTGGTTGTATCTCTGATGAAGTGAGATGAATGTTTATACTATAGACCTTGCCCATAACAGCTGAAGACTTCTTACTGGCTGTATGAGGCAGCATGATGGAAAAACTTGTTAAAAAGGTAAGGAGTAATAACTCAGAACCCCTGAAGACATCTTTGAAGCAGATGCTCTTCCCTGAGATGACAGACTAGGAAACCTTGATCAGGGAGAGAAAAAAAAAAGCAAAAAAAAAAAAAAGCTGATATTTTGAGCCAGATTTTTTCAAAAATTAAATTACTATGGGTAACATTTTCACACAGATAGTCGCTATGAATTCTCATCCCAAACCAGATTAGAAATAGATTTTCTTTTTACACAAAGAGCAGAAATCAATCTCCTGTAATATAATCTTCTTAGGTCCTTGCCTACCCCAAGGGTAAGAGGAACCACAAATTTCTTGTTTAACAGTGTGGGAATGTACAATTGTCAACACCATTAAGAAGTTTCAAATCATGGTGAAAGAAGTTGCACACATCAACAGACAGAAAAAATGAACTGTGAAAAGCAAGAAGACCATGTAATGTCTGGATACATATTTTCATTTGGCAGAATTGTGATGCTGATAGTAATAACGCAAAAATAATAAGGCCTCTGACTGAAAGAGCAAGTATTCCCTTATTGCCTAGAACAAAATAGTTCCCACACTATATTATAACTGCAGCAATAATTAGGATGTGAACTTCTGGTCCAGTTTTCTTCCTTTCGTGTAATGAGGTTATGAGGACCTTCATCACTCCATCTCATGAGCTTGAACCAACTGGTTTGTATTTTTTTCTGCCTTCCTCGAGAAGAGGCAGTGGTAAGGTAGGCAGTGATTATCAATGAATATCAAGAGAGATTAAGTGAATAAACCCACGAACCTCAGTGTTCAGGTTAAAGTTCGATGCCAGTTAAGAAGTATTCTTGAACACTCATGATACTGCTATATAAAAATAATAAAACTGCTCTGCAATTTTAAGGCATAATCAAGTAGAAAATTATAGAGTGAAGTGTATGGTCCCTGAGCACATTCATAGGTCTTTATGCCATGAAAAATAAAATCCTTTCACTCATTTGGACTGTGAAGCAGCTTTTTCTCAGAGAAACTGTGGTCAGTGGATAGTGCCACAGCTTCCTCTGTCCCCTTGGGGAAAGCCCTGATCAAACTTTTCTGGATTCACTGAAGAAATGCAGAAGCTGTACTCACAGGGAAGTGGGAGATGTGCCATTTCTGTTGGTATTAAACAGAACTAGATGATGGAAAGAAAATCACACATTCTCGTCTGCAGCATCAAGTCACTCTTGATTCTCATGTTTGTTGGCTTGCCATGCTGCACGTCTGACACAAAAGACAATCTTACTCTCAAAGCACAGTAAATCAGCAAGTAAAATTCTTGGAATAACAACACTGAAATCTGTCCAATGCTTTCCTAAAAATGCATATTAAATCTGCTTCAGCCATGGAAACTTGATTAATGTGTTTAATATATTTGGAAGAAATAATAATTCATGTCAAGGGTAAACAATGCAAGCAGGGAAACTGGGTGAGAATAATACGAAGAAAAAAAAAAAAGCATATGCTTCAGGATACAATCCCACTACCAATAACCATTGTCATGGCTAATCCAAAAAGCAAGCTTTATGTGCCCTAACTGGAGTAAACTGTCATCTCCACTCATTCCCTGTGTGATAGTTAAGGCAAAACGAGCGTTAGCACATGAATAAATGAAACTAATGGCTGGATCTTCTGTGAAATCTTAAATTCTGCTTTTTCAAGATTAGGGAGAACAGAAATTGTGACACATGCTTTCTCTTGAAACCCATGGAGCCTAACAAACCTCAAGGGAACACGTGCGAGGAGGGAAGATGAGCAGCAAGAGCAGGGAAGAAGCAGCACCTGCTCCGACCCAACGCAAGCACCGCAAGCTCCGGGCAGAGCTGCTGCCCACACAGCTGCAGGCTGATCCCGGGGGCTGGCAAACCACCCACCACATCCTCCTCTGACACTCAAGCTCCCTCCTCAGTGCACCAAGGTCCCCTCCCAATGGCAGTATCCAAGCAGCAGAGAAGCCATGCTTTGCCCAGAGCACAGTGACAGTACCTAGGGGTACCTGTATGTGCCTGCCCTTGGCATCATGTGCTGCTGGAAGGTGGCACAGCAGAGCTCATACTTGCTCACAGTGTGCCTGGCATGGAAAGTCAACTCGATCAAACAGTTTAAGAGCTCCAACCTGATTCTGGGAACTACAAAAACGTGGGACATAGCACTTACTGCACCATCAGGACATGGCTCTCTCTTGTCTTTCTTACATGCTCTAAAAAGAGATTTTTTTATATTTCTCTGCAGGCAGGCCAATATTTAGGTTGTGCTTATGAGCAGTGATGGCTGATCATCCAAAGAGGAGCAGAAACTCAGCACATTCCCACAGCAGCAAAGGGCCTGGGATAAGCAGATGTGGCAGACAACCATCCCTCCAGGAGCTGCAGAGTTTGCTCTCTCTTAAGTCTTCCCCTTTCCTGCTGTGCTGCAGCTGCGTGCACAAGAACACATCATCCTCCCCGCTGCTCGCAGTGCACAGACACAGACACCACTGGGGACTGCTTCAAACACGTGGAAGCAGCTAGCAATTTAATTAAAACATCCACACACAGAGAGGCACATGCACATCCCATTCCTCGAGAGAAACACCTCAAATAAATACAGGAGCACGGGACTGCAAGGAAACCCACAAGTCCCTTCTATGAACTCCATGATGCTCCATCCTAAAGCCGCTCTTTATTTTTACCTCTGCTACACCCGGAAGAGTCCATTAATGAACCTCAGAGATAATCAGGAACTGGTTTTTATTACCTGGCCTCACTTTACTCAGAGTAAAAAGCATGGCCTTGCACTTTGCACCACTACATTTCATGCCACATCTATTACACCAACTCAGAAGAAAACATCCTTGTAGGATGCTATGATCCTCTTCTGAAATGCCAGTGACTCTTACCTTTGAGTCACCTATAAATTCATAAGAATTATGTCACCTGTCAAATTCATAAACATACTACTACTTATTTATGACAGTGATAGGAAAATACTACACATATTTCACCCCCTCTGAGGAATTTAATTAACAGATTCCCTTCGGCCCAACACTCCCATTTTAAGATGAATATTTACATCTCCTCTTTATTCATTTGTCTACATATTTAAAATTTCTTCTATGAATCTTCTTTTTCTCTTGCCATATTGATAGATCTCCATGTGGATACCACATTCAAATTCTTTATCAAGATTGAGATGAATCGCATCTATTGCTCTTATTTAGCAACAGAACTGAAGAAGATGAAACAGCTGACCTTGGCACAAAAATATTTATTAATGATTTTTTTATTTTATCCCATTTTCCACTAGCTTCCCTGACTTTATTATCTTGTTCAACATTTGTTCTAAAATATTATGTACTCTAGAGGTTGGCCTAACAGGCTGTTGTTTTCCCAAATCCACTTCCCCTGGCACCATCTCAGAATCTGAAGTTTACATTTTATATTTCTCATTCTCATGCCCCTGTGTTCAATATATTCATTAGAAAGTCTGCAACCTCATGTAACAAAAAATGGCTTTCCAGGGAGGAGCAAAAATGCTTTTTAGAAGTAAAATCTGACGACCTCTCGCTGCAAGACTCTGGAAAAGAAGTGATGGATATTGTTTCTCTGCCTTGACCCTGAAACTGCACTGCTGTTTTAATGTTGCACTACACTGGTTTTCTATAATAGCTAATTATAGAATTATAGAATTATAGAATTATGGGAAACGTGGTTCCTTTCAAAGAGGCCTCCCAAATCAAACCTAAAATCAAATACCTCTCCATATCTTAATTTAGTGGGTTAAAAAGGTCAAGAGTCTCTTCACCACCAAAGTACTTGTCCAATTCTCAATAGGAAATTATATTTCTGTCATCTGGAGCAAATGTGTATAATGCAAATGGCATTCAGAAACCGTATTGCACTTTGAAACTAAACCCACTTTTTGCAGCTGCTGCTTTAAACATCATCAGAGTCTGGAAATGAAACAAAGCCTTGTCTCACTGACATATTCCTGCATTAGCATGAACTCCAGCAAGTGAGCTTAAGTGGGTTTGGCCACCAGCTGTGGAACTCTGCTGTACATTCCACTGTACACTAGTCTACAGCCTAATTAACAGCCCTGCAAATATTCCAGATATCTGCTAATATTATGCACAAAGATGTAATTAGAAGTGTGTGTGAACACAGATATGTGTTGAAAAAAAAGAGAACAAATGCGCAGCTCCAACTGATATCTTTATTAACTTGTTCTCAGTGGCAGTATCATACACCGGGTTAGTGTAAGGTTAATGCATACCCCACACTGTGACCCCTCTGACTGAATTTAATTGCATCCCTACCAAGGATATAGCAAAATGATAAGGTGCATCATGATTGATTTTCTTCCTTGCAGACCACAAGAGCTCGTTTTAACCAAATCCTGACATTGAATTTATGGCACAACTGAAAAGGAGTTTTAAATTATATACACCCTGATCTAATATTTGAAACTGTTATATCAAAGACTCTCTCCATTATAAGCTGCAAAATCCCTATTTGCCTCTTCTGTAAACCCACTACACTATGTACAGCATTATCCTTCAATTGTTAGTGTGCTTAAAATGTGTGTCTAACACTGTCAGAGCCACGCTGTCAAGCGTTAAAGAGCACTTTTAGGCATTCTGCTCCTGTAATCCTTGGGGACTCCAGTAACTACAAGTCAGGGGAAAATCAAAGTAAAGAGAAAAGACAGGTCATCATGAACCTAAGTGCAACGTAATCTCATGATAGACATTTCTACTCTACATGCACAACACATTTAGGTTCTACAAGAATTTTACTATCCCTGCTTTAGTAAAGCTGGGATGAGTATCTTTGTTAACATACCAGTGCATGGTGAACTACCTGAACTGGAAAATTTGGTCAGAATATTTCATACACTGTGATTACTGTATAAAACACTATATGCCTCATTATAGCACGGTTTATTCAAGACTTAGTTTCTTCTGTTTGATGCCAACACAGATTTTTTGTCAATTTTTCATTATTCTTTAAAATATGTTTTTAAAATATTTTCAGATATTCAATACTAAGACTATATTCTGCATTAAAAATGCCCATGGGAAACATTGAGATATGTGTCTGTTTTAAGCAGTTTCCACTCGCAGTGGATGAAAGTAACAGCCAACCACGCTGGGATTTCAGAGGTTTTTTTAAGGAGGTGACGGCAGGTGTATTTTGTTATTAGTGTATAGGAGTTTTAGCTACTGCACTCATCCTCACAGTCAGAACAGCTCATCTGCATTAAAGTTCTGAAGAGCACTGTGCACAGCTGAACCATCACTTAGGTCACTTGCCTTTAGAGGAATAGAAACTTGGACAAGCCCCAAATTATGGCAGACCTAACGTCTCATTTGCCAGCAAATCATCTGTATCAGAAATTACTTTAAATGACAATACTAAAATTGAATTTGTCCCATGTTTAACATGCCCATTAAAAGGAAATCCTTCAATGCCATTCACTGAGGCTCAGATGCAGGGAGTCAAATGGCCATGTGGGTTGGCCACAGCCCACCCTGACTTTGATAACCTGTAAATGCTGTGGAGTCAAGGAGGAACTTCGCACTCAGAAACTCTCACCTTTACAGCTGTTCTATTTTCATGAGTCTCTGATGCACAGTTACTGAGAGTACTACCATGAGCCTCAGAAAACAACACTCTGGGAGACGGGGCTAGTCTGGCCTACAAGAGATTTTGTCACTTTACCAAGACGAAGTTTTAATTTCACAGCAAGGCTGTACCGGAGCCTCCTGGAGATTTTGTGCTGGTTTGGGCCAAATTCAGGGAAACGTCCAAAAGGAACATCTCCTCAAAGGAAGGCAGGTAAAGCTGCCCCTCCCCCACCAGGTTCGGGGAAAAAAAAGTATTTTCCTCAGAGGAAAGTGAAGGAGAAAATAAAAACTGTTTATTTATCAAACACTCAGGAAAAGAATAATAATAATGCTAAATAACAAAACCTCTCGCTGTGAGAGGAAACCTGAAAGATTTTAGAGTCCTGTGGGTGTGGTCTCTCTCCTCCTCCTCGGAGCTGGGTTGGCGTGGGCCCCCCGCTCCGGGCCTAAGGTGGAAATTTTCCTGGTGTGTTCTGATGTTCCGAACAAGTCCAGAAGAGAAGAAGGGAAAAGCCAAAGTCCCAGAGGAAAAAAACCCCAAACTCTCCATCTCTCTCCGAAGAAACAGAGACGAAAAGCTGGCTGAAAAGCAAGAAGAGTGCTTCCTCTGCTCCGCCGCAGCAGCAGCTAATCTCTGTGTCCTTGAAGCACAAACTGTTTCAAAAAGTTCGCTCAGTTTTTTTTCCTCTGTCTCTTGCATTCAGTTTTAAAGGCATAGAAAGGCTCAGGAATCATGTCTAGGCATAGAGCAGTGATAGGGGATACAACAGCATAAAGTCACCCCAAGACAAGCCTTCAACCACCCCTAGCTTCCCTTGGATGACCCTCAGGAGAGAGAGCACAGTGGCAGCAGAAGGTTGGGGTGGACCTGAGGCTGGGTGAGTTTCACATAGATTTGAGCAAAGTCAGTGCTCTAACAAAGCAACCTCCTGAGAGATCACTGTGAACCTGAACTCCTAATTTCTCATTCAGTTCATCAGAATGCAAGTGCAGTGTGAACGACTCCACCAAGGCAAAGACAGAATTAGCCTCATCACACATGCAGCAGCATATGTCTCTTTCAACATGCACTGCAAAATAGATACTGAATGGAAAACAGATGATTTTTAGCTTCCTATTCTGTCTACCAGTTAAAAAAAAAAAAATCTCAAAGCCCTGCATATCTTCATGTAAATTACTGTATTGCAAAGATAAATATCAAAGTTATGCAAGATGCTAGATAAGTAGAAAGACTTAAAAGAACAAGGAAGAAATGAAAACACCTACAAAATCTCCAAAGACAAAAAATAAACAACAGTTTATTTGTGTTCCCAGGAAAGTCCAAAGCCAAATATTAGCATTTTCTTCTGGAGGCAACTTTCTGCATATTGAGAGCCAGCCTAAATAAACGGCTGGCTTTTCTTCTTAGAATATTTGGGGAGTCTGCAAATTTTTTTCTCCTTTGAGAAAATAAACATGAAAAACAGTGCAGGAACAACTTCACACAGGAGTAGCGAAGAAAAATTCAAATACCTAGTTATAATTATAAATGAAATTTTGGCCATGCAAAATGCATATGAAATGCTGTCAGATGGAATGTTTGCCGGCCAGTCTTCAGAGCAACAATCACAGAAATCTACCCTTGTCCCCTCCTTGCTGATGTCCTTTCGCCACGCTTCATCTATGCATTTAATGTGGCTTTTTAGTTTCATTCCCACATTTCTCTCTTAGTCTTACCTTAGCCCATTCCTTGCTAGATCCTGGGTTCTTCTTTTGTACCCCAAAATCTCAGCTGAGGACTTGCTGGTATCTACCATTAGAGGTTCGGGGGCTCCAGTCAGCTTTAAGCTACAGTAATTTTTTCTACTCTGTAAAGCCTGAAGGGATAGTACTTTTCCTTCCTTGCTAAATAGTAAACATTCCCCTTCCAGTGGGCAAACAAATTGTCTTCTGTTGTTTGTAAAGACACTCAAACAATACCCTTGTTTACATTTATAAATGCCTTCGTGCCATCCCTAGTCTAGCCCAGGGAACTGAGCCAAAGGTGGTGCAGCTGACGTACAGCAGACAGGAGTAAAGGCCTGAACACCCAGAGAAATCTCTGCCCAGCCAAGTACAGAAACAGTCACTCTGAAGTCTGAGTTTGGGCTAAGATAGCAGCAGCAAACTGGATCTCAAGACAGTAAGTATCTTTAGTGAGCAAATTAATTTTACTCATCGACTCAGCAGAAACATGTTTTCCTGCCTCCAGGGAAGGGTGCAACGTGTACTCATTAATGACTGTTTATACAGATCAACACTACCGCTGTGTTAATTCCCCACCACCACCATCTTACACGAGGTATTTCATGATCAAAGTGTTGAAATCAACACTGCCAAAGCAACATTATTTGAGCAGTCAAGTTAAGCACACACACGTTTGAAGGATCAGAACTTAATGAGGTTTTTTGGGTGTTTTTTTGGCATGAATACAACAAACACTTCAACATAAATATAACTGCCCATGCAAAGTACAGAACTCTGCTCATGCAATTAGCATCTACAAGCACAAGTAAATGTAAGAATCAAACAAGTCATTAAATATTATTAGCTTATTTCATAAATAGACTAATTATTTCTGAAATAGCTGCTTTCCTAAACTACATGGTCGATATGTAATCTGTTAACCTTCATTTACCAGTTTTCATCTAAATGAATCCTATGAATCTGACCCAACTTCATTAAAACCAACAAATTTCGCACGAGTCTTTGCACACACAACTCAACGCATCCAAATGAAAACCAGTCTACTGCCATTCCAGTGAACAACGCTGAGGACAAACCAGTACCTCTGACTCGGTCATCACAACATCAACTGTGTGATGTGCATACCCATTAGAAAATATAAAGCCTGTTAACTCATAGGGTCCTTCTGAAAATGTGAACACATCCACTGCTCGCACCGCTTCGTTTCAAAGCTGGTTCTAAATTTATCAAATACAGTTTGAAACGGAAGGTGACTGAAATGTTTTGCACTACTATGTCACTTCCTAAGAAAGCCGATGTTAGAAATATTTCCCAGATGTGGGTTAAGATTTCCAGATGAATAGAGAGAGCAGGCGAAAACGGGAGATGCGGGCTCCTGACCGAAAGCCACTGACGGTCTGCATTAAAGAGCATTTGCCCAGGATGTGTCAGACAAGAGACCTGAGGCTGGGTTCCTGTTGCTACAGGAAAAGTGCCTGGCCAAAATACACTTGGCTGCCCTGGCAAGAGCTTTTCTCCATATTGTTTTGTTAATGTTTCCAAAAGGTCCAGTTTTGCTTCTATATGAAAAAGACCCCAACCCTGCAAGTGTCAGTTCTCTCACTCTGCACCAAAATAAATTGTGGGGTTTGACCAGTCCCAGCCACAGACAACCAGACTTCCAGTGCATCTCCTGGACTACCAGTGCACAACAGAAACTTAATATGAACTTTTCATAACACTTAATATAAAAACTTACCTAAATATCCCCTCCAAACTCTGATTAGTATCTGCTGTACTCAGATTATTTTTGCTTTTTCTGTGCATTTTCCACATTCAGAAACATTTTTATGGTTTTAGGGTTTTTTATGGCATCAATAAGCTACATGAGGAATGAGACAGACAAAACCAAAATGTAACACAAAAGGTCTCTAAAATATGCTGTAATGTTGTCAGCAACAGACAGTAACTACAGAAACATCATGGAAATAATACAGGAAATAAATTGAAACTATGTGAATATTTATTTTTATTTTCAAGACAACTCCTGAAATTATATGATCAATTTGGCCTTGTTTTTTTTTCTCTCATCACTTTTCAAACATGTCAGAAGGAAGTGTAAAAACACTGCAATCAATACTCTCTCTCGCTAGCCTGGATTAATATATCTATGTTAATTGCAGACATCTACATAAAAATACCTTAGCGTTCTTCTTCCATAGGACTTTTACTTAGGATGAAATTCTGACAACACAAATAAAGTAAAAAGAATTTTTTTACTTTATCTTTTTTTTTTTTTTTTAGAGAAAACTTACCTTGTAGTGCATTTTCAGCAAATGCCACGAAAAGGTCTGATTGCTTCCAAAGGCTTTGATCTTGCTATCATGCAGCAGCTCCTGACTGAAACAAGCGACCTTGGGGAGACTCTGAGGGAATGGGGATCACTCATCTTAGGAAGGGTCTTCTCACATCAGACATGCTTTTTCATACTCTTATTTACTTCCAGGCTGGACTGCATGAAGTATCAAATTTGTGCAGCTCCAGCTAATTGGATGGGAGTCATCAGCTCCTCAAAGGGTCACACTTCTCGGCTGTGGACAGGACAGCAGGACACCTGCTGCCACTGAGACCTGCCGAGTCTGGTGGGGTGGTGCTCAATTTCACTTCGGTTCTCTGAAGAGCATCCAGAAGTGAAATAACAGAAAGACAACTAGCCATCACTCACAGCTTTCAGACAGGGGGGAAACCAGCAGAAAAAGCCTTAGCCAATGTATGGGGATTTTGCAGCATTTGACGTTTCTTTCAACAGCATGAACTAAGCCCCAGTAAGCATCAAGTGAAGAATGAGTTGCTTGTCCTGGCTAAGCACTGAGCTTAGTTAGTGGAACAGAAACTAACAAGAAAAATCATTGAAAATGCAGCATCTGTTGACATTTTCCAGCATGCACTGACCTTTCCAGTACCATTACTTTTGGCTTTGCAGCACAATTACAGTTTCAGCTCTTATCAGTATCGATAAGATCCTCATTATCTGAATTCCATCAAAATCTTCACACTTCTTGAGAGAGCAGAGAAAAATGTCTATCTGAAACACTATTCAGTTCGGTGACACCAAAAAGACTCCCACTCAGCTGCTGGGGTTAATTGTTCACACCACTGCACTGTAACCTAGCCAGGTAAGTAGGGGGGGAGAGGCTGACAACTAATGTGAGGATGATTCCTCGTGACAGTGACAATAGTAGGTAGCTGAAGAGCACAAAATGCAATATTCAAGGACGGAGCCTAGAAAATAACCCTTGCAATCACAAGCTCACCTGCAAACCAGAAATCATTTCATGGTACATGAGAAGAGTTCAAGTTAATTTGTCACTCTGACCTCAGAACCCCATACTATCCCTTGTTTAACTCAACTTATGAGGTTATAATGGCTGGTTTTGTTTCTAGCAAACCTACAAACTTGCTTTCCTTCACTTTTTCTCCTCCACTTATGCTTATTTCATATGCAAAGGTAATGCATTTTATTACAGAAATAAGGAAGATCTGCATTAAGTCATGTCTGCTTCAGAACTCAGTTGACTCCCCACCAGCTGGAATCCATTATTTGATTAAAAATGCTGTTGTGCCAGCTGCCATGCAGCACGTTTCACTACTCTGATTCCAGGTGGAATTCAATCCATGCTGAAAATGTAGTCTAGCATGAATCAGCCTCTTCTCAATACTAATGTATACCTGGAAAATAACAGCATTAAAAAACACCACAAACCTAGCCCTCCTAGACCTGGCCACCCCAATCTCTAAAGCAGAAGGTGTTCAGTAGGAAAGAACTTCAAATTTCACGTATTATAAGGTAATAATTTCATACAGCAATGTCCTAATTATACCCTCAGGTTTGTTTTTAAAAGTGATCTTTCTTACCGTAAAAACAAACCTAACTCCTCTTCCAACAGAGCCAAAACAATTGCTGAGTTACAAAAGCTTTTAATTTTTTAATCTCCCTGATACACTGAAGTATTTACTAGTGGAGGGTAATTATTAGAAAATGTGCCCAGAGTAAAAAATAATTTATAGTTAAGTCTGTTACTACTAATTCAGTTAGAATGAGATGGTGTTGGGCAAAAAGCCCATTTAATTTGAGGGGGATTTCTGCCTGGTGTGGACTGCAGGAATACATGCCAGGAGTATATAGTGTGAATCAGCACTGAAAATGTTGCTTAGCTTCTTGCAGTGCAAGAACATTAAAAGCTTTAAGGGAATTATCTGCAAAGGCATACTTACAAGGCCTCTCAATAGAAATACAGCGATGGCATATTGAAAAGTCTGATTCCTACCATTCTCTCTCTCTGTTACCTGAAAGCAAGTTGCAGACTACAGCTTCAGTAGTGCTGAAAAAGTCCATTGTTAGCTCTGAAGAAAGTTTATATTCAACGGATATTTGCAGCTTTCTCTGCTCAGTGGATGGTCATAAAGATAAAAGGTTTTGATGGCTTCAGACAAGATACAGTCTCTTAACATGCAGACATAAGAACATGCAGAGGTAAGGCTGAAAGCTGAAGCCCACACCCGTTCTTGGTGGTGTCAAGGCAGAGACAGAGTGCTCAGTGCTTTATTTAGAAGAACTCAGTAAGTATCACATGGATATTTCACTGATTAAACTGATAAACAACAGCCTATCTAAATTCCCAAGCGGCAGCTATGCCACGTATAAAACAGCTCAAAGAGAATACAGCAGGCTTTAGTCACAGCACTGAACATAACTGAGGGGTCAAATCACTGTTGACCCAAGCTGCTGTGACTTGATGTTTGCTTAAACTGAACGGATGCTCCGAGCGCCGCAGAGAGCAGCCCAGTGCGTGCACTACAGAGAGTGCCATGGTGACGGGCAGCTTTGCTGACAGCGTCTGCAGGGAAGCGAGCCCCTGCAGCTGGAGCCCCACAGGTACCGAACTCCTCTTCAACCCTGAACATGGATGCCCCTTTCGACTCTCTCCAGAGAAACAAAAATAAATGAAATTTATTGCATCTTACAGATCTTCCTTTCAAATATATTTTAATTCAGTTTGGAAAAGCTTGACCTAATACTTCTGGGTTTAAATTATTTCCATTTCCAGACCAATTATACAACTTCCTCAATAAGCAAGAATGTACTATTTAATCTACTTTGAAATACTGAACATTGTGTATTTTAACTTTTCTTTCTACATCCTCTTTCACACCAGTACAAAGTACCGCAGTATAGCCCTTTCTATGCTTGTTCAAGCACCAATTAGAAATGCAGTATGCATGCACATGCTGACAAACACCCCATAAATACAGAAGACATGAAGATAATGTTTACGCACTTCTCCCATTCACTAGCTTTTCTGGCAGCATAAGCCAGCAACCTCAATCCACCATCACCAAAGGAGTCAACTCGCCACGGATGCATTCCTCTTGTCTGTCATGCAAAATGGACAGGCTCTCCATGCCAAAGACACAAGCTTCCAACAGTACCTGCTTTACTGAGAGAGAACAACAGCTCCTCTAAAGGTATCAAAAAGAGGAATTACACCACTGGAAAGGAACTTTAGTTTCTCCTGGGTATACTTGTTTCAAAAGTGTCACAGACAGTGACACTTAAAATCACAATGTTCGTATACACATAAAAAAGCCATACATTGAGATTTAGCAAGATTTCAGGAAGGGAGCCCTGTAAAATAGGAGTACAAGTCCCAGGGTTGCTAACAGAGATGTTAAAAAATTGATTTAATGGCAATTACAACATTCCTATCCCAAATGGTAGCTAAAACTTTACCCCACCCTACACTGGCATGTATTGTGTGTACATTTCAATAAAAGGAAGCAAATGCTTTTAACAGCACACTACAGAGTATACAATCTACAGGAAGGCTATTATACCTCAATAAATATTTGCTGACTAAATGTACTATTTCAATTAACATAACCCTTATTGAAACCAAAAGGGTACTGAAATTTAACTAAATTTTAAGAAAACTACTGAGTAGTAACAGCTGTAAGGTATTTTATGTAAAAAAAAATCATGTATATGTATATTTCTATTTATATTTCAATACCACTGGTGTAAAATCCTCCATATATGTTGCAGATGAGGAAGAACCTTTTGTGGTTCCAGTGCAAAACCACCCGAATCTGTCCAGGCTGATGCTCTCCCAGGAGGTGTAGCAACACACAGAGCCCATGCCTGCCACACACACGTGCCTGAATGTGACAATACCCTCACTGCCCCTAAAGCACAGCTGCTGATGCCTGCAGTCCTGCCTCAGCCTGCCCTCGCAGCCCAGGCACACACCATGCCCTCCTGTGGAAGCTGGTGGTCTACACAGTGGAGCAGGTGAAGGCTCCTGTACTACTAATTTTCTGAGTATTGCCAGCCCATAGAATTGTGTTCCCTTTCTTACATAATCTGTAAGGCAAAAAGTCACCACCACAGGAGACATGAGAAGGTGTCCTATAGGATTAAACTGGTAACACAGGTTCTGGCAAAGAGATCCTACACATGCCTGGGAAAACACTGAGTAAATGTCCCATCCATACTCAAACCTCCATTTCCCAAGCTCCTGATGTGCAGTGGTGCTGAACATACACCTGCAAATGGAAGCTCCAAGAGATCTGAAATACTAAGGAATGCCAGAAGCCCTATCGTTTCTCAAAAAAAAGGTATCTGTATTTCAGATATTTCATAATTATTAGAAATACTTTAAGAACATTCCTTATTAAGGACATATGCCATAATTTTTCACTTTTACCATATGGAAACATTTGTTTTCCTCATGTGGTGCTGTAAAAAAGTCTATGGTAGTTGTGAAGCACTGAGCCACCACAGTTATTTTCTCTTCACTCTCTTACGGTAACATGGAATCATAGAATGATAGAATGGCTTGGGTTGGAAGGGACATTAAAGATGATGTAGTTCCATCCCCCTGCCATGTGCAGCGACACCTTTCACTACACCAGGCTGCTCAGAGCCCCATCCAACATGGCCTTGGACACTTTCAGGCATGGGACCACAACTTCTCTGGGCAACCTGTTTCACTGTCTCACCACTCTCACAATAAAGAATTTTTTCCTGATATCCAATCTAACCCTCCTCTCTTCCAGTTTGAAGCCATTCCCCCTTGTCCTGCCACTACATGCTCTTGTAAAAAATTCCTTTCCATCCTTTTTGCAGGTTCCCTTAAGGTACAGGAAGGCCAGAATTAAGTCACCCTGAAGCCTTCTCTTTTACAGGCTGAACAATCCCAATTCTCTCAGTTTCTCCTTCTAGGAAAGGTGCTTCATCTCTGTAATCAACTTGGTAGCCCTCCTCTGGATTCACTCCAACAGGTCCATGTCCTTTTTGTGCTGGGGACCTCATCTAGCAGTCCCAGGCAGGGCAGAAGCAGACTGGGGGCTGTGCTCAGCAAGAACAAAAAAGATAATTCTCACATGGAAAGCCATATTTAAGCATTAAAAAAAAAAAGTCCAATAAGTGGATATGGATTGTTGACAAGGAAGTAGAAGGAAAAAAAGAGACCACATCAGTCAACACAAGAGGCAGTGGCTGTGTGGCTGTAACACATCACTAACCTACTTTTTTTTTTTTCCAGGGATTATGGCAGAGGAGACTCTAAGAAGGGATTTAAAAGGAGAAAATGAGGTTAAGTGTGTTGATCTCTGTCCACAGCTCATCCTTAACTTCAGCACAGAAATGAATAAAGCCTGCAGATGCTGTTTTGAATACACAGCAGGTCAGTGACAAAGCTGGTATTGCAAATGAACTGGAGGGCTGTGTGGACGGATGGGCCAGAAGGGCTTTGGATATGAAATCAGACTGCTTCTTTCTACCATTATTATGATAGAAATACATGAACATTACAGAAACACTCACAAGAAAACAAATTTCTTTTAACAGCAGGTTTGAACAAGGTAAAAACTACACAAGCTGTATGTGGACCATGCTTGACAGAGGACTGAAGGATGGCATTGCTTCAGGGCCACAGGCATCCCTTGGGCTGGCTGCTAAACATGTCTCAGTCACACACACCTCTGGAGGAAGAAGCACGCCTCATTCAACAACTTTCATGGTTCATTTTTTAAGATAAGGACATCATTAACTATGTTGGTTGTTATAAGGAGTTACTATCTTCTCATGACTCCTGAAATATCTATACACAACAGTTGGAAACTTCTGCACTCCAGAACTAATTTTGTCTTTTATAAACTGATTTACAAATGTACTTGCTATTTAATCCTGCTGGAAAATACTTAAGGCAGTATTTTTTCTGTCACCTCCTTAGCTCAGCCATTTACCATGTTAAAAGAGCAGTGGCTAAGGGGCCCATTTGAGCTCCGTAGCAAACCTTGGTCTTAAAACACATTTGCCTCTCAGCAGATGACACTCTCAACAGCAGTGCAGCCTTTTATCCCACTGACCCATGAGATGGACTAGTGTTTGCCATCCCCTTACTAAGCCTCTGAAAATACCTGTTTGTTTGGTAAGGCTAGGTGTTTTGCCAAAGATATTTTGACATTAGGTAAATTATTGAAACAAGAAGGTAAAAAATAGAAAACGGCAACAGACGTCATCTTCCCATACAAGACCTTTTTAACAGTGGTTTAGAAATCAACCACTTTTCATCGAAGGCTCCAGCAAAGTATCAGAACAAAGCAATTTTAGGAACACAACAGTATCAAAAAGTTAAGAAAATTCTTTTTGCTGTGCCGCACTGTATTCATGCAAATCTTAACAACAAAATGCCTGTTAAAAACGTGGACTATCCTTGATTATTGTGCTTAATGCTCTTCACTGTGTCCTTTAAAAACTAGTAAGAATCAACAGCTGAAGGAAAGCCAGGAGGTAGCATACTAGCTAGCTATGTACCAGCTAGCTATGTCACAAACCACTCTAGCTTGGAAAAGCACACTGGTTGGAGTCCCAGCATCCTGATAACATGAATACTGTGTCATGTCCAGCCCAGGCTTTCATCCGTTGTGAGGGATTCCACCAAGCAGAGCCTGGCTCAGGGAGACCAGCAGTGCTTTCCAGGCTCCGCCGGACACAGGGATGACATCCCCACTGACTCCAAGGGAGATGCTGTGCTCACATGAAGACCCAGCTGCCCAGAAGGGAATGCAACATGTGTGTGTCAGCCTGAAGCTGAACTCCACCCCCCAGCCGGGTCCTTACGCTCAGAATACAGCATCCTGTAAGGTTTTTATAAGACACAATTCACCGTACAATAAAATAAGCCTGCAAAATATGTTAAATGAGCTATGTCCTAAGAGTAGCCACTTCCCTGCACTGTCTAGAGCCGGACCTTGGGTGAACAGCTCCGGTGCACACATCCTCTGCCTGAGTGTCCTGAAGAGCACTCCAGGCCGGTGAGGCAGAAAATGCGTGTATTCGTGCTTTAGTGCTTTATCTGGGGTGGGTACTCTTCTGCTGTCAAAAGCCAAGAGTTATGTTCCTGACAACAGTAATGACAGGACTAAATTAAGAAAAGAGTTCAGCGAGGCAGAGAAATGCAGCTGAGTTTTTGATGAACAAACCTCATTAACTGACTGGCTACCAGCTATCCAAATGGATTAAAAGAATTATTATTACAGCTGTAATTTAACAATTTGGAAAAGTGACATTTAAAAGTCACTACATAACACTGTCACCTGTAATGCTATGCTGTAAATTTGTTATTTAAAACCTACTTGTAAATACACAGCAACTCTTGCAAGTTTTTGGCAGCATTCAGAAGTACTGGCAAGAGCAAATAAAAATGCATCCATTTTGAGGAAATTAGGTATTCTTACGACTTCATGTTCTCATCAGATAGCAACCATTAGAAACATGCCCATTGCAACGTGTACAATAGCCCAGAAAAATGTTTCTTCAGATTGAGTCAACTGAAATTAGGTTTTCAAATCCATGAAAGACAGGTATAGTAAAACACTGTAGTGCTTTCCCAATGCCATCATATGCCAGAACACAATATGTGAAAATTCATACATTTGATTTCCTAGAAGATACCACTTTTGCTTTCTTTTCAAAACCATACCATTTCCCAGGGAAAAACCACAAATGTGTGCATGTTTCAGGCACTCTTACTTGTTCTGGATGGACGCAGATTATGCTGTCCCAGTTGAGTGATTTAAAATTGCATTTATTGTGATTCTTCATGATTGAAGAGGTAAAAGCCTTCCCTGGGGAAAACAACTATAAGGTGTTCTGCAGACCAATTTAAGGAATGCATGCGAACTTCTTAGCTTCACAAGGTTAATGCGTGACTCGGTTTCACTGTAAGTAACATAACCTTCTTATTAACCAAGAGAAAGACAATAATTTTCATGTCTATAGAGTAGAAATGAATTTTCTTACATTTCCCCTCCCCCCTCAAAATATGCAAAGCAAATTTTGAAATTCCCAATTCAATATATATCAAAGAAGAAAAAAGGTTCAAAGTCAAGTCCTAGAAAGTCAAGAAATGCCAGAACAAATTTAGTTCAGCTCCCTTGTGCTTATACATCAAGATGAAATATTTAATTACACAATGACATGCTATTTTTTGACTGCATTATCTGTGTTTTAAAGAACAAGAAACAAATTCCATAGTGGCCGGATTGGACCAGATGTTTAGATGTTCATTGCATTTCAAATATAATACTTCAGTAGTTATTAATCTTATTGAGAGAGGTTTTAGGTCAGATTAAAATTTTCCTAAGATTACCTGATCGTTTGATTTTTTTTTCAGTAGAAAAAACATTATTGGAAATAAAATATATCTTCCACCAGCAAATACTGGTTAATGGTATGCTGTGATCTAGTTTTGAATGAACAAAACCAGAACAAATCTCATTTGGCCTGATTTTTTTTTTCAAACACAATGACTAACTTATCAAAATATTTCAACTCGTATTCTAAAAATACCAGCTATTTATTATTTTACTCTGCTGTACAGACATCAGTCTAACACTCAATTAGAGTAAGTGGAGATGAATCATGCACATTTTAGGAATGTCTTGGCTCTCTGAACAACACTGGGGTTCAAAATCTTTACTGATAGAAATATCTTACTTCCAACAGAAATTTACATACAAATGTGCAATAAGGGCTAGAGCAGCAAGCCTGTGTTATGGCTAAGAGGTGTCTGGGCTTGGCTAGCTGCCTTCAGTGCCTACTTCCACCTTGGCTCGGATAATTGGAATAAAGATGAATGAAAATTTAGGCCTGCATTTTTAATAGTAACTATTTGTTATTTAAATTTCCTGTTCCACACTAAATGATTGCAAGAATGTGTGCTCAGAATTAAAAGGCTGCTCTTTAGCATCAGCACATTGATTTCTTGGGGTCCTTGCAAAGCTTTTCACATTGTTTCTGGACTACAGCTCTACACCCCTCTAACTGCCTGTCAGGCATCATTTCTGCTTTATGAATAAATAATATGATGCCCAGGGGAAACGTTGGGCTAAGACAAAAAAATCAATATGTGTCTAGCACGTATTAGGCAGTTGTTCAGCTGAAGTCTGTCTCAAATATGTGGAGTAATTTTAATAACAAAACAAATTCTTTCTACACTGAGCTTAAAAGAGGGTTATTGAGAAAGCACTACCACTATATCACTGTGTATCCTATTTGAAAATTAAAAATATTATTCTTCTAAAACATGAATAAATGTTCTGACTGCAAAGTATTTGGTGATTATTTGTTTACAAATTTCAAATATCCATGCTACAGAGAAATGGTAGCAAGTGATTTTTTATTCTGTTCCTCTTGGAGTGGTGCTGGTGCCCATCTGCGTAGTAAAGCTGTTATTACAACTGACTTGTTTGTTATTTTACAAACATCTTCCAAAATCGCCTTTTTTTTTTTTTCCAGAGGACCCAGGATAAAAAGTGAAACAAAAGCAGGGTAAATTAATCATTCATGCAGCTCTGTAATCGTCTTAGTCGTTCCTGCAACATAAGCCTATTTTTGCAGTCCCTGCAGTTCGTGGTTCAGTCCCCCACCATGCCCAGATGTAAATCCGTCACAGGAATATTTGAATCGCTCCACTTCTACAGGACCTGTCTACATAAACAGGCCTAACTCCTGTCACGGGGCAGTTCTTAAATTCCTTTGTGTTATGCCCAAGAAGGGCTGGTTATGTTAATTGCACCATACAGCAAGCAACATTGTAGGAAACACTGCTCACTTGCTCTCCCACAGCTTATTGAAGGTGAACAAGCGTGACTCCTGCACCTCCTTCCTTCCATGCATCCTTCAGCACCAGGAAAGCTCGGGCTGTGCCAGGCAGCAGCACTCAGCCCCTGCTGACAGCACATCACCCCCCTCCCAGTTCACTGATGGCCAGCGGGGCTGAAGCCTCACCTGTCCTTGCCTCCTCAAAAATGCTGCCTTCCCACCGTGTTCCTTGAAAACACAGATCTCATGCTGGAAAACAATGAGGAGATGGACAGGTTATTCTGGGACAAGGGGCAAGCTGCCAGTGCTCCCAGGAGCCCTCGTGAAAGCCACAGGCACCCCAGGTTCAGCAGCATGGCCAGGCAAACAGAAAAAGCAAAGAGGTAAAGACAAACTAGCGAGCTGCAGTCAGACCCATGCATGACCTCTGAGATCCCTGACTCTGAGCCACCAACATTCAGCTCAGGGACATTGCTCTCAAAGGTGGTTTTTTCACCCCCCTGCTGTTAGGCAGACCTTTTAGTGCAGATTCTCCCCGTGGGAGCTTGCTGACAAGGCGGCTCCTCCTGTTACGTTCAGTATAATGAAAAGCACAAACTTCATGTATTTATGACCCTTTCAGACTGAGGAGCTGCAGCTGAGTACCCTTGCCTGGGGGTGCTTACTCCTGCAGGAGAGCCGGCCATCTGGAAGGGCAGCCTAAAGAAAGCAGAGGGAAAACCTGACATCTCAGGCAAAGAAACCTGCAGACGTGCAGAAGCTACTACTGATGGTGGTGGAGCTACAAGGTACCTTGAGGCTCACACCAGCCAACATGAGGGAGCCCATTAACATCAACACTGACAGAAAATGCTTTTGCCAACTCAAAGAAAGTGAAATGATAAAGACAAGAAGAGCAGACTTCTAAGAACAAAAAAAAAAAAGGGAGCAAACAAAAGCCCCCCAACAAACTCAACCTAAAAAAAGCCCTTTAACAAACAAAACCCCCCCACACCCACTCCTCAAAACCCACACAGGCAAAAAGGAGAAGCCTCAGACTGAAGCTTGTATGGATTTCTGTTGATTCTGAATATCTACAAAGGTGCTTGGTGCAAAACAGCCAGAAAGGAAACTGAAAGCAGAACAGTGATTTCCAACAAGGCAAGCCGTCAGCTGTAAGCACCAAACCACGTATCCTGTGCAAAGTCACTCTGAGAGAATTGCCCCTTCATCCCTTCCTGCTGCCTTTCTGGTGAGGGGCACGGCCACGTCCCTGGCAGCACTCCCACGCCAGCAAGCCCTCTCCAGGTGGCACCTGGCTCACACATTGTCCTTCAGCCACCGGCCTTGCACCTCTGCCATGCCAATGCCAGGCCAGACAACCCAGAGCAGAGACACTGGGAACACGGGCAGACCAGCGTGATGTCCAGCTGTGGCCACCACACGTGAAACAAACCAGTCCTACATGGTCTTTGCAAGATGTAAGTTACAGGGGATGACCTGCAAACACCTCTGCTGTCCTGCTATGGAGATCTACGCAAGAAACCCCCACCTTGCTCTTCACCCCTCACATGTCCCTCACCCCATCTACCACAGCGTATCTGTGTTAGAAGCCATTCCTGCGCTTCTAAAAAAATGACTGCACAACATGTATTTCTGCCAGCCCCAGGGGACAGGACCACCTGACCTTGGACACTTGACTCATGACCACTCAACCTGCACTTTCTTATCCTTTCGATGCTATTTAAATGAATAATTATGCTTCTTAAAACTGACACTGGCTGTAACCTCTCGATGTTGCCTTTGAAAGCCACAGGAACTTCAGGGAGGACCCTCTCAGTGAAACACCAGACCTGTCTGTGCGTGCAGTGCCTGGAGATGTGGTTCCTGACTGGCTGAATAAAGTCCTCAGTTCAGCGACCTCCTTTATAACCTGACACACCTGCCTCCTCTACCTCCATCTGAAGGTACTCTAAACCACACCCATCAAGTGACCCATGGAGGCGTCATTTGTTTTTTTAACACAGTCCAAAATCTGCCAGGCTAAAGATTGATACTATTTCACCACCAACACAGCTGGTTGAAAAAGGATCCTGTCCTCACCTTCCAGCCTCGCTCACAGCCAAACAGCTGTTTCTGGGCTGCACTATAAATCAGAGAAGTACATCCAGATTTCTGAAAGGCCCTAGAACCCAAATAAAACTTTTTTTTTTTTCCCCAGCTCTAAGGGTCCCAGCTTTTAACTGAAATGATAATGCTCTGGACCTACAGTTGCCCTCAGATGGCACTGTGTTGCTGTCTAATGCTGATGGAGGATCATATGCCATGATAGTATCTGTTCACAAGTTCTGATTTCCTGTGCAAGTGTTGAGATTATGCAGGTCCATCAGACACGCTGCAGAGTCATCAACACATTTTTATTGCAAGCAGAATTTCCAAAATGATGAGCTACTCAACAGAGAAGAGAGAGAGAAAACCGTCAAGTTCCAGATGTGTTTCATTTCCAGATCTGAGTATCTTTCACAGGAAATGAGAGTTCAGAAGTAAAATGCTTCATCTTCAACAGATTTAAAGACAACTATCAACAGACCTCTCGCTTCCACAAGGTAAGACACCAGAAGCATGAGTGGTAATAAATTGATTTTACATTAATTTTATCTCTAAGGTGTCTGCACAAGCTCATGGATTTCTATGTTCATTCCCAAGAAGCAAGGATTCTACGAACCATATTTATGTTGTATTTATTTATGCCTTTCTCATGAGCTCAAAATCTGGGACTGAAGCATTTCTGTCCTACATAGAGGTAACAAAAAGAGACAGAGAGGGACTCGGAGTGTTCACACAAAGTCATACAACCAGTCACTGTAGCTTAGGAGGTACCTGGTCAGACAAGTTGTGGTAACCAAGTATGTTACCAGAGAAGTACACTCCATTTTGCAAAGGAAAAATAAAACCTGTCTAGGGTTAAAAAAGTTAAGCTTGTCTGAACAATCCAGCTTTCCTTTAGGAAAAGCTAGGAACAGGCAGCAGGTCAGTTAGCACTGTGGGGTTACCCTGAAAGATTTTGTTTGCAGTACTACCAACATGCAGTAAGTAAAGACCACCTGTTTGGTATGCAGTAGCAAAGCACTGATTCCTCGTAAAGTTTCAAAGCTCTTACTGTGCTAAGAAAGGGAGTTGAAATCTTCCCAGTATTTCCCAACTCAGGCACAAGTTGTGTAAACTACATACAATCAAGTCAAGTCCAGTCTGGTACCACATCATCACTTACTAGTAACAGCTACCCAGCAACGGCTGGGACACCTAGAATTAAAATTAACTTCAGTGTTTGAAATTTACCCTCTGCCAGGTGTTGGGAGGCATTATTTAAGAGGCAACCCAATATAAATTTGGTGTTGTTCAAACCTCATCAGACCTCCAGCAAATGAACGTAAGCAGCACCAGCCTGCCTCCCGAAGGTTGGTCTCCATGCAGAGGTACCAGCTCTGCTCTGCAGACTGCGTGCCCACACCAGCTTCCTAACCACAATATTCTTTCCTGCACCCAGCGCAGCGGGAGAGCTTTGCAACTTGAGCATGAAATATGAACCCCCAGCAGTCTGCTTTGTTCAGTTGCTCTCCACACCCATAGAGACCTCATTAGCTATGCCTTCAACCAGGCTTTGAGATGAGCAAATTGATGTATAGATCTGCAGCATCTACCACAACTGCAACAGCAGAAACAGCTTTTATCAACTACGCAAAGTGAGCTAAGACTGATTTCTGGTGAGGTGGTCATTTGCTTGACCAAAACATTTACACTGACCAAAAGCTACCTTCCTGGGGCAGGAAAGTCTGTGTCAGCACTGCAGGACACCTGATGCCTCTCACGCAGCTCCAGGAAGAAAACCAGCTAAAAGTCCGGGATGCTGAGGGGTAAGGAACAACTTTCTGAATGACCACACACAAGCCCATATTCAGCAGATTTTACCTTTCAGCTGGGACTCGTACTGCTGCTTCTTAAGACACAAAACCAAGAAGTGCATTTTCAAAATGTATCACGTCTTTGTTTTATACACACACACTGTCAATCTCACACAGCTCACCGCGGACCATGAAGCTGTAAGCAACAGTTTCTGTAAAAGCTACTTGTAACGTTGCTGCTAACAGTTTAGTCGCTTAGCACCGGCACCTGCATAAATCACAGGGCTCTCCAGAAAATGAGCTAAAGCCAAGCTGACCACCACAGCAAACAGAAAGCAGTTGCATAAACAATCACCTTGTAGTCTCTGTAGGGCTTGATGTTCAAGTGAGATACAGTATTGACAAATGTTTCCTCCTAGGCAAGAAAAAAAAAAAAATAAAAATTCACAAGTCCAAATTCAATTATGCCACACTTTAAGAATATGACAATATACATTACATTCTCTGGTCCATCAAATTTAAACTCACATCCAGAGAAAAGCACCTTAGGAAAAGGTTTTCTTACTGTATTTAAAATACCCAAGAGTAACTAATACAGTCTTCGAATTCCCTTTTATTATTTTTGTCTGTAAACTATCTTTTGGCTTTTAAAGATCTGATAAAATTAGGCAGAGAATTAGGACATTTTTATTCTCTCACCTATGCAATGTTGCCAGTAATACAGATTTCATAGACCAAATCAGAATTAAAGGCTCCTGTATGTAAAGTTAGGGTAGTTGATACTCGTACAGGGCCAGTATCTTCAGAGAGATTTCTGTAACTGCTTGGGTTTGATAAGTAGAAACTCATTGTTACTTAGCAATTGAATTGGTTTAATATCTAAAGAAAGAGCATCCAGGTCAGTGATGAGAGATTTACGAGGTAGAGGTAAAGTGGTTACAAATTTTCCCTTGGCACCAGCCTTGGAACGCATACTTTTGTTTACGGGATAACAGAGGGGCCATATGGTGGCAATTTGTCCTGCAATGCCTACATAATAAAAATGACTAACTTTGGACTTTGTTTCTTCCCCACTACCTACATGAAAAATTAACTAACTTGGTTTGTAAACTGACTTAGCTAGAAGAACGTACGTTCCATTCCTTGGACATTTATTTCAGATTTAAAGGGTCTTACGCTGTTAACTTTGTAGGGGACTAGGGTATTTAAGAATGGTTTAAACCAAAGTTAGAGCAATAAATAAATTAGGCTCTGCAATACTAATCTGTAAGATTAGGAAACATAATTAACATCAAAGTAAGGAGAAAAATATATAAAATAGACTATTTCTGAAGGAATATGCCATTTCTTCTACACCATTAATTTTCAGAAGAGACTCAAGTTACCAAACCAGCTTAAGAAACCAGAGATACTGTCAGGCTATCTGCTTGTTCAGACCACAGAAGGATATATTGATTCAATTACCTTCTTTTGATGTAAATCCAAATTAAAATCAGTATAAGCACATATTACAATGCAAACTTCATGCACAAAGAATTTTTTTTTACTTTTAGTAATCATTAACCAGTTGTTTTGCTCATTCATACCCATGTGTGTTTGTCCCACCCCACCCCCCCCACCTTACTGGTGTACTAAAAATAAAGCAGTGCATGCTCCTGGAGAACTGTTGCTTAGCTACATTCTCAATTATCACAATGCTGGCTTTACTCATTCAGTGACAAGGTCAAAGCAATTGTTTCTTTACTTTAATGATGAAGTATCCTGTTTATAAAAACCTTATCATCTGTTTCCTACTTGGTAAAATATTGCACATTTCAGTCAATCATTGCTGGTAAGTCCCCAGAGAGACACAGTGTGACAACATAACCAGCAGTGTTCATTTTTGCCCTTAACAGAGAGGTTTTTTTTTTTTTTCCTCCAACCCCACCCCGAATGTCAACTACCTCACGCTGACACACAGGCAACCAATTATACCAACATTTGTCTTCCTTCTCCACTGCAGCCAGGCAAATATGGCAGAAATGCAGTAGTTGTATATTTATTCTTATTCTTCCCCCCATCCAATAACAAGCATAAGTAAAGTGGCAATTTTTAATTAGTGTGTACCTATAGTCAGTGCTGTGGGACAGCTAAAGAAAAGAAGGAATTTCCCCACCACTTTTAAACACAAGAACTTTTTGGTTTTTCTTTGCCTTTGAGGGCAGGTGTTCAGCTGCAAAGACTGCAATTCTCCCCAGGCTAGTCCGGGCTGCTGAATATTTCATAGCCCCTGAGAAATGCAGCTGTAATCAACTTGCAAATAATGAAATGGGCAGCAATAATAGAGCAGAGGTAAAGTGCACCATTAGAAAGCATCAGTGCCTTGACTGCTGCTGCAGTCTTGCTGTACCAATTTATGAGGTTATTTGATAAAACAATAATGCTATAAACTATGAAACAAAAATTAAAAACACATCAAAAAAAAAAAATCAAAGTACCTCAGGTGGCCAACATGAATAGCAAACAGAAAAATGTCAGAAAGCGTGCTAAAGGAGTCACACTCAAGACTGAAACTCCATTAAATGTATTAATCACATGCCAATTACACACAGCCACATAACAGTATTAATGGAAAAGTAAGTTTACAGAAGTTACTTAGGAAGAGTTTCATAAATACTAAAATAAAACAGAGAAAGTATTTAGGAAGTAATAAATATGTTCATCTTAATCATATCTCGTAGAGTAACCCATCTGCTGTCTTAACTTTTTCGTAACAGGATCTTGAGGTTTGACATTTAGAACTTCAGTAGTTTACAGTGTCCCACCTCTATTGTTTGGTGCTGGTAAACACCAAAAGACAGCAAAAACCAGCAGTGGCATTACTATAACAGCATTTCCTGAAGATATGATGTGAGCTAAGACTAGGAAGTTCATCCTGAAAAACAGGATTGAGCAAGTAGTAGTGATACAGGTTGTAACTGGGTGGATATCAAGATGTGCCTGTGAATTATGCACGCAGGCTCCACAGAAAGTAGGTCTTCACCTCATTTCAGACACCCAGCCCAAAAACCTGACTGTTTCTGATCTGCCCCAGGTTTCTGAGGAACAAAGCACAGACTGCTTGTACAAACATAAGTTAATGCCACCGATAAGGCTACAGTGGTTATGTGGGAAAAGGGGCAAGTTCATACACAGTGATCCACGTGGATGGACAGTGAGACAACCTACCTGAGTTCTATCAAGAAGAAGATCTCTAAACATCTTTATGAATTTGGATGGAGGTGTGACTTAAGACACAAACTGTCTACCCTGATCTGCATTGATAAGCTTGGATGGGTTAGGAAATGCATTTCTTACATGTAGGAAAGGGCTCAAATGACCTCCTTCAGAGCAAAAGGAGTGGTGACTGAGTTAAGTATGGTCTCAGGCATGGTTTTCACTAACCTCACGGTCTGCCGTGTATCATTAGCACAGGTGAATTCTACTGCCAGTGTCCAGACTGCAAAATATTAGAACAGAACTGAATATTTCAATTGAAAGGACCTACAGCGATCACCAAGTCCATCTGCCTGACCTGTTCAGGGCTGACTAAAAGTTAAGGGCATTGTCCAAGTGTCTCCTAGACACTGATGGGCCAAGGGCATCAACCACCTCTCCAGGAAGCCTGTTCCAGTCTTTGACCACCCTCTTGGTAAAGAAATGCTTCCTATTGTCTAGTCTGATCCTCCCTTGACACAGCTTTGAACCATTTCCCATGCATCCTATAACTGCATACCAGGTAGAAGTCACTTCTCCTTCTCCACCTCCCCTGCTCAGGAAGTTGTAGAGAGCAGTGAGTTTGCCCCGCAGCCCCCTTTTCTCCAAACTAGACAAACCCAAAGTCCTTAGCTGCTCCTCATGGGACATTACTTCCAGCCCTTTCACCAGCAAACAGCTGGTGAAAAAGCTGTATTTCAAGTGACTCTGTGATGTGCAGCTGTGGGGAAAAGCAGCTGAGAAACAAGAAGAGGTTGAAGAATAAACATTGTGCTCCAGTCTTGCCTGCTGGAAACACAGCAATCTCCCAAAAGTGCCATGCAGCAGGTGGCTGCTCCTCTGATGGACCAGAATGTGCTCCAGTGCAGAAAAGGGCAGGCACTGTGTGCCCCAGCCCACACTTCCCCAGGTACCATAGGACACCCTGCTGAACCACAGCTCCCATGGGTGCACAGTCCTTTCTCATCCTCTCTCCAAGCAAGGGCTGACACTCAAGAGCTGCCTCCCGAGAGACAACAGAAGTAATATGCCCAAGCTGCAGGCAATTCACAGAAGGCTGTCTGTGCCTCCATTACTTAACTCCTGATGCTCACAAGAATATGCTGAATGTAATTCCTAGAAGTTAAAGGAAGGTCTGGATCCAGGAGTGTTGGTAGGTTCACACGCAACACGGCAGGTTGCAAAGAGAAGTCTTGATGGAAGCGTGAAGTTGCACAAACACCTGTGCAAGCAGAAATCTAACAGCACTGGGAAAAAATGCTACATGCTTTGAGAGGAATCTCTCCATGCAGGAAGTTTTCAATTTATGTCATAAATTTCAATTTATGTCTAATCATCTTTTACATGTTTCAAAAAGCAATTCATAGGAACTTGAAGAACCTAAGCAGATTGTGAAAGAAATCAAATTGAAAAACACACTCTCTTCTCTCAGTCCCTTTGTACTTGTTATGTTCTCTACAAGGATATGCTGTATTTTCATTTCTTTCCTCACCAGCAACAGATACAGATTGTGGACAGGCTCAATACTGCCAGAGCAAATGTGGTGTACACATGTTCAGTGCAGCACGGGGAAATGAGCTTTCTCTAACATCCCAGAAACACATTGCCTGTCACTCTGAAAGAAAGTGGTGTCTCAGGGTGATACTGCACTGGAGTAATTCCCATACTTCGATAATTAAAGTACTCCTCCCAATGTTATCTTCCATCTGCTAGAGAAGAGATCACACAGATAGATCTTCCAGCCACACGGAGCCACCAAAAATTCTCTTCAGCTATCACAAAGCTCAGACATAACTAAGATGCCCTCATTCATATTCTCCTACACTCCCTCCTGCAAATACCCAAAGATAAATTACTCAGACAAACTCTGATTTGGACTTTAAATGTCACAGGCAAATCTTATGTAGCTCATTTTTCCTTTCACTTTTTTCCCCAGGTTGAAAGAATTATTATTAACTCCCTGGGGATCATGTATTCACTCTACTGTGAAAAAGTATATGATAGACAGAGACAGACCTTGAACAATATAAGGCTGGTGGAACTGCTCTACAAGTTTATCCACGAAGAATTCAAATATCTATTTCAACAGCTGTGTATTTTCTGTCGTATCACCAATCCTCTTCCAGATATCGGCACCCCAGTCTGGCCCTTCTATAAAATGGTAAGACTAAGGGGATACAGGCAGCTGTAATTTGTGAGGTGTCCGATTTTTTTGATTTATATATACAGAACTAGTCTTAGAGGAAGGATGATTAGGAGATACACACACGTGCAGTTCTACCGTCAAAGGACTCACAAACCATGCCCAACTCCTAAGTGGGGCTCTCACTCCTCAACTAACTCTTAAAAAGCAGCAAGGCAGGCAGCAGTTCACTGCTCATGCATCACCTCTTCCTTGGGCAACTGACTCTACGGGGAGCCCTGTAAAATTTGCAGCATCATATTAAATCTTTCCAAGACTACGTATTTGCCAATATGTTGTGAAAAAGGACTTTGAACACATTCAAAGTCAAACTGGCATTTTGCGATGATAACTACGGGAGGTGAGGCTAGGCAGTGGTGCTGCCCGTTATAGCTGTTGGCCCATTTCCCCTTTCCAGATCATTTTCTATTGTTAAAAAATGAAGCTTCATGCTAAATGTAATTTTGGGTACCTCCACTAAAACAATGCATATGTTTCTGAAAATAAAGCCAAAGAAAAGCACTTTTCACTGCACAAGTTAAAAGGTCTTGGCATCCTTTTTCTTTGAGAAGCTCAAGTATCTATACTCTTTGAAGACAGGACTTGACAAGACCCAGGAAAAAGCTTCATGTCAGAGAGATGCTTTTTACTGCCTTCTGAAATGAGATAGACATACTCCTGTGATAACAGGAACTAGAGTAAAGAAACTGGAGAAATGTAAGGAAAAAGGGGGGACACTGGGATTGAGAGATGTGTGGGCAAGATGATGGATCAGAATAGGCAAGTAAGTTTGGCTGGGGAGCCTGGGAGAAAAGCAGGATGAAAGAGGGCAAGGGAGTAAGGAGGAAGGACCGTGACAGTCAGCCAATCTAGGCAAAATACAAGGGGAAAAAAATGGTTGAAAAAGGAGAGTGAAATCAGGAGCTATTAGGATGACAACAGGGTGAGCTGAGACCCATCCAACATGCAGCTGGTACAAGGGGAGACTGGCACTGGCTCGGCAGAGACAGGAGGACACAGAGCTAAGGAGGCAGCAGCACAGACCTGGAAGGCTGGATGGGAGACTGGCAACAACAGGGTGTCAAGTGAATGACAGGAAGGTAATGTAAGGCCTTTGGGACAAAAAATGAACATACACAACAGATTGCTAAGATGGGAAGAGTGGCTGCAGGGAGAAATAGGAGATCTCTAAGTGTGAGGAAAACGTGCAAGAATAAGGCTTAGGAGAAGACAAGCAACATAAAAGTAGAAAGAAACAGGTCTAAGTCAAAAGCAGAAGGTCACAAGAGACCATCTTTTGGCAGAACTAGACAAAAGAGTCTGTATCACTAAAGCATATTCCTCTCCAGAGCCAGGCCCATGACTGAGTGCAGCCACAGTAACACATATACTTTAGGGACAACTGGGCTAGAACATATTTTTTGCTTTACCTCATTTCTCATCTCTGCGGGCACCAATAGCACAAAGTATAGAGCAATAAAATGAACAGGTATTACAGGATAGTTCTTTCAAAATGTGAAATGGTAACACTCTGTCCCTGTTAAAGATGTGACACCAATCTACATGAGCTATGGGTTTTGTTCAAACTGACTTATTTAAATATGCCAACGGCTCAAGGGTCTGCCATAGGGCCCTTACTGTCTGTGGAAAACCAGGCTGGCCTGCCCTGTGAGCTGTCATACCCAGCATCAGCAGGAGGCTGAGGAGCCAGCTACAGCTCAGCCGGGCACTGACACCTCCCATCCTTGAAGAGCCTCCAGCATAGCTAGTGCTTTTCCAACCACAGGATTGGGAAAAAAAATGACCCTCAGCTTCTGCTAGACAAGACAAGGACAAAGCTGGCAAACTGCATGAGATGGGTGGCCAGATCTTTTTTGTGCTTGTCGTGGAAGGAGAAAAAACACCCACCTAAGTAAACAAATGCCCAAAACTTGCCAGAAATACTCAGGTGCTCTTGTCACTACAGCTCTTCCCAGATTTCCAGAGGCTGGCAAGCAAAGCAGGGGTGTAGGGGGTTCCCTTGAAACCCCACATCCAGACATTATTCCTGCAGAAACCATGATGCAATGGCTGGAGAGGCAAGAAGTGCTGGGAGTCCTGCCTCAGTTTCACCCTGATGGGTCATACACACTGCATACCCAGATCTGGTACTCATGGGCCCACTGGTCTAAGTGTGCCTTTAATTATTACCGGAGTAACAGGTAGGTGCACAACCACCCCCATGTTCTTTGTCCATTTAATACATGGGACTGATGTGTAGAGCCCTGGAAAAAATGATTTCTTTACATTTATTTCTGTATTGAAAGAGCCTTGCCTCTTACTCCTGACGCTGACCAGTATAACACACCATTAATAAGTGTATTTTAGAATAAATCAGAATAAGTTTACAAAAGCTTTCTCCCAGAATTTCTCCCATTTCCCGCAGAGTACACATCAACTCCACACACCATCATGTGATCTGGTTCACAGCTCCTGAGCCAAACAGGTGAGGTTCCTGTCTTGTATCTCTAGATACTGCTTTCTGTAGCAATATCCCAGTAAATTCACACCACGTGGGGCTGCATGGCTTTCTTCTGAAACAAAGACACCAAATTCAAAAGATCCAGTAATTTTAGGCATGTTTTATATTAACTGGGGATTAGATGATTTCCTGCAGATTTAGAAGTACTGTTGCTGCAGCTTATAACACTTTTTATTTTTTTCCTTTGCCCAAAGGTTATCTGCTACCACAGATTGCTCCTTTGCTTACACAGTCCCAATCCGATGGTAATAAATATGAAAGACTAAAGGCCCCCATGTTTTTCTGTAGTAATCCACCATACCGACAGAATTCTAGAAGAAAAGACTGGACAGAACTCTCTTCATCCCAGAGGAATTTGTGGGCTTCAAATTATTCCTTTAAAAGTGAGATACAGCAAGAGGCAACTAATAGAACAGCTAGTGGCACAACACCCAAAGTGCTCTCTTCCCCATTAGTCTAGACCCAACTGCAAGGCATCAAGGGTATGGGATATATTTAAGAATACTACCCACACACGGTTTTTTTTACTGTCCTCCTAAAAGGCCCAGCATAGAGCAGCGCTAAGCTGCCTGTGGAACAGAGAGCACAGTGGATCGCTGTCACATGCTGGGATCTTAGCAGACTTGCCTTTAATCAGGCGGCACAGTCCAGAGCCAGCTCAAAAAAGGCACCCCTAAGAAAACACCCTGCGTCTCAGGCACAGAGAGCTTGCTTCAGGAAATCTGCGGACAAAGCTGCAAAGGTAGCAATTTAAAACAGCAAAATGGGACAGGAAGAGCATTTACCTTTTATCTAAACGTGATTCATGAGGCAGCCCTACAAAGTGACAGACAACAACAATGCAGTTCATCTACTATTGATAACCCAGCATTCCTAAGCCATCAATAGCCATTTGAGTACTCCCAAAGTAAATTTAGCTTCATCTTCATTATTTTCTGTATTGAAAGACCGAGGACATATTCATGGATTTTTATGCAATGGCAAGAGAGCACAGTATTGTATGTTTTATTACACTACCAAAGCAGAATCTCGTTCAGACGCTGCTAGCATATAATTTCTGTCTCTCTCAAAGCTGGAAGGCAATCATTAGCATGTTGAATCTGGCAAGTTCCTATTATCTATCTGGTAATTATAGAAAGATGGAGAAGCCTTCAAAAAATACCCTCCAACTTCTGCATTTACTACACACCTGATCAAAATACTATCCCCATTACCTAAATTAACAGATATTTCCCATAAACCATTATTCAGAACACATTAACGTTAGTGTAAAAAGCATGAAATAATTATTAGAGGCCATGCAGACTATTAATTTATCTTCCCTTCCAACTTCAAAAATATAAAACTATGCAATAACAACCTGAATGCAGGAAAACATCTTACTGAAGGTGATGACAAGCTAGGCTGCATGGTCATTTGTCAGGCATTACTAGCCCAAATAAACACTACAACACAGCTCTAGGTTTTCAAAATATGTATACCATTACTCAATGCTATTCACACTGTGGCAGCAAAAATATGCTAAATACACAGTAAAAGATAATCCTATCCTCCAGAGACTGCTGTAGAAAAGGACAGAAGGATAAGAGACAAGGCAGTGGGTGAGGCCATACATATGCATATGTATACAAAGTAATTGGGGAAATTGGCCTGTGTCTCACCATCTCAGTCATTCATGCTTCAGGTAGAGGGGAAAGAGGAGGTGCCAGGAAGAGCACAGAAGCTGGGACAAGATTGGTACAAAAGGAGCTGGAAGAACAGAAAGAAATCAGAGCAAGGAGAGTGAGGCCAGGGAGACAAGACCGTGAGGCCACGAATGAAGAAGGTCAGCCAAAAACAGTGATTAGGGGCAAAAAAAACCAAACAAATGCACGGGGAGAAGAGGAGTGCAGGAAAAGTCTGTGAGGTGCTTTGGTTGCTTTATTCTCAGGCAGGGGTTTCACACAGCCTGGCACCTCAGAGGCCCCATCAAGCCCCATGCCATAGCCTGAATGACACCAACCAAAGCGGCAGAGCTCCTTATCTCTCCAGCTTACGCACCATTCTAATTACACTGCTTGTCCAGGCCCTGGGCAGGCTGTCCCCGGGGCGGGGGGGAGGGAGTTTTCTGGCCCAGGACCAGGACAGATAACCAGGGTGTCCCCAGGGAGCACCCCAGCTCTTTTCCCAGCCCCTGGCTGAGCTACAGCACTGCCAACCCCCATCCCAATGCTTGCCTCTTGTTTTTTTCGAAGAAGCCTCCTGATCAGGTAAGGCTACGAAGGCTGCAGCAAAAGCGTGTCAGTACATGCACCTCACTCCCTGCTAATTCCCAAAACTATAGCAACAAACAAATAGATTCAATTACCAACACAGACACTAGCCCAATTCAAGGGGATTGGTACATCCATTACAAGAAGATGCTGGAGCTGCAGCCTGATCATACTTACATGAAGAAATCATTTTATGCAAATCTCTCATCCACGGGTGAAGGCTTTACAGGAGAGGAGAAACAGCACTGTACGGAGATTCACGATGCATGGCAGATAGGCAATTTAAGGTAAATCATACAGTTCAGTTACACAAGACATATAACCTGGGGAGAAAGTGTGTGGCTTCAAAGTCATAAATTATTTACAAATAATACAGCCTTCTCATGAAATATCCAGAAGGCCAAGCACCTATTTTTCACATTATTTTTCTCCATTTCCACAAATCACAGTGAAACTGAAGATGAATATCTTATCAAGAATGAGCTAGGTTTGGGGGAGGATGGATGTAGAGTGTGGAGGTAGTTAGGGGCTTGCAGGCAGGACAACAGGAACAGAAGGCAGCAGGGCTGCTGTGCTCACCCACCTGGAAGGGAAGCATCAGAAATCAAAAGGAGGAAGCTGGAGTGGGCTGAGGAAAGAAACTGTCCACCTGGTAACTCATAGCCTCCCAGGACTATCACTGCCAGGCTGTTCAAAATCACCACCTAATTTCCATCAAATGTTTCAGGGTTTTTAAAATGAAACCCAGTCCTCATATTCACAAATCACAGCTGCGGCATCCACACGTGTGGTGTGTTTTCTGTCAGCAGTGATGCCTCTTCGGAGCGTTGGCCTTGCTCTGTACCACACATGGTCACACCTCTGTATTCAATTTTCAATTCTCCAGCTTCCTTCAGCATTTCTGTTGTGACACCTCAGCAGTTTGACACCTTCTCATCTTTGTTACCCAACACAACACCTCAAACTCTCCTGCAATGGCCAATTCAACTGAGTTATTTTTTCTGATGTCCTGCCTGGTGACCCTGCATGCCTTCCTGTGCTCTTACAGATATCAACCTTTTGGCAGATATATACACAGTTCAAAATTTTCTTTTATGTTGCAGACTCTTTACTCTTCAAAGTCTTTTTCAGATCTTCATGCTCAGCTTGCATCTGATTGAACACAGTCTGGCTGGGGTTTTTTTGCTGGAATCATTAGGGGCAGATACCCATCTGCTCAAGTATATTTCTGTAGTCTGAGCAACTCCTAACACTTGTGCTTCCAGCAGACCACTGCTTCTGCTTGCTTTTACACAGATGCCTCAAGTGGCTTTTACAATGTGTTTAAGCAGCCTCCCATGCTGAGCCCAAGGATACTAATTTTCTCTCTTCTGACTTTCTCATGCTTTCAACTGATCTGCTGTTATTTGTGTGTGGGACAAGTACCTCAGTGTATAAAAAGCCCTTGAGGTTAAAAGATACATTTTTACACACTAATTCAGAATTTTTCTGAAACTCTTCAAAGTCTTGGAGGGCATTCGCTTTGTATTACAGGTTTGCCTAAATGCAACAGCAGTGTTATTCTCAAGTTCACTGCCTGTGTCACGCGTGCAGTCACATAAGGCAAATACAATATACAACAGAAAAAACCCCTGATTTATTTTTTTATTAGCTACAGATATTAGCATCTCTTACTTTACATCTATTAGCATCTCTTACATCAATTAGTTGCAATAAAAAGGCAGAAATACCAAAATATTTCTTTTAAGCCTTAGGACTGCAGCATTTTTACACGACCAAAACTAAAAATAAATGTACCTCTTGTATAATAAAGAGCAAATGTAGCACCAAGTGTCACTTCATCCATGCAGTTACCTCTCTGCACCAGGGGTTCATATGTGTATTCCCTCCAAAGCCACAACAGAGCATAAATGCAAATTACAAAGTGACACGAAATCTACATTTTCAGTTATCATGGAAATCATCTCAGTAGTTATTGCTCGTGTACACCTATGCCTGTCAGCATTTGCAACCTTGTTGTTAACAAAAAAGTCTGTTTCTGAACATTCCTAAATATTTTTAAATGAACTAAAATACCATATGAACACCTATCCTCTCAAGCATTTTTCTTCCTATATGACACACTTTAGGTACCAAAGCCAAAGAACAAAATCTCTTTTCTGGAGGAAGGGGTATTTCTCTTGGCTAAACTTGTTCCTACCTAAGTCTACATCCACTTCCTAGGTCAGATGGAAAAAGAAGAAGTTGTCACCCATTTTGGAGCTCACTGAGGTCTCTGCCACTGTCACACATGCAGCTGTTTCTCTTTTGAAGTCTTTGCTATTCCAAGTGTATTCAAATCTTAAACGGTACGTAAGCTCTTGTGAATGCCTTTAACTGAGGAAGACCTATGTAAAGGCTTAGATTTCATACTACCCTAAAATGGGAAGGCTCCTTCTCCTTTGGGAGAATCACACAACTTACGATAAGACTGCTCCTCTTTTGCCTCAAAAAACTATCCCTGATCTGGAAAGCCTACCACGGTCTCCAGGGATTGCACTAGAGCAATAATATTTACACTGAGAGGGCAGCACACGTATGTCTAAGATCAGGCTCTCTGTGAATTTTAAAAATCATAAATACAAAACAAATTTATATGCAAAATCCTTCAGTCATAATTTTTCAAACAGAGAGTCAGGAGATAAAGACAAATTGAACATCAGCAGTCAAAGGGTAACACTACTGTTGCTATCCTCTTGACGAAGATTAAAGCTATGCCTGTAATTAATACAAAATCAGCTTGCAAGGCAAGGAGAGAAGGCCGAGGTCACTGATAACAGCTCCACTGCTCCCACGTGAATCAAAAAGGGGCACATTCAGTGTAGTTTGTTTCCAGGGGTGTTAACTCACCAGGACGAAGGGAACATGCAGTGGCACACCTAACCACTGCGGTTTACAAAAGCCCTGTCTGTAGGCTTGTGTTGATAAAAGTCTCCTGCCTTGAGTCTTGAGTATGATACTGCTAAAGGCCTATTAATATGACAGCTAAGCTCAGCACCTCATCTGCTATGCTGTGAAGGCACATGGGACATGATGCCAGCTAAAAATGGCTTGGAAACAGAGTTAGTAAGAACCAGGCTTTAAAGGAAAGGATACATTTCAAAAAAAGGAAGACAAGGGGTTTGCACAATAAGCATTATTTGTCCAACTTTTACAGGCTCAAGTATCTGCAAAGAATGGGATTTTCCCTTACTTTTCACATGTATATTCAAAGCAGTGATGAAGTAACTGATCTTTTGCATACATCCTGCAGAACAGGAGACAGCAGGTACTGCACCTGTTTTACAATCCAGGGAACACGTAAGAGATTTTATCTTTTAAAAACTAGAGGTGAAGAAGTGGGAGCAAACTGAGAAGTAGCCATAAGGTACCAAGAATATATTGCTATCCTTTTCTCAGTGAGAATGGAGAACGTTTTTCAAATTTTTAAAAAACAAACTAGAGAACTGTTATTTTAGAACAGGCTCTCTTAAAGAAACCTGTGTCTGCAAAGAAAGAGGCACAGAGTTAGTCCCTACCACCCATCCAGAACAGCTGCTAAAGAGTGCAGTTGGTGCTGTCACAGAATCAGAGTGAGGTGGGAAGGGACCTTTGGAGGTCACCTGATCCAACACCCCTGCTCAACCAGGGCCTCCCAAAGCAGGTTGCCCAGGAGGGTTTTGAATACCTCCAAGGATGGAGACTCCACAGTCTCCCAGGGAAACCTGTGCCAGTACTCGGCCACTGCCACAGTGAAAAAATAGTGTTTCTGGATGTTCAGAAGGAACCTCCTGTATTTCTGGTTTTGCCCACTGTCCCTGTCTTGTCACTGAGCACCACTGAAAACAGCCTGGCTCTGTCCTGTTAGGACCCACCCTTCAGGTGTATCTACAAATTGACGACATTCTCCCTGAGCCTTCTTTTCTCCAGGCTGAACAGTCTCAGCTCTCTCAGCCTCTCCTCATAAGAGAGATGCTCCAGTCACTTCATCATCTTCATGGCCCTTTGTGGGACTCCCTCCATTATGTCCATTTCTCTTCAGTACTGGGGATCTCAGAACTACTGTGGCCTCACGAGTGCCTAGAAGAGGGGCAGAATCACCTCGCTCCACTTGCTGGCAATATTTTGTCTAATGCAGCCCAGGACACAGTTTACCTTCTCTGCCACAAGGGCTCATTTGCCAGCTCACGTTCAACTTGGTGTCCACCAGAACCCCTGCACCTTTTCTGCCTTCCAAATGGTCATCCCCCTGCACATACCAGTGCCTGGGGTTGTTCCTCCCCATGGGAAGGACTCTGCACTTCCCCTTGCTCCCAGTACCTACCACTCAGAAGCTCAGCTTTGGATGGGGGATAACTCCTAGCTGCTCTCTGCAGCGGAGCAGAAGATGGCATCCCCTGGATGCAGCATTGATCAGCTGGGGCCAGCCACGGGTACTGCAGCCCCAGCAGAAGCCAGGCTCTGGTCAGCATGAAAATGACCTGTGATCCTTGATCCCATGTTGGCTCTATGCCCCAGCAGGGCCCACTTTACAGTCTGTGCTGTATCAGCATCTCCTCATTTAAAGCTCCAGAGGCACTGAATTGCCAGGCTGTGCTTTTGGAAGTTAACTCCTTCCTGTACCAAACACCATCACTCCCAGGCCTGAGAGACAAAAGTCCCCTGGAGAGGATCGTGCAGGAGGGTGAGAAAACGCAAGTTTAAGTTTCAGCCCCAGCACTCCTCCACGGCTAAACTGAAACATCAGCTACAGGAAGGAAGATAAAGCAGCACTGTGCTTCTCCCTGACACCAAAACCTTGCTCTTTACCATACAACTGACTTAACAGCACTACTTTTTTTTTGCAAGCGCTTGCTCCTATCTGCACGCAATCAGGCTGATGCACACACGCACCACAGGTACTGAAGTGTTAATAAAACCAGGTAGCTAGGTGGTTAAAAGGTGTCAATCTCACAGCTCTTGTCCTGATCATTTACCCACAGCAATCTTCACATTTATTTTTTCTGAATTCAGTCTTTTTAAGTGCCAGCTGCTGATGAACTGCAGGGAGCATAATTTTTATTAAATGATGAACACTAAAACATTAGAGTCATACCTCAGAAAATCAATTTCCTATTGCCTACAGACAAATAGCTTAAGCCCAGAAATTCCCAAGGGTTTCTGTGTGTGCTTTTTTGGTTGGTTTTGGGGGTTTGGATTTTTTATTTGGTTGGGTTTTTTCCTCATTTCTCTAGAATCCAATGAAAGAAAGCCCTCTCTGTTTAAAGCGGTTGCTTTTTTTTAAGCACCACTGTAATTAATTATACAAGCTAATACTTAATATAGGAAATACAACTGCTCTGTGGAGCAAGGCACACATCATGCTGGCTGGAACATGGAAACTGCCAAGACTTTGAAATTCTGCTTCTCACAGATTCACACCACTGCAATGTGTCATTTCTGCCTAGCTCAGAAAACCAAGGGAAAACAAGTTTTCTTGTTTACTGTGTTTCTTGAATAAAGTATTATTTACTGCTGATTAAAACTAACAACTTGTGCTAATTTCACCACTGTCCAAGAACTAATATTTCAGTAATTTCCACACCTGGGAGAGGCAAAAAGCGACAAAAATCAACCAAAGGTTTCCAGGTTCCCAGACTGCCAACCATGAGGTCCAAACTTCCAGGGCTTTGATGTCTCAGGGTAGCTACAGCCAGCTCCTTGGGCCACCCCTACAGGAGTTTGGAAGTTCCATCACCCATTTCATGACTGGGCCTCCCCTCCCAGACCAGCTACAGATGTTGATGTGCCTCTTGAGAACCAACTGCACCATGCTGCTTATGCACACGGAGTGCTGAGTAAACATGAAACACAGAAATGCTGAGTTATTTGCTGCCTGCTTTGCCAAGTAAAGAATATAGCTAATTTCCTCATAATAATGGCTTCCTGTTTCGGTGGGAAATCAATCCTCTGCTTCTAGTTTGCTTTCTCCAGTTCTTCTCTGGGGGTGGTTTTAGCCAAACCTGTTGAGGAGGATGATAACGGGATCACCTGGAAACCAGCATCCATTAATTCAGCATAACTGGTCAGGCCCCACACCAGACCCAGATATCACCTCCTCCTCTATCATTCACCTGATAGTTAATGCTAGTCACTTCCTGGTGTATTAGCTTTCTAGGAATGAGATGGACTTGTCAAGCAAAATTAAAGATGGAGTCACAAGTGAGTAAGAGCTTCAGGGTTCACTCACACAAATTAAAATATAAAATTGATACCGAAATGTAAATCAAGAGTATGAAATTGAATCTTCAAGAACTGAAAAAAATAAATGAATTCTTTCTGCACTTCAATCAATAGAATTGACTGGAACAATTTAAAAGACCTGACAGACTGTCCACCAAGATACCCTGGAAAGCCAAACTGTTGTAACCCTACATTACTACCATAAAACCATTTCCCAGTGACGTGGCAAATTTCATGTACTAAATTGCCAGGAATATTTTCTTCCAAATTCAGTTATACCTATAAATACCAAAAGATGACTAGATGTTTGCATTCCTTTTGATTACCAAGGACACAGTTAAGAAAACAGATAAAATAAAAGGGAAAGAAAATCATATTAGAAAAGTCAAAGTGCATTAACAGAAAATATTTGAAGTACACATTCAGTATAGGTGGTCTGTAGGTAACTGTTTACCTCAGGTTCACATGCATAATGTCGCATGCTGCTGCTCCCCTGAGTGATAAATTAACCCACAGAGAAAAGCTCTGTGACAAGTCACTTCACAAGTCATGAAATGGAGATCACTGTGCCAGCCAGCAAATGACACATAATAAAGGGGGGGAAAAGGCAGAAAATGCTCTTTATGCTTTCCACTTCAGTATGAACATGACGGATTTATTTCACTAATCCATGGCTGGCAGTGTCAGGGCTACTTGGAGCTGCAGAGACAGAGAGAAATATCCAATTTTCAAATCCCCTCCAGCTACATGAAGGTAAGAAAGAAGAGCACGTCTGCCCCCACAGAGCTGTTATTGCACCGCTGCCAACACGATCTCCTGAAAAGGCTGAGCTAGGGGAAGGGACAGCCCCTCCTATAACTAGGGGAGTCAATTAAGATGGCCAAGACAGTTCCAAAATATACCTTTTTACAGTGTGCTCATTTGTAGTTTATTTTGCCTGTCTGTCCATTTCTATATCCATTTCTATATGGAGAGTGTGAGGGGAACTGCACAAGTTATTTTGCCTACACAAATATGAGCTTACTCAGACTATTTAAACACGAGGTCACAATTACCCTTCTGGGAGCAAAGTAGTGTCCTTTCTTATAAAGTGTACTAAAAATCAGGCAATATTTGACAGCACATCAAAGTGTGAGACAGAATACACACATATTTAGTTTGGCCTTTGTATGTTTTCTTCTTCTTTTTCCTTAGGCAAGCAAATCTATAAAGCCTCTCATGTAATGTGTTAGATTAATAAATGATGAAGCTACAAACAAGAGAGCCCCAACCTTCCATGATGCGTGTTCAATTATTTTGCATTTCACAAGAGTAAAGGAAAACTAATTTAATCTCTGTAATTGCCAAACTAAATAACACAACCTTGCCCATTATAACAGATCAAATCAATACACTTACATTTACCAAGTTGTTATAAAAACTGTAATTTTTACTCTGAATATCTTTTTTTTGAAGCATTACCTTCCGTTTGTGGAAAAGTAACTATCAAATGTTGCAGTAGAGGCCATGGAAACTGTGCTTTTCCCCACACCTAGGCTCAGGGTCAGAGGTATTCTTAAGCTAAGATCTATGACAGCATTTCGAAAGAAAGTACAACTATATTTTGGAATGTGCATGGTGAATATTCCAAACTAAAGTAAGGCTGCAACCCCAGGCTTTCTAGTTTGCAGGCTCTAACAGTCTGAATGTTGGTCTGTGCACTCTGCCAGAAGGAGAAGTAGCTGTTATTCATTGAAGGAAGAAACTTCTGGAGATGGTGCAGTTTGTTAGGAAATCACCCTCAACACCATCAGTAGCAAATTCTTTAGCAACCTCTTCACCAATGTCTTCCTGTCTCTCCCTTGCACTCCAGTCTCCTAAAGCAGCCTGGGTGGCAGCCTGAGTAGTGGCAGGTGTCAGAGCGTGGTGTAGGCACCAGTGCTCCTCTGAGCCCTCATTCCCAAACCTGAACCCCTCTTCCACAGCTCTTAACTCCTGCTCTCACTGACCCCCTCATTAACTCTCCCCCAACACAGCACAATTCCTAGAAGGCTTCAGGTCATCATTCTCTGTGTACCTTTTCCAATCTGAAATCACCTTGCTTGGATGTGAGGAAGGGCCCACTACCAGCAGCACCCTAGGTAAGCTTTCCCTGCAGCCCTGCACCATGGCACAAGCCCTTTCACAGTCACTGGAAATAGCCTGCCTGAGGCAACTCAGCATTTTCCTTTGCCGTTTTTGTGGGCACAACCCAGCGGTGGCTCACAGCTGCGTGGCAACAAGCATATCCAGGGCTTTCTCTCCTTCAGTCACTTCTGAACGATGAGTCTCTAATCCCTTTGGCTTCAGCTGCAAAATTCGCATTGATTGATAATGGATTTTCCACTGATGTAGAATCGGGCACTTCGTCTACACCACTACGAATTAACAGAAGAGAGCTCTGTTAATCCTTTATAAGCAAGCTTAATCTTGTAGTTTAAAGAAGGAGCGAAGGCTCTGTTCTCTCCAGTATCAGCCAGAATGTGATTACCATTTCAGAAAATCTTTCTCATTTTCTTTGATTGATCCAATATTTCTTTGGAAGACACAAATCCAGACACCACTACAGATGCATACTTCTGCCAAGTAAAAAAGGAAGAGTTTGAGCTATGAATCCTGAAGCTGAGAGCTGGGATCAGCACTCTAGGACTTCCAGTTAGTCCACAGAAAGTGCTGTCATCTGGAAGCAGCAGTCTGACAAAGCCTTTACAGCATTCATCTTTCGATTAAAAAGAGTAACATCTGAAACCTCACATTAAAATAGTTGTAAGATTTGTTAGGGTTCTCTCTCAATGATGTGATTTGAACATTTTCTGTACATTAGCAATAGTTAGGGCTATTAAATGAAAGCAAGTATTAGCACCTTTAAAGACTGTTACAGAACCTGGCTAATAACTCTGAAGCAATCAAGTCATCAAAAAGATGAACTGAACTTATATTAAGACACTTTTTCCATTAAAATGAGATTTTGTTAGATCAACTCAAGACTTTAAGTGAGTGGACACAGAACAGTCTTTTTTTTTCCAAAAAGGAAATTCATCATTATGCATCAATGTCTGGTAAATAGGAACTCACTTTCGCTCCAGTGAGAAAGCACTGCTCACCAAGACTTGTCCCATTTGCAGCAAACAGTCTGAGGAAGGATACATAATGATATCCTTAGCAGTAAAATCATGAAAGATCAAGCCCAAATATTACAGCTGTAATTGGTACTGCACAGCAAACAACCCTTAATTTGACGTCCTGTCCTGCAGCACACCAGATGCAAACATTCCATTGATTTAGTAACTCATCATATGCACTGCTTCTATGCTAGGATGCAAAGAAGTCTTAAATACAGCAGCTTAGTGGTTCCTCTAGAACACTGGAATGACACATATCTCCATAAAATGTTTATCTTTGTCAAGCATTTCACTGCCACTGCTTAGCTGGATGACCTTTGGAAGGCGCAGCGGAGGCTGACGTGCACCTTCATTAAAGCAGCGCCTCCTTCTTCCCCCGCCTGCGAGAACAACGAGCGCGGGAGGGAAGAGGTGAGCAATCCACGGAGTAATGAAGAGATTTTGTTTCAGAAGGTTATCAATTATTTATGAGCAAATCCCCAGATGAACACATCCGAAGCCGAACAGTTTTTAATTCATTTCACTTCTGTACACACGGCACAACACAACCAGATGCGAGCTAAACTGGACTGGTCTGTTTATTCGAGGTGTCAAACAGTGAGTTCAGTCCGGACATTAGTAAATCACCATTATGTTTTTCAAAGTACAGCAGTCTCCTAGATTTAAATCTCTCTCAGAAAATTCCTCTAACACTCACAGAAATCACTCTTTACAGTATTTCCCATTCATCAAGATCTCAGCAAAGAAAAATCTCATCCTGAAGAATTTCTGTAATTATGCTGACATAGTTGTCTAAATAGTCTAATACTCAAATTCTTATATTGCCCAGCTGTGAATGGAATTTTATTCCACAATGCAATTAAATGGATCTGAACTTTTCCTACTAAGAAAAGATAAGACCAAGTAAAGGTGTTTTCTCTGGAACAGGGTTTATCCTTTTTAAAAGAAATACTTGGTTTTAAAGTAAAATTGTTTTACAACTGTGCTTTTTAAAGAGAAGATCTGAAGACTCTTTCCATGATATGGGAAAGACAAACACTACACGCTCTTCACAAGCAAGGGCAGTGAAACCAAACAGTTGTATGTGCAAGACAGGCTTTGCACAAAAAGTCATTAATGTTTACAAATGCTACCACTGAGAACAGTCATCCTGCAAGTCTCGAAATGAAACCCAATCCACTGGCACACAGTGAATGCCCAGATCCGCAGAAACGTGCTTTGAGCTCCAGTTTCCCACAGCTTCCAACCAACAAGATGCTGCCAAAGTCACCACCACCACTGCAGTCACACTTCAATGACTGTGCCTATGGCAGCTGTCATGATGGCCCGGAGGCCAGCTTTAGCACCCAGCTCAGGTACTCTGAGCCAGGACCCCACCTGGGGCACTGCCAGGACGTGTCCTGCAGAGCAAGCCCCACAGTCAGGTTTGCACCTGGCCAAGCAGTGGCATGCCATGCACAGGTGGCCCCAGAGGAAGGCAGCCAGGCATCCTAAGCTTGGGAGGCTGTGGGTGCAGCCTGGGCTGAGCACAGCCAAGGGGGAACAGACAGTAGCCCCTGCAGGTTCCCCTGCCTCTTGGAGCCTTTTCTGCAAGCTGCCTTCCAAAGGGAAGTGTCTGGGGAGGCACTCGTCAAGTAACACATTTTAAATTACACATGGAATGAGCGCTTCCTGCCTTTACTGCACAAAACCGCAGAAGAGCCGGGTCTCTCACAGTCCCGCTGCCCTCTCCCCTTTAGGCCAGCACTCACCTCAGCATCTGCACAGCTCCAGGAGCAAGCTCCATTCCTGGCCTAGCCTGGGTAGGCTAAACTGCTCCAATAGTAAGAAAACAAAAAAAAGCCGCTTAGAAATCCATTTTAGATTTGTTTGCATTACTTTAAAGGGTTTGCTATGTATTTGGATGAAAGAAGCCCATTAAGTACATCTACATTTACTTCATTACAGCGTGGCTCTTGAAGTTAGATGAAAAGATTTACCCTGGCCAAGTTTGTTTATTCATCAGCATCAGCTAGATATATTTTCAAAGGCTCATCCTCATCACATTTACATGAAAGCACACAGATTTTTTTTTTTTTTCAACAGTTGTAAGGCATTCTGAGAGCTGGGAAAGGGCAAAAGAAACTGCAGTGAGAATTACAAAATCAAGGAACAGTAGAGGAACAATTCCTATCATTTCCGCTTATTTATGGGGGTGGAAACCCTCTCTTTCCCACCTGGAGTCATTCTTCTCCCCATGCAGATGTACCAACAGCAACAAACTGCAGCTGGATGCTGAGTCTCCATCACTCAAGCCCCGATAAAGGCACCTGTCACACTGCTCACCCACAAACACCACAAGGGAAGTGTTAACCCCTCCTGAAGCTCAAGAGCTTAAGCAAACGTAGCCTACCAAGTTTCTGAAGTTTTTCTGTGCATTTTGACAAGAAAAATTAGACTTTTTTTTCCACAGGTGGCACTGAAGATGAGCTCTTCATTACTGCTAGCAAAGTATTAAGTAGAAGTACAGCCAACAAATGATAGAAGCCAACTGTACAAGTCCTAGTTATCTTTGACAGGAACCCAAACACAACTTGGTACTTGCATGACTTTACTATCGAAATTTTATCCTCAAGTTATTTAAATATTTAAATGACATTTATGGGCACTATCTTTCCTCATGAGTTTACACTTTCCCACGGAAGACTTCCAGAGTGATTAACAATGCTGATCTTTATCCTTCACACTGACTATTCATTCATCCTTTCTAAAAGGAATACTGCTTACATACGACCCAAGAGGGCTGTAACAAGGCAGTATTTATCTACCCTAATAATCTGCTGCGGCTGCTTTAATTAAAACTGGGTTATATCACATCCATGAAGCATAGGCACACCCCCTGTCACTCATCATCTCCACTTCACAGCTGTACTTGGTGCACCTTTTCAGGAGCAAGCTTTGGAGGTCCCACCACCTGCAGCTTGCCCACCCCTGCCCAGATAACTGTGGGCACAGTGTTGCCAAAAAAACTGCTTCACCACAGGAGAGAAGAAGAATGAAACTGAAGAGGGGTTTGCAGCTTGGGGCCTTGAGTGAGTCACTGAACACCTGCAGGCTGCCACTCACCCCAGTTCACAAGCAGGGCAGCACTGCTGGCATAGCACATAGAGATTTTGGGAGGTGAGGGACCAGGGGGAAGGAGCGACTGATGGAGAACCTGTGGAACAGCGCAGCAATTCAGAGCATGAGGGATACCAGGATGGAGACGGGGGAACAGCAACCAAGGACATCTCAATTACCTGGATGGAGACGGGGGAACAGCAACCAAGGACATCTCAATTACCTGCAGTAAAGTTGCAGCCAAATCAGGATTCAGCTTCCTCATCTGTGTTGCAGCTTTCACAGGTCCCCCATGAGCCCATGTGATTGCATAGTGATTTCAAAATTTAGAGTTTACTACCAGTAGTATTGCACAAATGAGTGTGCACTGCTTGCCCTTTCCATGCTTCACTCCATGCAAGCAGTACCTTATTGTATGAACATTTACAAATGGACCATTTTCCGAAGGAAGAAGCTTGAACTTCTTCCCTCACCAGAATTTTTTTGGCATTATTATCCACAGTATAAGGCCTGCAACTGATGGCATCCTTGGGATGCCGGGATGGGCAGCAAGCAGCCAGGGCAGCCTGCCAGCAGGCTACAAGCTATGCAGCCAGGGTCTCATCCAGCACCTCCATGCAGGGCCTGGGCCAGCAGTTGCCATATATTAAGCAAACCCTCAAGCATGGGAGGGGGCCACTCCCCATCTCAGCTTAACAACCTAAGGATAAGGGTGAGTGTCAATACTCTGCACCCCTTCATCCTGCCTGGGCTCCCTCCCAGCCACAGCCACCAGACTGCAGGACACCTGGCCCTCCCCACTGCTGCTCCACGGCTGAGCTACCCTCACATCCTGTGCCTGAAACCTGCTCCATTCTCAAGAGCTGGAAGCAGAGGCATTGCTGTAGGGGCCTGGGTAACGTTATTGGAATGATTTATTGTTTTAATTAAGTGTTACATGTTTTTGAGTCTTCTTGGTCTATTAATCTTATTCTTGCATTATATTTTGCAGTTACAAATGACACGGGTTTGGAACTACTTTGAAAAAGCCCCTCAGTTCTCTATCCCCGTCCTTACTGGAAGGAAAATAACTGTCCTGTTCCAGCCATTGAACTCTACAGCGCTTTACCATGGGCATCAATGAGCTGATAAACACATTTAACTCCTTCGTGTGTCAATGAAATTCCCAGTGCCCTGGGAAGGAGGGTTCCTTAACTAAATGCCACTGCACATCCAGCAAGAAAAGCTTGATTACTTTTCTTGTGGACTCCTCAGTGCTCCCTAAAATATAAATTAACTCTAAGACCATCAATAATTTCTTGTTTAGGACTTGGATTCCAGTTGCCACTTTCTGATCAATATAACTTTAATAGTAGAATAAGTTTAGAACTTAAGTTATTTAGTAGCAGTCATTGGTACACAGTACATGATCTAAAGTGACAATCACTTGCAAATGCCTGGCAATGAGGCTTATGAGGAGCACTGTGTCTTAAAATGCAATGGATTGCCCATTTCTTTTCCTCATTAAATGACATGTCATAAAAGGAACCAAACAAAAGATAGGTGAGCTTGATGACTGTCATATCCCACAACCCTTACTCACACAAGCAATGTGTTGCCTTCAGATCAGGTTCTCATTCGGAAGTTGCAGATCCCCATTGCTGACCTGAATATTGGTTTTTGTTAATAAAATTCTGTGTTGAAATGCTAGTTAAATCTAAAATTTCTCTTGTACTTCAGGCCTGCAAGGTGTTACACATGCTGTACTATTTTCTTTTTCAACGAGTGCAGAAGACACTCACCCCTTACAGGAGATGCGCCATGCGCTGCAGAATTTGCCTTTGTTAAATAAGCTAAGACCTGAATTAATCACTTTTCCAATTACGGGAGGCACTTTTGCCATAATGAAGCTGTGCACCTGCAAAATGTTTAAAGATGCAAAATAAAGCCCCCTGGAATTTGAAATGTCTTGTTCTGTATTGCCTAAGAGAAACAAATACAGTGACAATGTACTTCCATTTACCTACTGGGTATCTTTAGCAGTGTTCGCTTCTACAAATTCTCTTAACAGATGCTGCTCCAATCATCACTTATCTGCAACACAGACAGACTTTGAGAGGACTAAGGAGGATTTGCTTCTGGTTTCACACAGTGCACTTGTTTTTTTGAAGTTTAATTTAATAAAATAAGAACTCTGGATAAAACTTAATCAAGCACAGCTGACAGGCTTCCAAGGCTGCTAGGAAGGTGGAAAATATTTTCTGCCAAAATTTTATCTTTGCTCTTTCTCTGTCTCACTCTTTTTCTGCATTTATTGCTTAATGGCTCAGTATTATTTCAAAGGCCATTCCTTTTACAAATGTAATCAACTCGTGTATTCAGCAGCACAGATGATGTATTACTCTCCTTAAAACCAAATCCCTGAAGGATAGATTAGAAAGAAAGGTTAAAGAGCTCTATCGTTCAAAGCACTATAGTTCAGACACCTATAAATCACTATGTTTGTTTATTTAGATAATTGGCCCATTAGCGTCTGTAACACCTCAAGCTGCACAACTTTCTGGTGTGACCGTGTGCCAGTTTCTCCTTCCCCTCTCCGGAGCACTAAGAGAGCCGAAAGCTCCGCGCAGCACACCCGGCACACGATGCGTTAGGGACAATCTGCGCTTGAAGCTCTGTTCGAGGAGCAGCCCCCGCTCACCCCTTCCTCCTAAAGACTTTCCAAGCCCAAGAGCAGATGCCACTGTGAAACAAACTGGAGCCTGCCACTACGTAACAGGATTTCAATGGAAATGCGGTTACGGGGCTGGCTGGCAGCGGCGGGAGCGGGGAGGCGCGGTAACCCCGCGCCGCGGAGATCCGCACAGCTGACCCCGCCGGGGCCGTGCCCTGCTCCTGTGACCGCTCCTG
>VXAZ01018985.1:588839-660816 GCA_013399875.1 Gymnorhina tibicen | reverse complement strand
CGCCGCAGCGCCTTGCTCCGCTGCCCACCTTGCGGCACTGCCGCGGCCCCGGGGGGTCTTGGTCGCCCCCGAGCAGCGGGGAGCAGCTGGGGCCGGGCCGGCGCTGCGGCGGCGGATGCTGGAGCCGCCGCCCCGATTGCTGCACAGGGGGCTGGAGGATGCTCCGGTGGCCGGCCTGGAAAGGAGGGAAAAAGGAGGAATCGAAGCATCCTGGTTTTGGGGTTTTTTTTCCCCTCGTTAAGTGAGCATGACAAATGAAGACAGGTATTTTGGCAAAAGGGACCTCGACATAGTTACTGGTTGCTTTTTAATGTTGTACCAAGGTCTTTAAGCGAAAGAAATAATCGTATTTTTATGTGATGTAGGGAAGTGCAAGGACTGCAAGTGAAAAGCAATGTAAGAGCGAAGGCAGGAAAGGCTGCAAAAGCAAAATACCTAACTGAGATCTCTGGGGATTTTTTTAGGGAAATTGCACAATTACTACAAGTTTCCACCCATATGTAAGGACTGACTTAACACCCAGTGAGCTCTAACTTCCTGAGAATAAGTTCAAACCCCATATGCCATTCTGCAGTAGCACTGCTGTCAAATGCATGGCTGGCTCAAGGTTTGAGCCTGGATCTGCATTTGGTGTTTTCCAAGCAAGGATTTGCCTGTGCAGGAAAGTGCTGGTTTGTTGCTTGGTTGGTTGCTTGTTGGGTTTTTTTGTAATCCAAATACAGCAATACCACCAGCATTTTCATTTTCACCTAATCTTTGGCAAAATTATAGCTCAGTTTATTATCTCCATGCATATCCATCCAATGAATCCTGAGAGCTGATCCTTTTTTCATACCACCTTTCATTATTGCCAGCTGTTGGGTTCCTCTGTTGATTTGTTACTTTTTTTTTTTATTTTGAACCTTCTTTGAGTTATTTATCCAACAGCTTCTGTCTGCACTGGGTGACATGGTCCATGTTTAGCAGAGCCCAGCCCATCTCAGTTTGTCTACATGGCCCCTGCAACAAAATGCATATTATTCTAGCATGTAACCTGCCAGTTCTTGTAATATCCAGCTGATGGTTGCCATTTTACCAGACTGGTGTTGCTTTTCTTCTCTCTTCCTAACATGCCACTATACTGGCACACTGTAGCTGACCTAATGATGTTTTTCTCAGACTTTGTTCTCTGGTTTCTTTTTCCCGCAGCTCTTGCAGAGAGTTCCCATCAAATCATTCCATTAGAAACAAGACGACTTTCTGAAACCCCTAACATCTGTATCCACATCCCACACGGTGACTCTGCAATGAACCCAGCTACCTGAGAGACTTTAACTCTTCCACCTCCAGCTGGTTTCTGGATACTGTAGTCAGTGAAGATTTGCACATGTGGAGTCTTGAATCGGCACTTTTGTTCCACCTCTGCACTCCCTCATTCTAGACCAGTGGTTCCCCTGCTCTGCTCAAGCCTTGTAGATGTCCTATAAAGAGCAGTAGGCTGTCACAGCCATTTGGTGCCTCAGTAGTGTTTTCAGTTTAAAGTATGAATTGTGATTTGTAGGAAATTTTGGAAGCTAACAGTAGTCTGTAGGTCCAAAAAGACTGGAAACAAATGTTCTAGCAGCTACTCCCCTTCGGCTGTATCTTTTGGCACAGTTCAATGTCATCAGCAAAATACGGTTTTCGTTGAGTCTTCGCAAGGGATGTACAAAGCGTGCCAGTACACTGAAACCCAGAGGAATTTTCCATCTCTTTAACCCTACTCTAGACATTTCTGGTTCCTCCAGGTAGTTCGTTTATTTGGATTTATTAGTTGAAAAAAACCTTTCAAAAACCATAAGCTAAATCAAGTCCATATACTTGCTTTTGAACAAGAGTCACTACATATGGTATAAAAGGGTATTGCCATAGCAATTTGGACTCTCACCTTAACCTGTACTCCTGTTAAAATTGAAACAAAGCCAAAGACAGTTCCAAAGGAGAGGGGTGGCTTTTGCTTGCCTCTTCCTTTCTTCTCTCCCACCTCTCATCTCCCCTTTGCCCTCCAGCTCCAAATACCTTTTGGTTTAATTTATCTGCCTTTGCATTTAGGAAGAACACCATTATTGGATGTTTCTCTTTTAAATCTGGGGAAGTGGAGTTTGCTCATTATCTAGCCTTTATTTGCAGCCCTAGTCAGCCAACAGGCTGGCCAGGAAGGTCAGCAAGGTCAAAAAGGGGAGATGCAGAGAATGAGGGACAGGAACCTGTGATGTCTTGACAAAAGGGAAGGATCAGCCATGGAGTTAAAACAGAGGAGTAGGAGGGGGGTGTAAAGGTAATGGGTAGCTGGCAGAGATGGAGGGATGGGAACTGCATAGACCATAGGCAAAGATGAAGTCCTTCAAAAAGGCTGGCGAAAACCAAGCACTCCTAGATATGATTAATTCTGCACTCCACAGGAGTGAAACTATTCCCTCCTGTCATTTCTGTGACAGGCTCTCCCAAAGGCCCCCACTGCTGCTAGAGCTCCATTATCTGAGGCATTGCGGTGGCACACCGGTGACGCGCTCTCTGCCACAAGGGCCTTACAGTTTAGCATGACCCAAAATGCAACAAAGGAGTGTAAAAAAATACTGTAAGAGACCAGGAGAGGAAGGACAACTGGGCCCTTGGAAGCCTACATTGCATTTTATGTTATGTAATGTCATGGTTATAGTCAGAAGTAAATAACATACAAGCAATGTACACACACAGTAGCAACCCACCCTCCATCTCAGCCATTTCCACTGTCTTTTTTTCCCGTTCAAGAATGAGGAAATCCTAAGCACCCGATTTAACGTCTTGTCCAAGGGCCTGTTGTTGGCAGTAGTTAGGGCAGAAGGCTAACACAGGCACAGCTGAAGCACAGTATGTGCTGCTAGAGGTCACAGCCTTTGACTTACAACGTTCTGTGAGAGCAGAAGTAAAGAGCAGCTGGACACGTACAAGCTTTGTTCTGACTCAGCCTAGAATAGCCCATCTCTGTTCCTTGTTCTGCCCTGCATCGCACTCTCACCACTCTCTGTAAGTGAGCTGGGTACAGAAGTTAGTTTCAGCTGGACCAGTTCCCAGCCTAGCTCCCGGGGAAGGCATGCAAAGATCCTGCCAGCCAGTGTGGGAGGAGAGTCAGGGACAGGCAGGGGGACAGCAGGGCTTCTGGACGCTGCTGGAGACGTTCTGCTCCAGAGGCACAGGGCTGGCCTCAGCTGGGCTTGTGCAAGGCAGGTTGTCTTACTAAACTGCATTTTCAGATGCCTAAAATGGATTTTGGTATTCAAGTTGGATATCTGAGGTTTCATTTTCCTAAGATGGTAATCACTAAGCCAGCAGTTCACCTCCACCAGAGTGAGGAGGCCCTGTTCCCAGCCACCCAATCCCAACATCTCTCTTTTGTCAGCCCTGCTACTTGTGAATGAATGAAGCCCTTCAGTCACCAGTGTTGGTCACTAACCAAGAAGAAACGTGACCCTGAAAGGAACAGCTGCCTGGTTTTCTGCTGTGTCATTCAGTTGTTGTCAGCTCACAGGCAAGTCAAATAAGCTCCAGAGCCACCACAAGTGAGGAGGCAGACCCTTTGGCTGGGAAGTTTGGGTTAGAGGAGAAGGAAAAGGAGAAGGAACAAGACTTCCCCCTTATGGCAAGATCAAGCCACTGGATATGCTTAGGTGCTCACAGATGCAGCTTTAGAGGTCAGTTTACACGTGTTAAACCAGGAACACAAACTCTGCAGGAGCTGGCAGTGCTGCAGTTTGCTGCAATCCCTAAATTCACTCCTATTTTATAACACCATGGTTCTAGTTCCACATCTCTTATTCGTGGAGAAATACTCATTAAAGAAGTTTTAGTAAATAACTAAAAATCAGTTCTCAGCCTGCAGGCTTCTATGCTTTGAGGAAACAAGTATCTTTTGAAGATATGTTGAGGTACATCCCCTGATTATCGTTTGTACATAGTGTAAGCAAAACTCATTATAGAGAGAATGCAACTTTAAACCCACAAGTGTAAATTTCCCATGAGTTCCTAATGCAGAGCAGTACCATGGGTTTAAATGAACCTTTTCAGTGTCTCTCACTGCTGCCAGTTCCTGTGATGAAGTGTGCCCTACCTGCCTTAAAACAGGGAAGATGTTCATCCTTGCTAAGCTCCCTCTCCCTGCACACGGGAAAAAAGTTTGAATAGACTGATGTACTTCTTTCTCCACGCCAGCCCTGCGTCACTCCTAACTGCCCATCCCTCTAGCATGGACTTTGTCCTCACTTAACAGAGCGTATTATGACATGGCCTGGAGCTACCCACAAAGATAGCAACTATTCCTCTATACATACATTCTTGGCCTGGTTTTCAAGAGGTCTGAGCAGTCCTGCTTCTTCAAGGAGCAAAAGGGCCTGAGGACACCATTACCTCTGGAAATCAAGCCATTAGGGATAGGAAGGAGACGTGAAAGAAGGCGTGGGGGCTTGTAGGAAAGCATTGCTTCCATTCAAGGAGCACTTCAGTAAGAAGCTGCCACAGTCAAGGGGACAGAGTAAATAATCTAATAGAATTTCCTTACAGGCCAAAAAATCCTGTGAAAGCCTGGATGGCTACTCACCACATCTCTGAAACCAGTGACAAGTCACATTATGGTTGAGGCATGTAAAATAGTTCTGTCAAAGCAATGGCTTCTGGCGTGGCCGATTTGACTGAGTGAGACAGTCGCTGTTAGTACTGCTGCCTGGTTAATGCTGAGGCCTTGAGGGCAAGTAAACTATCTTCTGACTGAAGTGTTGGGCCAAGGCTTTATCCAAAGGAGAGAAATGTATCAAATGGACAAAGTCATTCCTTGTGATGCCGCCATGGGGGTAGCTCACTTCCATACTTTTCACCAAGGAGGAAGGAGAGAAGACCAAAGCAGTTGCTGTATCTGCTGAGCAGCACCTGGATCCACAATCAGCCTTAGCAAATAACTGGTCCTCCCACTGTGGGCCCCAGCTGTGGCTCCCAACTCACCTTGCCTGCCTTGGAGTGCCTTGACTTGGCTGTGCTTACCCCTCAGCAGCACAGCTACAGGGCAGCAGAGCAAGGGCTGCAGTACATCTGCCTGCCACTTTTCCACACACAGCTTTCCACCCAGGAATCCTATTGTCATGAGACATTAGAGGTTTTAGGCTCATTAATTCTGGTGACACAATCCAGAAATGTATTTTTAGAGGGAGTGAGCAGGTGTCCATGGCAGCATTTTAGCTGACAGTGCTGCAGAATTGCTATTCAGGAGTACTTGGTTATTCTTTGTATCTTGATTTGTTATTCTTAATATTTTACCTCTTCTTAGCTTCAGGAATGGCCTGGATGAGACAAAGGGAAACACTTGCACCCTTGAATGGACTTTCATCCATCAGACTTTTACAAGGAAACTGGAGAAGTGGTACTACTGATTCGTCTGTAGTATGGATTGTAGATGATGGTTGGGAAAGAGACCAAAAATAAGAAATTAAAACTAATGGTTGTACCAGATTGAGAAAATATTTTGGTTCAGAAAATTACATCAAAATCACGCTTTTTTTCACACGAGTATTAGAAATCTGCATAAAAATTATTCAGTCAGAAAATTGGTTGCTAGTATTAAAAATAATGACAATCTGTATTCACAGTTACAAACTATTTTCATTAATGTGGGGTTTTTTTGCATAACTACCTTAAATAAAATCTTTAAGCCTGCTGTAATATAATCCTCCATCAATATTTTTCAACTGCCAGACAAGAAGATGTAGGATCATAGAGCTCATTTTCTAGGAGAAACAATACAGTAAGTGAGTTTGACCCAAACTCATCTGAATGTAATTACTAGGATGGCAAACTGGCTTCTAATGACAGTCACAGGCATCATGCTTGGATCTACAAATTATTTCATTTATCTGAGCTCCCACTCTTTGTATTTGTATATGTACCTGTAAATTTTAGTTTGCAGTAGTCAAGTTCTGGACATTCTGCTGGCCTTGGGAAATTAAGGACTGACCTCCCATTGCTAAATACGAACAGAGATGCTGCTGTATAGAGGCTGAAGTGATCTTTAAAAACTAAACCTAAAACCCTGTCAAGAAATTCATTACCACAGAGGAGCCCATTACAAATATGTGGCCTGACCACAGGACAGGTATTTGGAAGCAAATCAAAACTGAGTACAAAAAAAGATTTTTCAAATTCACTAATACTCTCTTCAGTTAATAGCCCACCTGCTAAGTGTAATGAACCTGAACATATTGTGACCATTAATGCTCTAAAGTAGCCTTTTGTCAAAAAACCCGAAAACCAAAACTGAAAAAACATTGAAAGGTAAATCAATGCTATTACCGCTCTCTCACATACTGAAGTAAAAGGTTGATTCTTACAAAGGCAAGAAAAAAATTCCTTGCCTTTAGACTAAGAATGATTAATTATTACTCACAAAGACACCAGAAAAATATGGAGAGCAGGAAGGAGGAGTGCTGAGGTCTTAGTCCAGAGCAAGAGCCGTGGCAGTGCATGAAGAGAATTACATTTCTCAAGGTGAATATTGTCCTGCTCTGAGATCAGAAATTAGTGGACAAAGTACTGCAACCCATTCCCACCCCAAATGGGAAAGGGCAGGGTCTGTCTAAGTGGTTCAAGGACTGGGCAAGTAAGGGCTCAGGTCACGGTGGGGAGGAGGGGGTTAGTGAAAGCAGTCCAGGCAAATGCTCCATTTGAATGACAAATGCTTCACCAGTGTGACTCCTTTTCACAGCTGACTGCGTTTAGGAAGAGGTTTGAAGGATTACAGCCTGAAGTGGTTGACCTTTCCCACCTCCCTTGCCAGGAAGCCGGAGGTCAGAGAAAAGGTTCAGAGTTCCATGGCACGCTAAGCACCACGCGCGGCGTGGGTCTCACGGCTGTCTGCCCGAAAGGAAGCACCGCCACCAGGACTGCGGGCGGGGGCAGCGACCACAGCGGCATCAGCTCCTCGGAAAGCACCTGCAGCCCGAGGGAAGGGAGCCGAGCCAGTCCTGGTGCACAGCTGTGACACCGCGGAGTCCAGCTCCATACTGTCTTTTTACCTTTGAATTCTGCAACAGTTTTTCTTCCAGACTTCTTAAATGGCTTTGAATTGTCAGGCAATCAGAAGTGAAGCTTGGAAGACCAGAAAAAAATTAATAAATTTTTTGAACCTCAAGAATGATTTTTATGGGTATGTATTTCTCCTGTCTCTGTTGATGTCTTACAAATAAGAATAAAGGGTTTTTTAAAATAACCTTGAAGTTAATTTTTAATACAGGAATCATAATTAATTAAAACTGCAGAAATTAATTTTGAGCTAAATGCATACCTCAGGTGTCCCAAGACAGGGATATATTTGAAATGACAAGCAAACAAAATCCATTACATGGACAGAAATTACAGACAGAATAAAATTTAAACAAGTCATTATTTGAAATGCAAAAATGTAATATATATGTTATTTTAAAATAAGTTAGATGAATTATTTTTCCACTTTCTTTTCCCACCTTTCTAAATCTTGTGGAAGGACACATGCCTCAGGCAAGCTCCAGAACTATTTCCTTTTTGATAAAAGGGTCTTTCTGTTTCAAAGGCTATCTGCTCAGTAATATAGCTAAAGCTATTTCACATTCAGGAAGAGTAAAGCTTTTGATTTAGTACAGTGTTAATATTAGGAAAGATGCTTAATCTTCAATTTTCTGAACTGTCTTTACTGTCAGATATTACCCTATATCAGTATGAAACATTCACTCTCAAAAACGTCTGCTACCTTCTTTCTTTTTTTTCTTTTTTTCTTTTTTCTTTTTCTTTTTTTTTTTCTTTTTGTAACAAGGTAAATATAAATAAAAATAAGCCAAGTTATTTTCTTGGTTAATACTAACTCGCTTCCAAGGGACCTGTTAGAGGGGGATCAGTTGTCCTGTGTTGGCTGGAACAATCCCAGTGTGCAACCCCTTTTTTTTGACATCTTCAGACACTGTTTTCTTCCAGGGCTTACAGGCTGCATAGCCTGCTCCTGCCTTTGCCACCTTACATGCTCCATGGGGTCCCCTCTGGGATACTTTTTGGGGGGTATCATGGGGGTGTTTCAACTACAGTAAAATCTGACTTCCCCATCTCTAACTACAAGATAGGGTAACAGAAGAAAAACATGGAGAAACTCCTATAACCCTGTAATCTAATTGGCATATACCGTGGTTGTTCCCCTCTCTCTTATCTGCCTAACACCTCTCCTATGCCAGCAGATGAATTCCCATGCAGCGTTAGTCTGGACAGGCCCTGGAAACAATGGAAGAGGGGCAGAGGGAGAGAAAACCTTCCCTCTTCCACAGAGTTGGTGGCCCTACCAACAGCAATGGGGACACAGCAACAGAGGCTTTCCCTCTAGCTGCAGCAAGCCACAGCAGTGCTGAAACACTCTGCTCCCTTATTCAGTGCTGTGCTGGTACTGCACACACAAAAAGCCACTGCTTTTTGAGTTATCATAGCATTTATATCAATGAGCCCCAATCATAATTTTTAAAAATATGATTATTTTACTGTCCTCAATTCCTCAAACTGGTGAGCAGTTTGATGAGGAAACAACACACAATTCTCTATGTATCTGTCAAACTACAGTGTAACAGCTGAATTGCTGACTTGTGTCTTTTTTTCTTCACTGGATCCTTTTCCTCCCCTTTCCCACTATCTGCACTGTATAAACATACCACAGAGATGTTAATGTAATTACTGGGCAAGACAAATCAATGCGGGCTTTGAACTGCCTGGGTGTTATGTTCAGGCCCTCTTTTTTGGGGCAGCCCTTGCACAGGCGGTGCAGGAAAGCAGAAACATGCTCTCTAATCACCAAGTCCTCAATGGACTACAGCAGTGCAGGAGATCATTTTACCATTATAATGGTGGTGATACAGCACTTACACTATCTGTGTGAGATTCTGCTGTAAAATAACATACTTCAGGAGTTCGCAATGCAGCTACACAAAACGTTGTTCCACTTTTTGCTTGAGGCTGATATTATGAAATCAGAAGCAAATCCTTAAAGAGCTTAAGATAATAATCTAGTTGGGTTTAATTTATGAAAAGTCTTTCTTGTGTTTAAGAGAGTGATTAAGGATTTGCTTTGTATAAGCTCACACATCTCTGTCTGCTGGCATCAGAGTCAGGTATTGCTTTGTCTTCGTTTCAGAGTGAGAAGCTTGCGTCTCCAGGCCTGGTGCCCTGCCCAACCTTGTTTGACAGCATCCACCTACCCCAGGCACAGCTTGAGGGGCACGGGTGCAAGCAGTGGTGGAAGGTGCCAAACGTGTCTGTCCTGGGCTTTTACCACTTTCCTCTTGTGCTGGTAAATATTCCAACACCACCTTCCTGAGAAGCTGCCTCAGCAGGGAGCAAGGGCTTTGGAGAAAGCTGGTGTTATTTTAACCTCAAGAATTAGTATATTCAACTGAGAAAGACTGTGGTGTCCAATATTTACCTGGTGTAATTTTATATACACATAAGCCTGGGTTTAGTGGAGCTGCTATTTTGCATGAAGAAAGGAAAAAAGTAGGATCTTCCAGTAACTTTTTTTTACAGAAAGAAGAGCAGCAGAAGGTCATCAAAGATTATAACATATCTAGGGTTGCAGAGACTGCCCTTGGAGACAAATTCCTGTAGGGCATTTCTATGTCAGCTCATTCCTTGTGTGTACTTCTTATGAAAACTGTCCTTGTTTTTCCCAATACTGAGAATTCAAATTCCATTTTCTGACTTAGTTTTGTATTTTTTGCCATTTCAGAAGATACTTTATTCCTGTAAAACATTACAGTTTTATGGTGCTGAAGTGCCAGAAGGATTTGTGGTGACTTTCACCAAACCACCTGAAAAGTAGGTCAGTAGCTACACAATTTCAAGAGAACTGCAGTGCTATAGCAGAAACTGAGTTAATCCTGATGTATATGATGAATATACCTCCTAACCTCACTGCAGGGGACAGTGTGGACATAAATATATCTTCATTAATCTTTTCTCAATTGGTTATTTCCAAAGGGGAGGGCCTCATGACATTTTCTTTTTCATTAAATACCATGGGGCAAAATCTGTTGAGCTTGTTTGTTCAAACAGAGGCATCTAAATCCAGATTTAGCCTATAAACTCTCATGAGGGGAAAATAAAATTTCATGGTACAGAAGAATATGTAAAAAACCATAGTTTAAATTAGTTTATATCTGAAATTCCTCTTCCCAAAGTAAACCTGCAATTAGCTATACTCAGATAAAGGACAAACCTCTCATGGTGATGGTTCAGCTAAATGTGTAGATTTAGGTCTAAGCAGCTACACAAAGTCACTGTTAAAACCCTGCAGGAAAACCCTGGTGTATTCTGACTTAGTGAGCTTCCCTAGAGCAGTTCTTCCCTGCTGTACTTCATTTCAGCCTTGGTTTGTTGCTTTTAAATAGCTATTTTTAAAATTCTGAAATCTCTTTATAGCTGGCAGACAGAAAGCGTAGGCTGCAGGCAGAGAAATGGGTAGGGAAAAGGAGGAAAGAAGGGAGAGCAGATCTGAAGTACGTCAGAATGAATGCAAACATTACATAATGTAACATGTAAACACTTTTAGAACAATGTTAAAGCCGTTTTAGACTGAACTGACACCAGAGAACAGCGCAGGGATAAGCACACTAAGCTCACATGTATTGCATGGAGTCACACCCAGAACAGTTCCCATTGAGCTATGAACCCTTGGACTAATGGGATGAAAGTAGGCAAATTATGTGTCAGTAACTTAAAATAAAAATAGAAATATCCAAGTAACTCTAGGCTGCCTCAGATGGGGATGATGGGGAGATGAGGGATTATACAAAGGATTTGGGTGGCCTCTTAGGTGGTGGGTAAACATAAGCTCCTGGTGGGATGTGTGGCTTCAAAGGACTAACAGCAGGCTCCAAAATGCAGGCGGTGACAGGAAGAAACACAGCAGTAACCAACCCACTACTGAAATAACACCCAGACTTCAAAGGCTGGGCATCAGAAGGGTGGTGGGAAAGTGGCAACCAGAGTCATTGCTGGTCTTGGTGGAATGATCAGCAGAGTGGGCTGTGCTGAGGGCTGTGACAGTCTGATGGCCCTGAAATGTTTTGTCCCGATGAAGAGGGGACTGCACTGGTGAGAAGCAGCTTCTGTGCAGATCAGATGACACTGCTGAGAGGTAGAGGCATGAGTGAGAGGACCACAGCTGTCCTCCAGGGCTTTTCTTTGGGTGAGAGAGCTAGAAATATCTATAAAAAAATCTAATTAGCTTGTAAATGAGGAGATAGCTGAAGTGATCTTTCACAGGCTATAAATAACACAGTTCAGAAAACAAAGTTCTAACAAAGACTTTATGAGGGAAGCTGGAGCTGAGTAAGTTTGAGCTAAAAATAAAATGTAGATCTTGACCAGTGAAACACCTTATGACAGGATGTGGTTAGCTTCTCTCTCACATCAAATCTTTAAATCAGGATTAGATTTCCTTCCTTAAAAAATTCTCACATTCAGTCAGCAGAGAGGTGTTCAGCACTGTGCTCCCAGGGTAAAGGGTAAAATCCTAGAGAGTTATGCTGCAGCCTGCAATGATGTACCCTGAACTTAAGATCTGTGACTTTAGAATAACCATCCTTGAGCAATATGTGATTAGAAGGGTTGAAAATGTGTATTAATTAACACTGAAAAGCTAATCAAAGTGGGTTGGTAAATCAGGCAACCCTAAAGGACAAACTATAAAAACAATTTAAGTTTCAGCACTAGAAAATATGTGGGAAAGAAAAGTGTTTCCAGGGAGTAATATTTCTCCTTCAAAGCAGCCCTAAGTAAGATAATCAATTTATTGTAGGCTTTTTGTGGCTAATGCATACTTGAATGTTCCTCACTTGTGCCTAGATACATGAATTGCCAGAAGTCCATGAAGTGTAGGCCTATGTGGGGTTACAGAATTGCCATCAGGCTGTACATTTGCAGCACAGTCTCACACTGAAAGCAAAGATGAGACTTGGGTCCTTCTCCTTCACAGAAAGATTTTTCCTTTGAGTGGAGGATGTCTGTTTCTGTGAGACACAGCTGAATGGCTCCAGCTTTGCCCAGCTGAGAGAGGCTGCAGATGAATTTGCTATAGGAAAGTAAACCTTAGAAGCATGTAGATGCTTGTGAAATCCCCTTGGGATTTCATCCCTAGTGTCTTAATGCGTCTGGTTAATTGTCAAGTGCCAAGTTTACATTCATCAATTAAATGAGAATGATTACAAACTGTCTCACTCATTGTCACAGAGGCAAAGGTTCCTTTCAACTCTAATAAATTAAATTAAATTGGCTCAAACCCTGCAACCCCAGACAGATTGGCTTTATGTTGAGAGGCATTAGTTTGATTGACACCTGTCTGGTTGACTGGGAATGGTTACCAGAATGAATAGCATCAGACAATGGGTTTTTGTGTGTTATGGGAGGGATTTTACATGAATAGCCACAACATCAGCTGGTGGACACAGCACCTGGGAGAATCATCCAACCAGTTATGTAGCATTAGTGGCTTTAGGTTAGAATATAGGATTCTTATGAAGCCCTGAACATGTGGCTAAATATGTGTAAGTATTATCATTGTTGCTCTTTCATCCAGCTGATTTCAGGTATCAAGCAGGAAACCCTGTGTATTTGCAGAGATCAGCAATTCAGTGACAAAATATATTTCACTTACGAGATTTTCTCCACAATTCTTCCCAGTTAGCAAAGACTGGGGTGACCATCAACACCTAGAGTTTAACTTTGTTGCCAGGAGGGGGATCTAACTGATCTTTACCTGTCTGTGTGTTTTAAAAAGTCTTTTACACCATGGCAGCTGCCTGCTCACCAGATCTTCCTGTTTTTTAAGGATTTCATCAGATCACTGTCTGCAAGGGTAAGCCCCTACACAGTCACTGGTAAGTCATCCTTGCTAAACCTCGCCCACCCTGCATTTACTGTAAGGAACTGCTGCAACCTTGCATTCGGTATAGGGAAGCTGTACTGCCACACCAAACGCCGCGTGATCGTGTTCTGACAGCAGATAGTTGCATAGAATAATAAAATGGTTTGGGTTGGAAGGGATTTAAGATCATCTGGTTCCAACCCCCCTGATTTGGACAGGGACACCTTTCACTAGACCAGGTTGCTCAGAGCTTCGTCCAACCAGGTCTTGAACACTTCCAGGGATGGGACACCCGCAACACCTTTAGGAAACCTGTGCAGCCAGTAGTTGTCTGGGAGCAGTTCAGCATCAGGGTGGCCAGTTTGGCTACCCAGCTAGTACAAATCAAGATGGTTCTGCTTAATCCATTAAGCATTCTTTCTCCTGAGGCTCTGGCATGCTGGACTTTTGAGAGGAATGGGAAAAGCTTGAAGGAAGACGCGCACATTTTAAAAATTTACTCAACTATTTTAAAGGCGCCTTTTGCTAAGATGTTGTGTAGTTGAATTACACAGCTGTGTAATTCAAAATGCAGTTAAGATGGCTGCAATTTTGAAAACATCTAAAACTGAGGGTAGATAGCAAGGGAACTGAATGTTTCTGGTTATAGGCAAATCATATCCTAACTGTATAAGAAAAGCCTAACATTCTGACTTGCTAAATTTAGGTACAAAAGAATTCAAAGTGATAATAATCAAAAAACAGGTCACTGAGGAGGAATATACCAATAGTTTCATCACGTAAACATAAGTAAACATAAATGATTGACAGCTAAATGCATTTAGCATTCTGTTTTCTGGGCTAGTCCTTGTAGGTTACCTCATCCTGAGAAACATTCAGTCAAATTTAATTGCAGCACTGTTTTCTGGCCTCTCTTTCAGAGTCCCTACTCGAGCAGTGTCACTTCTGTCTTCCTTCCTTCCAATGCTTTTGGTTTGGTTCTCACAGCAGAGGCATAGGTGGGCGTAACCATCAGCAAACGCCTCCAGTGAGGGAACTGAAGCAGCCTGTGCAAGCGGTTTCACCAGGCTTGGTGGCAGATGGGGGTGAGGGTGGATAATGGTGCTTGTGGTTTTTCTCACTCTGAAGATAAGGGCTCTTTCTTATCAATTGCTGTTTCTCTTCTCAGTCATGCAAGCACAGCAGATTTCAGTGGTTTGCTGCTGACTTGTCCGTGTGCTGTAGACTGTCACATCAATCAGTAAGAATGATTTCTACAAGCAAAGCAGCTGGAGCTGGAGGTCCTGTGTCCATACCGTGTGAAGAAGCTGTATTTTCGCATAGTTTATGATATGATTACATAATGACACCATAAATTTATGTCTTGGGTCCAGGATGATGTTTGGAAGACACTACCTTCAAAGTTTCCTTTTGAGGCTGAAAGATGAAAAACCCAACAAAGACAGAAGTGGCTTGGGTCCAGCCTACGTCTCACTGAGGACATGCCCTAGTGGTTGGTAAGATGATGTGTCTATTCTGACAAGGGTGGGGGTTTTGACATCTCTATGTTAGGAATTCTTTTTTGTGGGTAGCATAGTACACAGAGAACTAGTGCCATTTTTACCTTCCCAGACTAAGCCATGGATGGAAATGATGAAGTATACGCTTTTCTGACTATATTAGCACAGGCACGGCTCTCCCACAGATGAAATTGTATAACAAGTCATTAATTCAGTTTTTGCATATTAAGTTCGTGACTGCAAGGATGGAAGAATAGCTCCTGACAGTGCCACCACCTAGATGCAAAGAGACGATCAAAATATTTTTCTAATTTTCAGTATCTAGCATGCTCCACACATTGCTATTCAATACTACATTCCAGCTGTCATTCATAAATTACTTCAGCTGTATTTCCTCCCTTAATGATAAAAGCAGACTCCTTAACAAAAGCAGTGTATTCTATTTTGAATCAATTAATTTTATGTGTACGTCTTGACCCACAATAAAATATACGCGGAATAAATGTCTGCTGTAACACCCAAAGTAATTAAAACTACATGAGGACAGTTTTGACAATGTACTTTATCATCAGGACTTATTTTCCTGTCACACACTCAGCGGGCAATTTGATGACCATGTAAACAAGTAATCACCTAGGAATGAATAACGAAAACTTTCTCAGTAGTCCGGAGATTTCCTTTCCTTAGCAAGCCCATCAGTACGTAACAACAGCAGGTAAGTACCAGTGCCACAGATGTCACATGGGAGATGCTGGTTGGGAGAGGAGAAGAAGAATATGGCTCCCCTTTACCTCAAAAAAACTATAGGTTGCTCTGCTCGACCATCTGAATCGAGGAGCAAAGTGGTGAGTTGCATCACGTACCAGGCACCCATGAAGACAAGTTTTTAATCCATCAGGCCATTGTTATTTGATGACATGAATGTCTGAAGTAGCTGATGTGCCAAGGTGGATGTACCAAGCATCCACCTTGGTACGAAGATGCACGTGCTCTTGACTTGGCTTCACCAAGAAGGTGGCGTTCCCCTCCTTCTTGTCCTCCTGTCAGCAGCCCCTGTCTCATGCAATGCAGTAGGAATCTCCCCCCTCCATGTCCTCACCTGGCCCTGAATGCTGCATATGTTCACAAAAAGATGAAGAAAGCAGTGCTCCTTTTTTGACTGTTACATGCAATGGCTGCTCCATAAAAAGACTTCTCTCAAGACTATGCAGAGTGAGAAAGACAGGGTGAACTATTCAAATTGAAATCTAAATGTAGAGCAGGTCTCTGCTTCTGGAACCTTGAAGGTTCACGCTCGAAGGATCAACATACTTGTGCCTTGTATCTGGACCGATATCAGGAAGACAGCAAAGACATTAAAGTTTATTGCACACAAGTCAGGACACCGATGTGCCGTGGAGGGAGGTTGTGCTGCCTGCCCCGTGGCACACCTGCAGCACAGTGTTGTGGTGGGGGAGGAATTTCAACCTGCAATAAATCTGCTAGAGACGTAAAGCAGGACGTAGCAACTTGATCCTCTGTAGAACTTTGACAAGTGTGTAGGGGTCCTCCCACTGCAGTAAGGGAGGTCTCTAGTATTGCAGCCAGAACACAGAAACTTTGGTCCTGGGTTGTCTAAACTTAATCAAACTTGTCCTGGACTTGGGGTAGGAAATCCCAGTTCTTTCCCTCGAGTTTCTCCCATTCCTGCCACTGTCAGAGAAGCACTACAGGGAGTAAAATAGGGAACAGGTCCTGAAGAGCCTGGGATAAACAAAGCTGTAATGACAGAGAAAGAGACTTGGAGAGCACTGTGTACAAATTCACCTTTACCCTTGAAGATCTAGACTGGAAACTATTGCATAGTGAGATGTAAAAGACCAGCAAGCTTTGTTCTGTTTAGAAAAATGCATTCCAGCAGAGATAAGCAGAAAGGCAGTATGCACCATGGGAATGAAATTACCAAAGATAATTGCTACCTTTTCAAAGACAGAAATTCACAAAATTGTACTGGTGTTGTTTCAGTTTTTATGGTTTAGTTTGGTTTGGTTTGGTTGGGTTTTTTTAATTAGATGCCCAGATAAAGTACCTGCATCTAAGGACTGATCCTCTTAATTCCTGGGTTCTCAGCTCAGCTGGTGGATTATGGACCTTCACTTTTAAAAGTTCTGACTAATTGCACTGTGGATAGTTTAAAACACAAAGCTATGCAGAAATCTGCTGAAGCAGAATTTGTAACAGAGGTTTTTGCTGCTACAGCAGCAGTTAGCAGGAGTAGAGTGAGCTTAACCCAGTCTGGCAGTGTTTCTGTGAACAGCGACTGCAATGCAGACATCCTCAGAGCAGCAAAGGAGGAGTGGCTGCGAACGGTGAAGGAGTTAGAGTCTATCCCACATGCCAGGGATTTTCTATGGTGCTAGGCAATTAATAGCTTAAAAACCAATATTTTCTGAGGTGTTTCCCCAACATGTTCCTCATTTTTACACACTGAAGACAGCTGGCTTTTTTGTCCCTTTCTGAGCTAGACAGCAGCGGATGGGGCTCTGGCAGGGTGCGGTGTGTCCCTGCTGGGTGCATCTCATCCAGCCTGGAGAGGGGCCAAGCAGAAGTGATAGCTGAGGGCTCAGGGAGCTTGAGTGGAAGACTGGTTTCTGCGTCTGGCTGAGTCTCTGCAGGCTCCACTGCTGTTTTATTAATTGGCTGTGTAAAGGGGTGTCCCATTTGGAAAGGGTTGAAGGAGATCTAGAGTAATCTTGGTCTGCCTGGAGAAGAAGCTCAGCTACTTTAAAGTGCTGGTTATCCTGGTTTAGGCTGGGATAGAGTTAATTTTCTTCTTAGTAGCTGATAGAGTGCTGTGTTTTGGATTTAGGATGAGAATAATGTTGATAACACAGTGATGTTTTGGTTGTTGCTGAGCAGTGCTTACACTAAGCCAAGGACTTTTCAGCTTCTCATTCTGCCCTGCCAGCAAAGAGACTGGGGGGCACAAGAAGCTGGGACACATGACCCCAGCTGGCCAGAAGGATATTCTATACCATATGGCATCATGCTGAGTGATAAAACTGGAGGGAGTTGGCTGGAGGTGGCCCCCTGCTTGGGGACTGGCTGGGCATTGTTTCAGTGGGTGGTGAGCAATTGCATTATGCATCATTTTGTATATTCTTTTATCATTATTACTATTTCTGCTTCCTTTTCTGTTCTATTAAACTGCTTATCTCAACTCAGAAGTTTCAGCTTTATTTCCTTTTCTCTCCCCCATCTCACTGGTGGGGATGTGAGCGAGCAGCTGGGAGGTGTTTGGCTGCCTGCCGGGTTAAACCAATAAACCACCATAAATAAGCAAAACAGAACAGGGAAGCAAAGCCCTTCCTCCCCATCCCTGCCAATGAGGTCACTGAGGTCAGAAACTAACTGCCTGAAAGAGAATTACAAGACAGAGACGTCTGAGGGGTTTTATATCTATGGAAAAAAAAACCCAAAAAGTGATTTATATAGTTAAAATTCTAATGCACACAAATAAGAGATCAGGATGCTTTCTGGTTGTAAAGGTTGTTTGTGTCTTTTAGAGCTGAAACCCCAGACCTTTGTTTAAAATAATACAACAGAAAAGCAAAGAAGATCCAGGAATTAATTATTTCTTTATGAGGACTTGTTAATTAATTCTTAATTAAGATGCAGTGTAAAAAGAGTTTGCTCTGTACCCACATCATTTATTTACTGGAGGCTGCTTCCCTAGTTGAAAATGGCAGGGCAAAGCCATTTATGCAGTCACAGTCTTACAACTCCTTATGTGTAACTTGTCTTGACTGACAGGATTGCTGTACCTTATCCAAACAGTATGAAATCAGTTGTTCATCATCTCTTGGAAGACAGAGCTTCCTTCTCTTTAAAGAGAACCATTCTGAGTAGAAAAAGAAACATTCATTGCAATTTATAAATCAAAGCCAGATATTTTCTGCATGGATCGTTGTGTTTAGATCCAAATGCAGCCTTTGGATCAAACTCTGTTAAATGTACAGGGTAGTGCTTCTGAAAGGATATTGCTGATTTCTGCAATATTTGATTTATATATTATGAATTAAAAAGACAACTCCACAACACAGCCAATATTTTGGTGTTATAGGCATTTAAACTCGCTGCTAGATATCTTCTTTTGAATTCAGTTTGTATACTCCACTGGGCCCATAGAATGAAGAGATCTAAAGTATACATGTACAGTAGAGGCGAATTGTTCACTTTGTGTAGATGTCTTTGATTCACAGCAAAAATTATTTTCTGACTTACTTGCAATTGTAAAGCTCAGTCTCTTTGCCAGCTAATTGCTACACTAGCTTATGCTTCACACCATACGGAAACACCATTTTAAATATGCAAAGAAAAAAAGCTAAAAATAAATCACAGCTGCTGTTAGATGGGGGTTGAAAGATACAGCCAAGGCAGAAAAAAAAAAAAAGAAAGGAACTGTCTCAGTTTAAATACAGCTAAACCATTTTTAATATTGAGAAGTTCTTTTTCTGTTCTCCAAATCAATATTCATTAATAGTATTCAGAACAGAGAACTTTGAACATAAAACACTGAGATAACACCAGTAATTACAACATGCAGTTTCATAGCTGTAGTATTTTTGTACTCTGGGTTGCTTTAATGATTGCTGTTATAATTTGTATTTGGCTTATGAGGACTGATTTATATTAACACGTTTCTTACTGGTGTGTTCAATTTAAGTCCAAACCTTGATCTTAACTCACAACAGCACAGAGCTCTGTAGGTGGAAATGAGTTTTCTCTTTGCAGCTGTAATTGCTCCTGACCAGCAATGGTAGCTTGACCTCACCCACATGAGATCAAGTGAATATATTGAGCCCTGATACGTTATCTCTGATTTCCTACAATCAGCAAAGTAGAAATCTGAGAAACATTTCACTATGCTGTGCACATATCCAGATCTATGATAGAAATCTGTAATTTATTGCACAGTTACAGATATTCTGCATAATTCCTGCTTTGTCCCGACAGCCTTTTTTTTCCGTGTTGGATCTGTGGGTACCCACAGCACAGGAGTGTCTGTGAACAAGGGGAAAGTAAAACGTTTCCCCTCCCACCTTTCACCTTAAATTGCCATTAAACTTCAATGTTTATCTCACTTGAGGGGTCTAAACCAAACATCAGCATAACCTCCATTTAACTCATGGTCTGTGCAGGACTTCCCATCCCTCTGTGTAAGAATGGAAAGTAGGACACGGATCTTGCCGGCTCTTTCCCATTGGTGGCAGCAGGGCTGGCTCGGCCCAGAGCCCACTGTGGCTCCCCTGCTGCCGGAGAAGGGAGGGAAGAGGGGCTGGGCCAGGAGGAGGGTGGCACAGCCAGGGCAGACAGCAGGGCAGGCACCTGTGGGTGTGCACTGACTGTAAAGGCAGCCATGGTCATGCTATCAGGTAGGACACTGTGATGTGGCAGAAATGGTCTCACCAGGAAAAGGTTATATTTTAATGCTGATCATTTCCCTGATCCATCTGTCCATCTTGTCCACGGGGACCTGTGGTGACACTGCTGAGGGGATGGTGGGGCTAAGACTGAGAGGGAGAAGAGGGAACTACAGCCTCGCCACAGAGAAATTAGTCTGGGAGCCTGTATCCTCAGTCATTCTGCTCTTCCCAATTCTCTTTCTTCAGGCCCAGCTGATACTGCTGGGAAACAGAAACTAATCCCTCACAGACAGTGAAAGAGAGACCTGTTCTGGAAACTGTCTTAGCAGTTAAAGAGGGGCAGCAGCATGGTCCAGATTAATGACAAATATGTATGGGACTCTCGTGCAAATACCTGCCTTAATCAGTATCAAAACTTACATTACTATCTGCCTCCATCCAGTGTACCACCAACAGAAATTTTAAACCTTCCAGTTTTACACTAGTTCAACAGTTTTTGTGAGTTTGGAGCAGTCTTCAAAGTCAAATTGCCTGCTTCCTGCAGAAAGCAGTGACTGACTAGAGCCACCACCATCTGAGACAGGCTTCACCTCTCAAAGAAAAACTAGGGAAGCAGCTGGGTTACAGACCTGAAAGATTCACCTGCAAAAAATGTCAGGTGTATGACTGAAATAATAAAAGATTGCTGGTTAGTAGAGTCCTCCAGGATGCATGTCTGATTGTCAGATCTGGAAGCTGAAGCAGGAGTGTGTGAAAAAAATTTGCTGTCTTCAGTATCAGACTTTCCTCTTGGAGTGAAGCTCAGGATTAATTAGGTGCTTCAGCAGTATTTTGTCCCTTGTGAAACAGACACCTATGACTAAGGCTGGCTGCCTGCTCAATTCATAGCTTAAAAACCTTCATGTTTTCAGCTGGATTGTAATGAAAGGTTTTCTGAAGTAGTCTCTATCTGTTACTTCTCCTTACTTAGTACTTGCTAGTCTCACTCCTGAGCTGAGCTGTGTCTGTGCTCAGTCACCTGGTGTGACTTCCTTCCTTGTCCCAGTTGTCTCAATACAGACACATCTGGTGGTCCATGGGCTGCACCTGAGCCTGTCACCAATACTGGCCATGCCCTAGTGTCCTCGCTGGGCACGAGGGAACAGAACCCCATCAGTGCAACACTGCCTGGCCAGCTGAGATATCTGTGCTCCAGGCAGTGCCATTCCCTCTCTTTCTCTGCAGGACCACTGTGGATGCTGTCTTCTGGAAAGGTCTGTGTCACTATCAGTGTCAGCAAAGAGGGTTTCAATCAATGCACCCGATTTCTGCTGTTAGAGCTCTGCACATCCCTCCCTGCCAGAACTGGCGTCAGTTACCAACTGTGGTGGTTGCTCACTTCAGATCGTTCTAGTACCAGAAAAGAAATAATAAAAGCCTCGCTCTGGCAGGCATCAACCAGAGCTAGAAAGCATATGTGCAGCTTGTTCCAGAGACTCCTCCACAACTACAGCAAATGGTTTTATTCTGTCTTTAAGGATTTTCTTCATCCAAGGCACTGTGCAAGCCATGACAAATGAGCCACTCCTTAACAAACAATTTGTATCAATTAATGATACTTCACTTCTTACTGGCAAGCCTCAGGGCTCTGCTGGTTATTTGATGGTTTTTAATTATGCCTTCAGACACACTTGGTCTTTTCTGTTGGGGAGAGATGACCACTGGGGCAAGTGTTTTTCCCGCTTGCTTTTCTTGTAATGATTCCACACAATGCTGCATGGGCCTGACTGCCAGCAGGGTCTCCTTCCAGCTATCATGTAGGATCTTCCCTGGCCCCTGCAACCAAATTAGCCAAGCAGCCTCCAGGAGTCCCTATTCTCAACCATAACCAGCCCTCAGGTCCAAACTGCTGCTACTGTAATGCAGGGCAGGCATGTCAGATTTTGGGGATCATATTCTGGTGTCCTTACTCCCACGGTGCAGTTTGCCTGTTACTTCTCAGCCTTCTGACATGGCAAACTAATGCACTCCAGCTGTGAGCTCTCCTCATTTTCCACCAATGAATTTAATCATATAGAGCAGTAAACTGAAAAACTTCTCAATTATGCAAATACACATGCAAATGAAGGATACGAAACTTGGCAAACATCCTTAGAGGACAGCAGAAGGTGGGGCATGCCATGACACAGAGGCCATTCAGGAGAATGCATGGAGACTGCTGATGCAGGCTGCAGCCTCTCTGGGTGCTCTCTGCATTCCCCAGGTCACAGGGAGAAGGACACGCTTAAGCACAGACTGCTGCTTCTCTGTTGTAGGACAAAAGGATTGCAGTGGGGACGTGGGTTGCCAGGCCCTGTTCTCTGCCCTCACAAGCGAGTATGTCACGCTGTTCTTTTGAACTCAAGAAACACTGCATAGAAATCCCTTCCTTTATGTCATCTTTGCTTTACTTGAATAGCTACTGCAGAGCAGACCGGTTTAGAGAAGAGGAACATCTTTTAATTCCCAGCATACCTGTACTTATGTCTAGCATGCAAACGTTGGCTTGTACTGACTGTCCCTTTTCCAAAGTGTTCCTGCTTCACCTCCATTGTACAATTACTGACAACAAGTGTACCACATTTTCTACTCTTCCCCATTATTAGGATGGCCAAGTTAAGAGTCACCAGCCTTCTCTCACAGGAGAGATTGCCCCTTCCCTTGCCCCTCCTGCCACTACAATGTGCTCTCCCGACCAGTGACCAGCCCAGGAGGCAGGACTCTTCAGAACACTCTGTTGCTGCAGACATGTCCTGCAACCACATTTGTTTTTCACATGATTGCCTCTCGTGGTGGTTCATTCTCTCTAATCACATGCCTTCCTCTCTGGATGGCAACAGTAAGGGCCTTGCTCTCACATGGTATTCTCAAATATATAACCTTTCATTTTATTGGCATTCATCCTGTCTCTACTACTGTAGTACTGAAGTTATCTACTAATTCCGATAGGATATCCAAGCCTCCTCTCTTTTCACGTTACCACACATGTTCAGGACTTTAACAATTCTCACCAACACTGCTCTTATTTATTGTATTGAAATCACTAATGGAAATATTAAAGAAGATGGGTCTTAAGACTGAGGAATTTCTTACTACTAACCTCTCCTTGATTTAATGTTTTGCAATGCCTTCTGCTCCATTTATTCCACAGACCTTAGATGGCAAGAACTGACAGAAGAGCTTGTGCACAGAGAGCACTATCTCATGGAGCTGTGCAAAAAGGCAGCTCCAGCCCAGGCAGATTGCAGTTGGGATCTGCAGGCGATGACTTTATTACAAGCCAGCATCAAGTTGCTCTGATGGCAGCCAGTGAACAACTGATTAGTGAGAGTAGAGGTGGGAGTTTGTGAGGTGATAGTAAAGTGTTGTGGCTGCAGAATGTTTGGTTTTCCTATCAACCCTACAGTGAGAGCCAGCTTGAGGAGAAGAGTCCCCAGGTGCTGGTGATGGCATTTACAAATGTTCCTTTCCTATATGGAGAGTGGCTGTGCTACAGAGACTCTGTGGACAAATCAGTGTGAAAGAGGAACACCGCTAAGACTGGCTTATTTGACCAGGTGGGCAAAACCGGCCACTCCTGTGTGAGCAGTTTCAAGCACGTCCAGTGTGCCCAGCACAGCTCCCAGTATCCGTGCTGGTAAACCATTAGACCCAACCCTGGCCAGTGCCTGGCCCCTGGCAGCGAGCACACTCCTGAGTAATGCCTGAGCATGGTCAGGGCAGTGTGGGTGGTTTGCTTGCAGCAGCCCTGCTTGGGAGGATGAGGCAATTTGTTAGCATAGATGTAAGGCACTCAGTGCCAGTTGGCCCTGGCACCTGGGAGCATTCCTAGGCACATCTAATTTATTGTTATAGGCACAGACTTTGTGAATACCACTGTGGGATACCTTGGCAGTGTGCACGCTACTATGTGGCCCAGATCTATTTGAATATGAAAGCATCTTTTTGCCTTTAAAAATATGAGTACCTGCTGTTACATCGGGGGGGTCAGTGTACCCTCTACTAGGCTGGCTGATGAGGCCATTCCCTGCTATGAGAGCACCTGGCAGGAGATGGCTCAGCTGTGCGCTGATCTGCTGCTTAATGGATGCAGAACCAGTTTTAGGCAAACTGAAAGCAAGATGGACACTACCTGTAACCCAGCTGAGGTGCCAGGAAGCCTGGTGCTCTTCAACGTAGTGGGGTGGGAGGTAAATGGCACAATATTTACAAGGATAATGCAAAGAGCTTTCATTGGCATGGGCTTAGAGCACCATCAGTTTGCAGGCCTGGCACAGGCAACTAAACAGCTCATCTGTCATCACTGGAAGCAGTCCAGAAGAGGTAGGCATTGCAAGGGCTTTGTGTGCCTGGAGCTCTGTGTGGCAAGCGGCAGTGCACATTGAAACAGGGTAAGGAAATGTGATGCTGCATTACTTTGTCACATCCGTGCCAACTGGCAACTGCTTTAAGCAATTTTGAAATCTATTAAAAGTTTGGATGAGCCTGCGCGTTTCCGTAAGTACTTATCTACCAGCAGAGTCTGGAACTACAGTCTTTATTAAAGCAAGTAAAAGATGTTTAAAAATAATGAAATAACTTTGTTAAGAACTAAGAAGACAGCAAGCAAAGTTTGCAAATGCCAGCAAAGTGCCTGTGATGCTGAGAGGAGCCCAGCCCCATGCATCACTCTCCAGTGCTGGGGTTACATGTTACCAGTATTTTTGCCCTTCCCCTCACTGTTGCAGTGGGCAGAACAGGAAGAGGCCCAAGCCCCTGCCAGTGTCAGTGGCCTGATGGACCCCTGCCCACCACAGCATTTTCCAGGGGGTTTCTCAGGTTGGAGTGCGATAGTAAAGAAATGGTGGTGGAGCTGGAGATCTGCTGCATAGTCCCCTCTGCTCATGCTTCCTCTCCCTTCAGCCACACATGGTGCTCTGATACCACCTTACCCTCTCTGGCCATCAGCAATCTGTCTGTCCCTGTCTCCTCTAGCTCCTTGTTCATGGAGGTCGCTGGGCTCAGACTCAACCTCTACATTCTTATTGTTTCTTTGTTTTCCTCCTCTCCCCTGGTGGTTGAGGTCCTCTTCCTCAAAGTCCTCAGTGGCTGTTGTAGTCTAGGAAAAGTGCAAGTCCTGTTTTACAACAAAGGAATCACAGTATTTTCTTTGTGCCGGTAAAGTAATAAAAGAAAATACCTTTTCATAATCTTTCCTACAGCAAGATCACAGCTAGATACCTGTGACAGTTCACTATGCCCTTTTTTCTTCTTTCAATGTGTGTCTATCAGAACTGTTTGCCACCTAAGTTATTTGATAGCAAAAACAATAACAATGGATTAAGATTTCAGTTATATTTATAAAAATTAAGAAAATAATTTTTACCTTGGCAGAAGACCTGGGCAAAATTCAAACATGACCTCTTCTACCAGTTAGGATCTTCATATCATTGTGCATCCAAGTTTTAATTTGTTCCAGATGCTAAATGTGAAAAGGTAATATTTTTTCAGCTCTCACATAAAAGTGTTTCTGTGCTAAAAAGCCTTTTGTCATTTGGTGGTGGAGCAGCAAATCAGTGGATGAAGAAAGACTGCAAGTTACAACAGGGAGTAAAAATTGCAGTGGCATCAGGCTTCATCAGCCAAGAACAAAAAAGAAAAAAAACAAATATAAACAGGATGCTGAACAGTGGTGCAGAAGCCTTTTCACAAGAGTTCTGTCTTCTGTTTCAGCCCCCATGCTCAGGGGGCAGATGGAGGGACCTGCTATTCCTCCAGTGACTTTTCCAGTCAGCACAGTCAACAGAGTTCATAACAGAGACCACCCAGGACCCCATCTGAATTCTAGTAATAGTGTCCTAAACTCAGTGAATGCTGTGCATAGACAGATATACAGTCACTTCTGCTGTCTGCCATTTTAAATACTGAAAAGGCAGTATTTCATTAAAGACCAGTAGAAAAAAAAATCCCTAGCTGCAGGCTTGGATAATAACTCTCCATCTAGGATTGCTCTTGCTAGTGATGGCAGAGGAAGACATTACTTCTTCCCTTGACTAAGACAAAAGCCATCCCGTAGCAAACAGAAGCTACCAAAATAATTTCAATCACTGGTTATGGGACTACATGGAATATTTCTCCAGGCAACACTGACTTGGCATCAGCTGTGATTCCAGTGCTGATGACGTTCCTGCCTTCTCTGCTTTGTTCTTAAATTTTACCCAAATGGCCCAGAAGACTGGGATCCAATCCTGCTTCCTCTGCTGTCTGAGCTTTAAGACTGCTACTGGTCTCATCCTCAGTTAAAACTGCAGGTAGGCTACAACAGCCATCAAACATGGCTGTGGGGCCCATGCTGGATGAAGCCTTTGGCAACCTTGTATTAGGAAATTATCCCTGATGTAGTAGCCTGCAGACAGAGTCTGAAATAGCAGCCTGGAACAAAGTCTGTTTATAGACAGATGGTATAGTGCAGTGTGGGTAAAAGCCAAACAAAAGCCCGTGGCAACACTACAAATAACCCAGTGTGGACAGGGAAGCTCTTTGGGAGAAAAAGCAGGATTGTATCTCTACGTATGAGAACTTAAGAATCAGACTTGTCAGTCAGGGCTTTCACTCCATGGGTAGTATGGTGGTACAGTCAGTAATGGATGTAAGCTGGCATACGACCAGGATTTCTCAGTTTGTCTTGGAGAACTTCTTCTTTGCCATTTTGGCCAGAATGTATCACTGCAATGCTGTTCAGCGTGCCAGCATAGCTCTGTGCATGGCTTCGCATTCCTGAGTGAAACTGGCTCTGCTTCTGTGCAACGAGTATGTTTCCCTGATCAATTTACACTTAAGCATGGAGAATCAAGAAAAGTGGTAACAGTAGTATTTTTCTGGCTGGTTGTAGCTAATGCCTTCTCTGCTTTTCACTTACGGCCTGGGAAGAATGGTTTCGGTACCACTGAACCATGAGGGGAAGAGAGGAGAGGTACAGAACAGCTGGATTTAATGAGCTGGAACAGATGTAGGTATTAAAGCAGTGTATATACTTGTCATGCAAAGAGGAGTTACATGTATATAAATGACAAGCAATTTAAATCAAGACTTCAGTTACAGAGTTTACAACTGACATTGCACCCTGAAAAAGACTCAAAACTTGGTGTCTTAAATTCTGTCATTTAAAACTAACAAATCCAAAGCAACTTAAGTTATGGGGGTATAAACTATCAATCTGTATTTTATTATGTGGTGACCTTTTCATTTTGGACTATGTCATGGTTTACTTTTACAGCTATCTGCTCTTCTTCTCTTGAATTTTACGTTAGTCTATGTGGGTGTTTCCAAGGCAGATTCCTGGAGTGCCAGTTGAGCAATCATTTATTCTTTCAAAGACTGCTCCAGACGTGATGCATCAACATTTTTGAGCCTTTGTGTAGCATTTATGTGCAGCTGGAAAGGAAAAATATCTTAAGTCCATTGAAGACAAATGTGATAGTTTTATAATTTCATTGAAAGCATTAAAAATAAATCATATGTTAAGAGGATCTCCATACTTCAACACTAATGCAATCTTAAATGACAGGATCTGGTATTTGGAATACGGACTTTTCTCTGTGGGATTAGAAGTGTCGATTTATATTTATGCAAATAAATTAAACTGCTTAATTTTAGACTGAGATTAACTATTTTTCATGCTGGTATCTTGACAATTCCCAATATTTAAATGAGACTGGGATGAAATCATGATGGGAAAAAATTCAATCCGTAATTTATTCTTTAAATCAATGCAAACAGTTGGTACTAGGGCTAGAAATTTAATAAAACATAATGATTATTAAAGTGGCTTAGAGGAAATTAAGTGTCCCAAAAAGGTGTTGCTTTTGCAATGATGACAGTATCTGTGTTTAAAATTTGAAAGAGCTTTTCCTAATTACCCATGAAAAATTACTATCTCACTTTTATGGATTCAGTCCATAAAAATCTCCCCCTACCATCAGAAAGCCACCTGGAGACAGGTGGGCAGCAAGCATCACTAGCAACTGTCCCCAGGTCAGTGAAATCACATCTCTCCAGAGGGGATTCAGCCTCAGAGAACTAGGCTGGTCTGTTTTGTCAAGTGGCTGGTACTTGACTGGTGTTCGTAAGGTGTCTCCTGCCAAAAACTCCTTCCGGCAGATGGTGACAGCTGGGTTATGCCTGACTTTGGAAAACTACAGAAGGAACCCTTGTGAAGGGCCTATTGTGTGATCCCAATGGCTTTTCCTTGTGAGAGGGCTTTTGTTGTACAAGGCATAATTGACTCAGGGTGTTCGGGAGGACACGGGTTGAGGGACCTGCCTTGGTACAGCAGAGTGTTGGGCCAGATCCTGTGATACAGGATGCATGCCAGTGATTCAAACGGGATCAGGCCTTTGTGAATGTGAAATACGTTCCTTCAAATAAAGGAAGTCTCTTCTTACTGCTGATGCTGAAAATATTTGTGACACTGGATATTTTTAATTGCTGTAAGAGAGGCCATTCAGACACAGTAAGGAAAAGCAGAGGAGTGCCTGGACTCTCTGTGGTAGTCTTTTTATTAATGGGTGGACCTATGCCACACAATGCTCCGTACAACAGATGACTATGTAAATTACTTATCTCACTCCATATGTACATTGCAAATGATCAGTTTAAGCTAAAATAGTACAAAAATATGTTTCGATTAGGTGTATAAATAAACTAGATTTCTTTTTTTCTTTTTTTTTCTTTTCTAGCAATAGTCTTATTTTACTCATATTATGCTGTCAATTAATTTTTGAGGGTTCTCTGGAGTAACCAGGAGCCTAATTAGCAGGTCTGTAACGGCTCATCAAGCTGTATTTTCAAGTCCTGGTTGACATCCAATACTTAAGAATCCAAATTTCATCCCAAGAGTTTTTTCCTGACTGCACCTTGAGCACAAATCAGAGCTGTAGCACATGCCAGTTTCTGCACACTTTAAAAAATTCTAGTTAAAAGGAGTTGACTGCAACTTTTCATCTTTATTCAGAGATAAATTACTGCACACTAAATCAGAGTTGTTTAAAGCAGATAAGGAAGGAGAAGGTTCTGCAGGCACAGAGATTCGTGTTATCTCATGTTAACGTCAAAATAGGGAGTGTCTGGCCTGAGGTCAGATCCCGAATTTTTAGGGCAGTTGTGATGCTTACATACAACAGTAAAAATGCAGTTCTTATGTGACACTTTAACTCACTTTCGCTTAGAAATGAGGTTCTGGTGTTCGTGTTGTCTTCATGTGGGGCCTGTCTGCCTGTAATCCCCCACCTTTTTATATTGAATGCAGTGCCCAGCTGGAAGCACATGGGACAGATAATTATTTAAATCCATATGGGTTTAATGGAGATAAGCAGCAGGATGGGGGTACAAGCTGCTCTTAGCCTTACTACGGGAATGACTTGACCATGAAGACTGTAACTGTATTGCTAATTTAGAAAGTCCACACAAAGAAATGTTACATCTGCCTCAAGTGCAGAAAATGCTTGGATAGATATTTTTCTATCTTCTTAAACATGAGGAAATTAATACCATTAGCTCTGCTGCTCAAAGAACTATTTGCTTAGTTGTGCTGAATACCAAAGATCCACCAGTCCCGCCTAGCAGTAACTAAGACAGATGGATGTAAAACACCAGGCAAATATTGTCTCTAAACCCAGGGCCTTCAAGTGTCAATATTCACAGCTCGGCCGAGAACAGTATTGTCACATCTTGGAGGAGGACACAGCTTTTCTCCAGCAGTAAGCCTCTTGCTAAAAACCTCATATCAAAACTCATTTAGGTAACTAGAGGGAAAAAATAGATGCAGATTTTACTGTAGCTTATATGACTGTAAATCAGAAGGAACGTATTTTGTACGCAGTGGGATTAAACTAGATTTACAGAAATGCTACCAGAAGGATACAGGCTTGGCATCTTGAGGTGCCCTGACACAGTGATTTATTTATTTGTGGGCATTTTCTTCAGATAATTGCACAACAGACTGGTGGTGGCTGCACAGAGGAGTAACACAATCCTCTTGACTTTATTACTGCTTCACTGATATTAACACCTACCAGTTAATGCCTTGTTACTGTCCAGATCCCAAGTGAATTCTGCTCAGTACATCCCTGCTGTGATTCCAGCAAGCCCCAAATTCAGCTGTGGCCAGGCAGCCACACCAGGCAAAGGACTGGGAAGTCTGCCATATAAGGAAAAGCAAAATTGGGTTTGTTCAGCCTTGAGAACAGACGACATAGAGGACACCTTATCACTATCATCCAGAAATTAAAAGGTGTCTACAAAAAAGAGTGAGACTCCGTTCTTTTACAATGAGTCACATGCAAAAGATGAGGGGTGATGGGTACAAGTTCCTACTAGGGTACTTTTGACTGGAAATAAAACTTTTCACAATGAGCCCAATCAGCCATTGGCATAATCTCCATGGGGAAGTGGTGGATTCCCCAACACTGGACACTTTTAAGATCCAGCTGGACAGGGTGCTGGGCCATTTTGTCTAGACCATGCTTTTGCCAAGAAGGTTTGGATAAGATGATCTTTGAGGTCCTTTCCAACATGGTATTCTATGAATTTATGAAATATAAGCAAGCCACAAATATTGAGGGATCCCTCTTGTGCACTTGTTCATTCCAGGAGTCAAGGGTTAAGGGAGTAGAGCTGAAGTAAAGCTGCTGTACTTAACAGCACTTGATAAACCTATTCTTCATATTTTTTCCTAATCCTGTTTTTAAGTAGTTTAAAATTTTGAGCTCATTTTTACGGCTCCTTCCTGTGAAACTTGCAAAAAGCCCCACACATTTCTACCTGCCTGCAGAGATGTTTGGAGAGTGTATTTCAAAGCTGTTGTTTCACAAGCATCTATGTAATTGAAATATTGCATTTATACCTAAGTCACCCAGCTGGAGAATACCTTGGGACAAATTCTGATAAATTATAACAAAATCTTATCATTCAAATTTCAACAGCCCAGCACTAAAGAGCTTGTCACATAAATGTAAGGAAATGTGAACACTCCATGAACAGAAAATAGGCAATTACATTCAGCTAAAGTCACATGGGTTTCTTTAGATGTGGTCCATCCAAATATGGATCAATTTGTTGAAGTTTTTCTTGCAGGAGCTGGAAAGATTCAAACCATGTATTTTTACCTTTGTCTACAGAAACTTCCCCCTCCAGACAGTACCAGTACACTGACACTGTCATTCTGTTTGTAAATACTGACACGGAATGAATAAACACTACTCCTGTTCTGTGTGTCCCTTGCAGCACAGATTTCTATTTTGTATCATCTGAGGTCTTCCAGATCTGTTTCAGTGTTCTACCTTTACCTTTTTGTTCAACCTAGCAGTCTTGTAGTGTGCAGGAAATGATAAATTGCTCTAGTTTCCAGTGGAGAACATCTGTGTTTGTTTCCTGGGGGATAGCAAAGCTGATATTATTTTCCTCTCTGTGTGAAGCTGCTGTTTGCTTCTTCCAAATGGCTGAAGTAGCCACTGAAGTGATCCACATTTAAGTAGCCTGGGAGTCTAATTAACTAAGGAACATTAATTTGATCAAATTAAAGGAAGAAAGAAAAATTGTCAGACACATTAGGAATAATAACTATTATTATTATTATTACTATTATTATTATTATTATTAAGCACTGTGCAGTGGGAAAAAACCATACTGTTTCCACCTACAGTGTTTCATCAAATTATCTGATTGTTTAGCTAAATTCGAAGAGTAGAAAAGGCCATTGTTATAGCAACAACAAAAACCTGCTGGATGGAGCTGAATGAAGAAGGCTGTGAACTGTGAAGATGTAAATGTGGGCACATTTTAGGACAGAAGCTGCTCCATTCTGGTTAAGGACTGCTATCCCAGGGCAGGGCAGCACTTCCCAGGCCCATCAGGACATTTCTGCACCTTTGCCCCAAGATAACTTCTCATGGTGGCAACCAACAACACTGAGATGTTTTTGGGAGTAGTCCAATGGGGAAAGATATGTTTCTTCTCTCCGTGCCCTTCAAGCCTGTTCACTACTACCACTGCACTGAAGCTGTTTTGTTGCTAGACCTGAAAAGGCCAAAGGAGTCTGAAGTGTGTTTCTTATGATGGGGTAGTTAAATCCCATTATTCTTCCTGTTGAATCTGTGTCATGATTTCTTCTTTCTTAACACCCATGTTATTGCATCCTATCTCCCAGCCATGTTTTTTGATGCCACATTATAATGAAACATCACGCAGTTGAAGTTCTCCTCTGAAAAATTTTGAAACTGGCTTGAATTGAAATATTCATAGCTTTTATTCAACAGAGCAAACCCATACCTGGCACAGTACAGCCTGGTAGTAACTCTCTGGGCATGTCACAGGAGAGCCTCTGGCTAGGAGTTGTCTGGCAGGTGAAGCCCACACTGCTCCAGAGCTTCACACAGCTCTTACCTGAGTGAGTTATTTGTGCATAGCAATGCCCACAATGGCCAACTGGGCCAGCTCATGGAGAAAAAACCACAAACAGGTTAAAGGTGGGTTCCTGTTGGAGCTGGAGAGATCTTACTTTTTCAAAACAGAGTATGAAATTCACCCAGGCAGGCAAGAAGGAATTAATAGATTTTATATCTTACTGGGGAAGCATGGCAGGCAAGTGGTAAACTGAGGTAATCTGACATCAGGTTCAGCCATTCTGACATCACCTAGCAGCTAAATTCTAGCAACACTGCTAGCATGACTTGTCAACAACTGACTTCACTACAATCTGACTCATGGGCTGATGCCATTTGTTTACTTTCATTCTGGTCCTTAGATTGGAGCAGGAGAAAGTAAATCATATTCCCAGAAAATCCTCCAAATCTAGTAGCATTCCTCACTTAAAATTATTTACGGCTGATCTTTCCTTTTCCCGTATAAAAGAAGATTTTACAAGAAAACTATCAATTACTTTCTGACTTTTCACAACAGTAATGACATTAAAATATATTGTCTCCCTTTATTATTGAGTATGCTGATCTCTACTCACAAAAAAAGCTACACACTCCAAAGAAAAATTGAAAAATACACAAAAAAGGTCAAATATTCTTTCATTTCCTCTTTTGCAGATATTGGCAGATAGATGTTTAATGAGACTGAATTCTGTTTGGTTTCCTAATACCAGAATCTTGAAAACCTTACTGAAAAGAGCCAACATTTTTGTGATATCAGTCCAAACTTATTCCCACATCCAGTGAATTAAATTAAAATATTTGCTATGCTTACAGAATCCGGGGATGTAAGTGCACTTCTTAAGACATCCTTTGGAGGTACTTTGGGATATCCAAGTCATTTGCATGGGCTGGTAGATGTGACATTGGGCTTAGGAGAAAAGCTGGACCTTCCCATAAGGTGGGCAGCTGGAGAACAGGCAGGATGCACCCACTCTCTTAAATAACAGTAAGCACACATGGAAAGACAGCTGAATCCTGTTCAGGAGTGCAGAACTCTACCAGTTCTTTTTTCACTTGGATCCTTTTGAATCTCTGGATGAGTTCAGCTGAAAGAGAAATGAACCCATTCATAAAAATGAAGGCAGAGAGAGAGATGTCACTGTGATCAGCGAGTTTTCTCCTGCCATCATTCTTCATCTTCCACCAAGGAAATCCAAAGGCAGCAGTCTAGTCAAGAATGTTTCCAGGCTGGCGTTGTCTGTAAGAAACGGGGAAGGTGGGAGGCAGCAGGGGAGTCCTGCATCCTTACAACACACAGCACTGGCTGTAGTTTAAGTCATAGAAGACTTTCTGCAGTTCTGCAGGCCGGTGTTCCCCAAAGCAAAACAGCCAGCACGCAGTAGAAGAAGCAAGAAATACTGCAAAGAAACAGAATGTGGGGTCCTTTTACCTTACATTTTCTCATTGTTGTCACACACGCTTAGGAGAGTAAGAAAAGAAATCAGGGTAGTACAAGTCTTACAAGCAGGATGATAATGTAGAAAAAACCAAAGGCACTTTGATGGACAGGACCAATTAAGCAATCTATACCTGCCAGGAAAAGGATATCCTTACAACTGCAATAATTGCAATAAAAACACGCAAAAGACTGATTCTTTCTTCTTCAAATGCAAATAAGACTTGGAGCACATTGTGGCATGTGGCACACACGTCTGGGAAATGAAAGGCATCTGATATTTGCTTAGCTTCCAACAAGAGAGTAGCATTTTGGCACAGACTAAGTGGCATAGAAAAGCAGGTGTGAGGTATGAATTTCACATTACCTGCTTCTATTGCCAACATTACTTGCTCTGTTACTTTAGTTAGTTTAGGAGTCTCACATTTAGGAGACCAAAAAATGACATTGTGAAACATCCAAGAGAAGAATTACACAAGCTCTGGTTGTTAAGCTGTGCACCAGTTTGAGAAAATGCTTTCTGGGAAAATCCATTAAAGCAAATCTGATACGACTTGCCTAGCTATAACATACAAGTGAGCTCCACATAGTGCTGGCACAATTAGACACAGTCACCATTTCTGTGGCACTCAGCTTTTTAAAGGAATTAATACTAAATTCATATTAGTTAGAAGGCTATTCTGGCATTAAAGAGAGTTTATTTAGTTGTATTCAGAAATTTCAAGAAGAATTTTGAACCAATGGATAAATTTAATGGCAACAAACCTTTGATTCTGAGCACAGGTTTTGTAGCTGGTCAGCACCATCCCAGAAACAAGCACAGAGACAGGTTAGTATGCCTAAATGTTTAATGTGCAGGGAATATTTTGGGGAAGGTTTTGGATTTATCTCTTCTCCCTTATTTGCACAGAAAAATCATTCCCTGAGCACTGGAAAGCAGAAGGGGGATGGACCCAAATGCTCTTGCTGAACAAAATGGTGACCCTATGAAGTCAGCTCCCATGGATTCAGAGGCTCATCCAGGCAGTCATTTCCCCATGGGCCTCCTTGGACAGGGCTACATTTTGTCACAGAACACCAGTGGTTTCAAGGGATGCACCCTTGCATAAAGCCTGGATCCCTGTTGCCATGAATATTAGCAGTGGAAAGCATCAGATCCTTCTGCACAAGCACTGGTGCAAAATACAGGTAGGTGCTCATAGCCTGATGCCTTTCCAAAGCACCATCAGCCTCACGTGTTTCCAAGTGTGTTGTGGTTACTTATCTTCCTTTATTAAACAGATGAAAATTATACAGCATGCTATTGTCTTATTATTTTGGGGGGGCTTTTTTTGTTTCCTACTTTATCATTTTTGGTTATGTGACTTCAACAGTCTCTAGATCACAAGTTAAGAATTAGGTTGGCATTTTATCCCTTGCTTCTCTTTTCTGCACCAGTAGTAACTTTTACAATTAATCAGCAGTTTTCAAGCAACTTCTTAATTTTGATTCTCTGATTGATATAATGCATAAAGGCTTTAAAGTGCACTTATTTAACTGAGACATCTCTTTATTGAATGTCACTTGAGTGAGCTGAATTGAACTGAATGAGCTGAAAAATAATTTTTCAGCTCACTGCATCCATTGTTTCTCTAGAATGGTTACCAAAAACCAAAGCATGAGCCTTTTCAGCCAAGGTTTCAAGCACTGGCTGACCAGTGCTGCTCAGACCACACCAAGCTCCTAAAGGAGCAAAGCAATTCCTTTATGGATTGAATCCAACCAAAGGGTTTGATATCCCTTTTCTATTTCATCTAGATGTTATGTATTTTCAGGCATACTCTTGTGCTGTACAAATTCTATGGGAAAGCTGACTAAGACTGCTTCATGTTTGACTACTTTTCCTAATGGAAAATTTTCATAAATACATTGAATGTTGTAATTCCCATGGCACTTTGCTTTATGGAGTCTCCTGATTTTTGCTCCAAGAACTTGACCATTCCCAAGTCATGTGGAGCCAGTTATGCATAATTTAAACCGGATGTCAATAGAAAGAGCATTTTTATGCAAGAGTGTGCATTGTCACTCAAAAATTAGTATTTTAGTAAAGCTGTTAGTGGCTTCATCAAATTTCTGGTGAGGATCAGAATCCTAATCAGACACTTCTCTCTGTAAAATGAAATTTTAGCAACACAGAGAATGGAGAATGGTTTAGACTTACATTTCTTTGAGTACAGCTTCTTTCTGGCCCCATTTGTCTTTGTGAGGCTCCCTTTAGCATAGTCCCCTCCTCTGACTTGCCCTCCCCACATTTCTAGGATGAGAAGGCAGCAGCCTAATTTCCTGAGATGGAGAAAATGATGAATGTTTGTAGTTAACTAGCTGCAAGGATTTACAACAAATTTGGAAACTGCTGGATGCTGTTAGATGGTGGGTGGGAGTTTGGGGACTCTTTAGCCACCTGCAGCTCTCAAGCTATTCAAGTGTAATTTGTTATGCTGGGGCTGCATTCGTGAGCAGAGAGAGGCTGTGCTACCGTGGGGCCAACTTGAATATTTAGCAGCAGGGGATCCATGGGAGACTTCTGAAGCCAACACTGCTGGCTTGCAAAGGAGCAATGGGATGTCCTGGGAAAATACTGTCATCACATGCCCACAATCCCTGGACATTTTGAAGTATGTGGACTCTGTGTAGGGTTAGGAAGCTGAGTAACTGTTCCTTCACTTGTACTTTTATTTTGTGACTCACTTTAAGCCTCTTGGAGGTGCTCTAAAAGGGAGAAAGAGTTTGAGTCATAACGCAGTTTCCAGAAACCTTAGCAACATGACACAATCAGAACCTTAGGTATGATAAGCATAGTGGGGAAAAAACCCCTAACAGCTATGATATTTCTAAAGATAATTGGTTTTTACTGAGGATTTGTAGCATTAAAGAGTAAAAAATTGCATTATTGACATAAGTGCAGTGAAAAATCTGGTAGAGAAGCAATATCTGAAAGCAATATAAGTAATTTTCCCAGAACCTGCTCTTCTAGAAGAATGATTTTACCCATTGAGCTATTGCACGATCTATAAACAGATGAGAATACTCTGACAGAGGAGAAGAAAGGTATATAACATAAAGCAAAAATCCACTAGTAAGTCCTGTGACATACTTGAGTACATTCCCTAGGGGCACACAATGTATAAGTGAGACAACACAGCTAGTAAAGGTCAGAAATTGTGGTCACAAATCACAAGAGGGAATAAAGAAATCTCCACTCATGGAACATTTTAATTAGATGAAACCTCCCTTTGGATCTCTACAGTTTATAGGTATTGACTATGTCCTGAAAGCCCCCAGAGACAGGGAGACGGGAGCAGCTTATTCAGACAGGGAGAAGCACAGAGGATTTAAAACTTAAATGTCTCACTACCAAATAGAATAAATCAATAACTGAAATAGATTATGTATATATTTGTCTAAGACTGGGAGAAGAAATCTGCTTGATTACAGCCATCTTGGTGGAAGCCCCACAAAAGGCAGAGCAGCGTTGTTGGCTACTGCGGGCAGCGCAGGGTGCGGCGGCAGAGACCTTTGGCTCATCACCACTGTTCCACAGGAGCTGTCTGCTGTCGTAAATGTATTTCGTGAGAAGCCACAGGCAGTTGCCTCTTTGCTGTGTGCTGCTGCCTTTCTCAAATGGTGTGCTCCTTCCTGTGCAGTCACGGCAAAAGCATCACTCTTATTAGTTTGGACAACGGAGCGTCTGCGGAGACAAACCTGTTCTGTGCCTGTAGCACGGGAGTGGGCTAGGAATGGTCAGACATCACCTGAATTTTAGTACTGCTGGTAAACTCAGCTGCTGCTGTACAAGGGACACATATACAAAGCCTGTGCCCCCCAAACCTCACACTGTTACTGTTCCTGGGGTCAACACAGAACTGATGTATTTTGCCAGAAAAAGCTGCCTTGGAAACTGATGTTTTATCCTGTGTTTGATGATATGGATTTGCTGGGAGGGACTACTGTAAATGAATGTACTCTGTCATTGCAGGCATGATGGAGATTGAATAAAAAAGCTAAATTCATAGCTTCTCTGCCTTCCTTTTGAAGTGGTTATCCCTTAAATATTTGTTTCTATCTCTGTAGCGCTCTAGAGCTTAGTACGGTCATACCAGTCACAAATATTTGATTTCCACTAAGTTTCTCAACGGGGCATTGATAAGAAGAGACAAATTTTCTTACTGGTAGAAGTGATTTTTTGAAAATAAATTCTATTTTATGTATTTTTCTATATTTCATATATTAAATATACTTTATATCTTATATATTTATATATTATAGTTATCTCTTATCTTTATACACTGCTCATTCATCACGAAAAAGGGAAAAAATAGCATTAAAAAAATGTATTGGAAATATTTCTAGTTTAGTAGTTTTGATTCATCAGGATAATTTTTACCCATCAGTACTACAGAGAGAAATGTGACTGACTTCAGTGAAATTTGATCTAGCAATTTCAATATGTGAACAGAAGTATTATATGCACAAAACTACACACAAGTGTTTGAAATCTCTGTCTTGCACATTTTCTGTTTAATATGTCACACAAGAAATTGGATAAAGGTAAGAATTGAATTGATTATCCTGTGGGCCCTGAGAAGTTTAAGTTAATTAATGTAGTTCAAGAGGGATGAAATGTGGATATACTGTCAGTAACTCAAGACCAGGCAAAAATTGTGATGATTTCTTTTCATTTGAATGATACAGAGAAAAATCTTTGATATTTTTAAAATATTAAGAATCTCTGTCTGGAAAATCTGACCATTTGGAACTAGCCTAGTAACCAATACTCTGCTGTCTCATCACCAGGGCTAAACAGTGACCACTTACACTGTGGTGATCAACCTTTACTGATCTGTAAAGATCAGCAACACTGTGGATCCTCATAGTGTTCAAGGGGAGACTGAGACTCCTCGACCCTGACTGGAAGACTGCCAAGAATAAGAATTATTATTTTTTTAAAATAAGCCTTCATGAACCCATAGGCCACAGAAGACTAAGGGTCCATAGGTTGAAAATCACTGCTTTGAAATGATACTTGCTTCATTCCTGTATTAAATGGCAATATATGCTTGAATAAAATTCACCAGTTTTGCTATTTGTATGGCATTTCATATTCCTAATTTATCTGTGTAACATAAATTTCCTGGGAATATCTATCTAAATTGTCATCTGCTGCCTATTGTTTCTATAATGCAGCTTCTGTATGTAGAACAAACAACTCTGGCATTATCTTATTTGTTGTCCTCTATCTTCTGACATATTACTTCAATTAGTACACAATAATGTAACTATTACACTACTATTGTAATCACATAAGGAGATATCTGACAGAAACTTCAAAATGGCTCAGATCTTTATTCTATTGATTGCTGCAGTAAGTCAGTGCATATCACTGCCTGCACTGCACCTGGAATTCTTGTGTGACGCCACCTGAATCGTACTCTTCCTGTGCTTTTAACAAAACTTACCTCTTTTATTCTAGTACAAGGTAGGACCAACAGATTCATGATCCAGTTGCTAGGGTGCTTGGTGCGGGGCTTTTTTTAACTGAGCACAGGGCTGCAAATGTAGAACGAGCTTCACACGAAGGATGTTGTGGCATATTTGAATTTACAACTAAGAATATTTTTATCATGGCCTCTCAGTAAGTCAAACTACCTTTATACTGGAATTACAATACCAAATTTAGTAGCATGTCACTGACATTGATACATGATTGAGTTTAAAGAAATATGGTCTTCTAGTCATAGGTGGCAAGAACTCTTTATAATGACTTCCTTGAGGAGATACCTTTTACTTATGTTAATAAATAGATACAATTATATTAAACTTGTTACAGTAAATGGTTGCATAAAAATCCCCTGTTTTGATACCTAGTTCCTATATGTCTAAATGTCTAGACTCTTTATGTTTCAACTTTTATCTGTGTTAAGCAGGTATTCTATGGTGTACCTGTAGGCCATACCTAGATACATTCTTGAAATCTATAAAGTAGAAGTTAAAACTGGTGCATAAATAAGCTTGTAGAATATAAAGTGAAAGTCCTTAATGTGGAAAAAAATGAAAGCGTACAAAGAGACTATCTTGGCTGGTCACCACGTTCAGTTGAGCAGTGTTGTTGTACTTTGCTGACAATACTAATAACTTAAACCATCAATCTATAGGCACAGCTATTCTTAGCAGAACACAGGGAAAATAAACTGCTTTGCTTATGGTATTCACAGCACTGAAGCATGCCCTTAGCAAAGTGGTACAAATGTCAATATGCTGCTGAACTCCTCAAAACCTCTAACAAGTTATTTGAAGCACAGACAAACCTTCAGGAAGTCTTTGAAAAGATAGATCAAATTCTAATACAACTGCTTTCCCCAAAGTCTGCACTTGTGAGAAATCTCTTCCCCCTCAAACTATGATAATGACTCTCTTAGAGTCAGATCTGTCAAATGGGACTGTGCCTGTGACCTGTGAGCCACTGCGTGCAAGGACCTTTAAAATAAAAACACAGACATTAAATCTACGTGGAGCTTCAAGAACAGATTCTGGACCTCAAGGACTCAGGTGCTAACCTTGGGTTGTTACCATTCTTTTCAGCTCACCTATGTGCCTTTTGCTATCATGATAATGAACTTTCTTTGCTGGAAGCAAGTGCATATTTTAAATCGACATAAAAATCCAAAGGATAACTGCAGAAATTTAATGTACTATTTATTAGACAGGGAAGAAAATATGCAAAATGAAGCTTTTGGTATCATCCTCAAGAAATTAAGTTACAAGTCAGGAACTGGCACAGTATGTTCTCAGCCAGTTAAATGCTGCATATTATTTTAGCTAACATTTCTGCTGGCAGTTGTTAACCTCAGGCAATAGAAATACATGTTTGCAGAGGAGTAAAGAGCAACTAGGGAATCTGTTTATTCACTCCCATAAGAGCTTTTCTGAACTGATATGCAGAGTTATTATTTCAGAATTAATTATAAAGAAGGCTCATTGTAAGTGCCACCTTTGCTGGTTGATTTTATTTTTTGTTTTTATTTTTGAAAAACACATTAAAAGCATACAACTATTAGTTGGTTTATAAATAAAATGCAAATTTGGTAGTGCTATGAGTATAAAACTATGCTTGACTTCCACAATTTTTAGAGAATAAAGGACCTTTACCAGCTCTTCTCTTTGGGAAAATATTTTTAAAATTCAGTAACTGACATATGGTGTAAAATATTCAGTTCAAAGAAAGAAACAAAGCCAGACAGAAAACACAGACTGGTTTATATTTTTATGACTATAAGCAGTGTTCCTCCAGTATGGTAGGGAATTCATTCCAACATGTCCTTCAATGTGGCACTAGTGTTTTATAACGACTGGCTGCAAGTCTTTTGTGATCTTGCCTGTCTCTGTCCATTGTTCTTTTGAAGATACGCTCCATGACGCTGCACTTGTCAGAGTGTTTTTCTGTTTCCAGAAATAATTTGCTTCTCCTGTCAGGCCCAGCACACAGTCTTTCTCAAAGAGCCTCTTCTGGGTGGCCATCTGGAAGCATCACCTCCGTGCCGAACAGGCAGGCTGCTGGCTTTGTGTTGGCTCGCTTCTCCTCCGCGCTGCCCACTGCCCTGAAGGCAGCACGAAATTTTTTTCCTGGACTACACAGCATTATAACTAGATGTGCAGACATGACATTCTGATTGCTAAACTCCAGGCCTATTGACGTTTGTCAAGACTCAGAGAAAGACTCAGCAGAAAAAGGATAAAGATGCAGAGGAGGGAATCAGCTGAGAACAGTCAGAGATAACGATCCAAGTCTCCACAGCGGAATAAACACACCTAGGTGTTACACCGCACCTGAAATGCAGCATTGAGAAGCCTCTCTCATGCAGCATTTGAACAGCAATCAAAACCCAGAGCCAAGGTGCTAAAAGCAGGCATGCCCAAACCATGGAGAAATTAGATTTCAAGAACTGTGGACCTCTCTATAGTCAGAAAATATAACAGAAAATGAAAAGTTAAGTAAGAAACAGGAGGAAAAGCAGAAGAATCTTCCCTGGATATAAGAGATATGGAATGATCAGTCAGAAAAGAGGAAAATTTACTTAATATAATTAATGCCACAGACCTTTTTCTGCATAACTTTTTTCTGCAACTTTTCTCTGCGTAACTACAGTGCAAAAAGCACGGCTGCAGTTTTTCCTTGCTGTGTATGGTGCTTAGGTATAAATCATCTATGGGCTCGTGGCTACACTTCAGTGAAACTGATGACATGAAGGTCTGTAGACTTGGGATGAGGCAGCATTTATAATAAAAAAGATCCACCTCGTGAAAGGAATACTAAAATAGCTTCCATTACAATAATGTATCTTTTGATGCTTCTTCATGTTACTACGTTTAGGAATGTGTATGATTATCACTAGGTATAAGAATTGTGAATTATTCAGGCTCCCAAGGATGTCCTTGGAGAACAGGCTCAAATGCAGACACTTGAGAGTTCCCAGATTACCTGCTGGAGTTGGAGAGACAGATTTCATATAGTTATCTTACACGGATAAATTATCAGTTTTTCTGAAATGGCAGCGGTCAGTTGAAGTTACTCTGGTATAAGCTGAGGGTAGTCCAATGTACTGCGATTAACCACCACCTGGTTTTGAAGGCAGGTGAAGAAATGCTTGGGTTTGGGTTTTTTATTTGTTTATTTTTAAAATAGCTGCATCACTTTGCTGCTTATTTATCTAATTTAGTAACTGTAAAAGTTCACATTCTCACCAGAATTATCATCAGCTAAAACTATTGCATTTAGGGCAAGTGTCGAGAAAGACTTGGTTGTCAACAAGTAGAGGTAGCACCCAAGGAAGAGATATTCCTATTCATAGGGATGAGTAGGAATTCTTGTTTTCATATCACAGATGCAGGCTAATCTTTGAAGGGAGAAATAGAGCACAGAGCCTTTCAGTTAACAGATACCTGTTGTATGGTGTTTCTGGGAATCTCTCAGACTTCAAAAAATTAAAAATTACTTTGAAAAATCAGAGATAGTGTTCGATTATTCCAAACAGATGGCTTAAGGGGAAAGATGCAAATTTTACTGCTGACAATAAAAGTAAAAAAAATTAACTGATCTAAGCGTGGAAATGAGTAAACAAAATTTTCTCCTCATTTAATTGCGCAAGGTAGGCTAAACATTCTTCTTAAATGACTATCAAAATGCAATAAGAGCAAATACAATATGTTTTGCTCATGCATATTTTTAAGTCAGTGAGTGCCACAGTACCAACAGTGCCCTTAGAAATGGCCTCAGAATGGAGCCCTTAGAAAAATCAGTGATCATTCTTTCTTCTCCTGTCCTTTACTGATGTTATTCCTTCAGTGTTACCATAGAAGCCAATGGAAATTTTGCCACAGATTTTAAATAGAATGCATTGAGCTCTTTGTGTTATAATGAAGAAAGAGATGTTGAAATTTCATAAGTTGCTTTTGCCTTCCAAATGTAAAATACTCTATTTACCTGGCCCTGTATCTAAGCCTACTATATAGGAAAAATTCCTATTTAAACCACCTATTTATTGGTTACAGTGAAGTCTTTTAAAAGATATCACATAATAATGTATTTTTTCAATTTTTTTCCATAAGGTAAGACCATTATATGTAACATAAATATATATATATATAAATTTTTTTGTTCTCTTGAGAGAGAGGATAAAAACTTCAAACATTACAACTATATTGATTCCACTGTGCTTAGTTTTGCTCGTTAATTTCTTGTCTAAACCTCAGTGAAGAGGATGGTTTTACCGAGTGACTATGTGAGTTTTTTTAAGGAAGAGGACTTGGAATAAACAAAGATAAGCTTCTAAAAATAGGTTATCCATTCCAAGAGATGATAGATATTTAATCCCGTAGGCCGGGAGCGTGGGTCTGTATTGAATACTGCATAGAAACTCACACCGTGTGCTTGAATGCCTTCGCTGCCGTCCGCAGCCCTCACCCAGATCCCGGTGCTGCGGAGCCATTTGCCAGGGAGGTGCGTGCCATCTAGTGGCACCCGGACACACGGCGACACCGGCACCCAGACAGAGTCACTGAATCAATCGGGTTGGAGAAGACCCCTGAGATCATCGAGTTCAACCTGTGGCCAAACACCACACTGTCAACTACAACATGCCACCAAGTGCCACGTCCAGTCTTTCCTTGAACATCTCCAGGGATGGTGATTCCACCACCTCTCTGGGCAGCCCATTCCAATTCCATTTCTTGAAGAACTTCTTCCTAATACCCAACCTGAACCTTCCCTCCTGCAGCTTAAGACTATGTACTCTTGTCCTGTCGCTTGTTGCCTGGAAGAAGAGGCCAATCCTCACCTAGCTACACCTTCCTTTCAGGGAGTTGTAGACAGTGATCAGGTCTCCCCTGAGCCTCCTCTTCTCCAGGCTTAATTCAAGGGCTGGGAAGCACCTGCTGAACGTAACCCATCACAAACAAAAAACCAAATGTGTTCACTTCCAGCAGCAGTGCCTCTTGCAAATCTCTCTCCTCCCTGATATATTGCAAAATATTGCCTCTAATTTGTCTTTAGTTGTATTGGCAGCTCCTTAGTGATCCTTGTGAAAACCCACCTGGACTGCTGCATCCAGCTCTGGGGTCCTCAGAGCATGAAGGACATTGACCTGTTGGACCAGGTCCAGAGGAGGACCATGAATATGTCAGAGGGATGGAGCACCCCTCCTAGGAGGAAAGGCTGGGACCGTCACAGTTATTCAGCCTGGAGGAGATAAGTCTCTGGGGGAGACCTTGTTGCCTTCCAGTACTTAAGGGAGCCTACAAGAAAGCGGAAGAGGGACTTCTTACAAGAGCATGTAGTGACAGGACAAGGGGAAATGGCTTTAAACTGGCAGAGAGTGAGTTTAGATTAGATTATTAGGAAGAAATTCTTTGCTGTGAGGGTGGTGAAGCACCGGAACAGATTGTCCAGAGAAACTGCGGATGCTTCATCCTCGGAGGTGTTCAAGGCCAGGCTGGATGGAGCTTTAAGCAACCAGGTCTAGTGAAAGGTGTCCCTGCACAGGGAGAGCAGTTGGAACTAGATGAAATTTAAACTCCCTTCCAACCCAAAGCAGTCTATGATTCTCTGACACAGGCAGGTCAGCAGGTCCCTCTCCCTCCACAGCGAGGAAGGAGCCTGGCTCCGAGCGCCTCGGGTCAATAAACGGGGCTCGCGGTGCCGGCAGCCCCCGCAGCGAAGGGAGCGCACCCGCGGGCCTCCCGCCCCTACGGCCCCGGCACGGACTACAGTTCCCATGTGTCCGCGGGGCGGGCCAATGCGGCCGCCACCATCGAGGGCCCCTTGGCGGGGGCTGCTGGGAGCTGTAGTAGGGGGCGGAAAAAAGATGGCGTCCAGAATGAGCGTGGCGCTGCGGCCGGTGAAGAGTATCGTGGTCCGGTTCTGCCCCTTCGAGCCCAACGTGGAGAGCACGAGGTGAGGGGGCTGCGGGGGCGCCCCCGGCCCCGGCCCCGCTCTGTCCGGGCTCCGTGTGTTCAGACGCCCCAGCGCCCTCCGTGCGCCCTTGCTGCGCCCTCCCGGGTCGCGGGTTCCGCGCGTCTCCCGGCAGGCGCTCGGGCTGGCCTTTGGCCGCCGGGGCTCGTTCGGTGCTGCCGGGCGGAGGGTCTGTGCCCAGCTGGGAACCCTTTCTACAGGCGTGTGCACGGAGCTTTGTGCGCTGGGCTTTGCCACAGTACTCCGTGGGTTGCCCCTCAGTGGCTGATCCTGTAGTGAGGGTGTGCAGCCACTCCGGATGCTGGTAACGGGGAAGCGGAGCAGCAGCAGCAGCTCCTCTATCCCGGTAACTGCTGGAGAAACTTATGGGATTGTGCTTCTCCAGCGATGTAGGTTCTGTACCAAATAATTGCAAAATGTCGTTTTGCAATGACTTTACAGACACACCTACTTTTAAAATGAATTTAGTAACACTTAAAATATCTTTAAGCTGCCAGAATAGCAGCTTAAAGTAGCTGTCATGCATTTCAGAAAGCTACAGGAGACCAAATATGTCATACAAATAAATGCTGTCTGAAACCCAAACAAGAAAACATTGGCAAGCAAATGATGTATAAAGAAAATGAAAATCACTTTGCTATTTATTATTATTATGACTAACCCAGCTGAGAGAAACACAGAAAGTGTATACACTGAAGTTTTACACAGTTCTTTGGTATGCTTTCTACAGGTTAGTATATAAAGAATATCAATTTGGATTTTTAAGAGTGATTCTCTCATAAGGAGTACTTGTCTAAACTTAAGTACAAGTGCTATTTTGTTTATACTTTGTTGCCCAGCAATATCAATATACGCAAATTGGTTTTAGAAATATGCTTTAATTTCTGTCTACAAGATACTTAATATATTTTTAATACATTTTCAGAAAATTTCTCCAGTGTATTTACCATAAAAAAATCCAAGCTACTAATACAAACTGTGAAGTGACTGCTGATGTGAGACATGATGGATCTGAACCAGTTGTAGATGTTATGTTTGGTAAGGAGCTTGTTTTTAAACAAACATAAAACCCCTGGGTTTGTGTTGTTGCAGTGTTACAGTATTCTGTATTTTATTTTTTAACTGATTTTTTTTTTTGGCTCTGCTCCATAGCTAGAAGTTGTGCAACTGGGAGGAAAAAAGAAAGAGGGTGTCCCTAACAGCCTGATGTCTAGATGAATGTGTATATTTCTTTACTACAGTTAGATCTAAAGGATCTTAGAGGCAACAATTGACAGCTTTGGAGCTGAGTGTACTTTTGTAGTGATGTACTCATATGACCTTGCAGTCAGGTACAATTCCAGGAAAGTAAATGTAGCTCTGTTTTTATATAATAATCTGCTTACTTTCTGTAATTTTTTTATGTTACCTGTGATGGAGGCATCTCAGTCTTGAGAACAGAAGGTTGAATACCCTTAGTTGCTTCTGCAATTGAGTAACTGTGATTTGAAGGCACTGCTCAGATGGGTGAGGCCATACGTGTGCAGATGGACCTGCAGAATGAGGTCAACTACGTACAACAAATCTCTTGGTTTCCTTTGAGGGTATAGTGAGCGGGCAGGGAATTGGTGGTGGAAATTTCATCAGTTCTGGAAGCGTCCCAGATTCTAGGCTGTGAACAGATGGCTCTAATCTGCTTTTGTCCTTTTCTCTGGCTGCATCTTCTTTCCTGCTGTGCTGTAATGGACCAATATGTCATGTAGCCCATTAAAGTTTTCATTATTACTGATTCGTGCTACCCCTTATCTTTAAACTTCCATATTTTTAGTGAATTGGTGGAAATGTCAAAAGTGTTGAATGTTCTTTGTTTTGCTTAGGAAAGTCTGCCAATTTCAATGTTAACGTTGCTTGTCTCTCTCTCTCCCCCATGCCTCTGTCTTTCCCATCCTTGTGATATATTAAGACCAAAGCAGTAAAGCTCTATGTTTTCTCACAGTGCAAACCCAAAACCATTTATCTCATTAATGCCAAGACTCTTCATTTTTTAAGAGCTGGTTTTTCTCCAGTGAAGTGTTTGTAGCCCTTGCAGCTGGCAAAGATGGGGCTGGAATGTGGATGCCAGGCATGGTATTTCGCTCTGTGGGTTTGGGTCTTGGTTTTGTATTTGCAAATCTTGCAAAATAATTAACTTGGGTACAATACTCAACTTCTATTGCTTCCTGTCTGTTTTAAAATAAATTCTTTCAGAATTTTAGAAATTCTAGTGGTCTCTATTTTTTTACATTATAACTACCAGATTGTGTGAACCAATTTTCTGTTGTGGCTGAAGAAGTACGTTAAATGGACCACAGACAACAGGCTATTAAAATGCTTAGCCGTGAGAAGAAATTGTGCCTTCCAATGCCTTCTTTGCCTTCTGTGAGATGACTTCAGGGGCATAGTATGAGCCATTCTTATCAAATGTGTTCTTACTATAGGCATACCTAGACAAATGTTTCAGATTTTTCAATAACGCAATGCAGAAGTGAAAATTAAATGCATATTGTGTGCAGTTTCTTTGGCGGTGGTGCATAGTCAGGTTCCTTGGTAGCTGGAGTGCTTTCTAATCAGACAAGACAAACAGGGTTTGTACATATAAATTTGGATTTATATGTACAAAACAATTGCACACTAGAGTAGTTGTCACTTTGTGACTTCTTAAGATCTTCTTCATTTACAGCTGATGGAGATCGACTGATAATGAAAGGAGCCAACCTGACGACAGGGGAAATGTTAACAGCACTGCAGTCCAGATGTAATGCGAAAGACCGTAAGGAAGAACAGAAAACCAAGAAGAAGAATCCCTGAAGAATGGAAAAACAACTGTGTTTGCATCTACATGTGTTAGAAACAGCAGACTGCACAGAAGGCTTTTTCCTATGCAACAAAATCTGAGATGGCCAAAAGACTTTAAATGTTCCCCTGCCTTCCTTGAAGGAGAATATACTAGATCAACAAATCTTCTAACCCTAGTGGGTCGGAGTGGCATAAGATGCATGAATGCATCTTTCTGAGCAGCTGCATGTTGGACTAATATCACATGTATTTGCATATCAATGTGAATAATGCTCATTAGCTATTAAATTAATACTGCAATGAAGCCAGATCTCTTTGGACGTTATTTCCTACAAAATTTCTTTAGGTGTAATGCAAGACATTTTTAGAGTGGTTATTATTATTATTTGAAAGCTATTAAAATTATTAAAAATCTGAAGAAAACTTACAAAAGTACTCATCATTGACTTAGCTGAGGGACAGCAGGCTGCAAATACAGAGTGTTTTTTGTAATAATGTATTTATAAAACATCTTTTGCTAAGTCCCTGCCACTTTCTTCCTCTTCTTCTGAAGGAAGTGGGAAATTTGCTAAATGTAAATTTAGCTCAGCAATTAAAGTAACAAGGTAATGGGACTGTCAGCACACAGTAGAGCTACTCGTCCTGCATAAAAGTAACTAAGTTTAGCTCAAAGGGAAAGGTAAGTCAGTTTTTTTGATAATTGGAGAAAAGGGCTATCTTTGAAGTTCGGTTTTGTAGTGGTTTTGTCACTCAGTTTTGGGCTGTGTCATTAAATATTTTATGAAGATCAAAGGGAGAGCTTTATTTTGTGTTTATAGTCCCATGTCCAACCCTATTATTTATTAAAGTAACTGCTCAGGTGTCTTATCCGTTTTGCAAAGCTCTGTGGGTTTGGAAGGGTCGATCTCTCCTCAGGCTGTGCAGGTGAAGGTGTCAGCTGCACATGTGTTTCATGTGCATCAGTTTTGTTCATAACGAAAATGTAGCTCCAGTTTTGAGAATGGCAGGTGTGGTACTCTTGAGATGCTTTAGTTCTACCAGTTGTTAATCAGATGCCTGATTTCTCTGAACTAGTACATGTATTTCCAAAGCTGGCAGCAGATTTAGGACACAAATCTGAAACTAGTTTTATCTTCCTTTTGCCAAGATTATTAAATGGACACTGTCCATTCTGAAAGCAATATGGTTCTAAGTAGCACTGTCAAGGTAATTCTTTGCAAGTTCTTCATTAGAATGTTGAAGTCAAGGTGATGTCTTATGTTGGAGGAGGAGAGCTGTGCTAAAGACATTGGGTGTTTCCCATGTGTTTGCAACAAACAGAAGAGCATCAGGTAAGACGATTCAATGACATTTGGACGTGGGAACAATAGATGTGAATAACTTTATCTGGGATAAATACCTTCTCTGCACTGGAACGCTTTTTTTTATTAGGCCACCAGCTCTTCAGAGTGATTTTGGAGTGCTGAGCTGCTAAACCTGCTACTGTGCTCCCTTATAGCAGAGGGGTTATGAGAATACCTGAACTGAGAGGATTTTAAATCCTGTCAAGCTACAAGAGAACTGTAGAAGAGGACCAGCTTGAAATAAGAATGTTCAAAGGACAGGTTGTTTTATTGTTTTATTTTGTTCTGTTTTTCCCACAGTTTAGAATAACATCATATACCATGACTTTACCTGAAAAAGCTTTGCAGGAAGAGGGACAATTGTTCAAGTGGAAGACCTATGCAGAATTATTGTTCCCCTGGTTAATCATGTATTCATATGCTCAAAAGCCATCTTACTGTAATATATCAATGATTTTTGTGATTTTTTTTTCTTTCTTTGACAGTCTGTACATCAGTGTATAAGATTTGTGTTTTAATGTGAAGTGCCTACATCCATTTTAAATAATTAGCCATCTATAAGTGCTTAAAGAGTAAAAGAGGAGTTCAGTAATTAATAATTCTTAATAATAATTAAGTTTTTATAGTGTTTATTTTGGCCCAAGATTAGGACTTATATTTATTAATAGAAAAGGGAGAAAAATGAAGATACTAGCAAGTTTTTTATCACCAAAATAATTCCCTTCTGTTGCCAAAGAAAGGTAGTTTATTTTTTTGCTTTACTAGCATGGATAGGCATCCTGCTTTGTAAAAACACACACTTTTGCTAGGTGCTTTCGTTTTAATGCGCACATGCCCAACCTTCCTGCTTAGGTTAGGCCAAGGGCTTGCAACGTTGCCATTGAGAGATCAGCAATTCAGTGGTTGAGGTGTAGGCTGGTGCTGCTTTTGCTGTGGGTGCTGGGAGCTGCAGTTTGCAGTGATAAAGCCCTCATACGTTTTGTGCATGAACAAGAAGTAATGACTGGGTTTTTAATATGCAACGTGTAAAGCAAAACCTACAGGACAGAAAAATCAAGCTAAAAATGTGCATCCTCGAGACTACAAGATACTGGAGTGATATAAACAAGCAAGATGGGCAAGAAGGCACTCCTCTGATGATTATTATGCTAATATGTAGAAAATTGCTCTCCCTGTACCATGGAGATAAAGGTACAAATTTATTTTTCAAGTATGTAAAAGATAATCTGTAATGACTTTCTTCCCTGAGCGTTCAGATAGCTTTGCTGCAGGCTGCTCCTACACTCAGCTCCTACACTCAGCTCCTGCTGCTGATTGACTGAAACAAAGCTCTGACAGCTTCCTGACATGCACAGGCCAGCGCTGGGGATGTACAGGGTATTAAGGTCACTCATGCAGAACAAAGCGTGTCTGGGTGAGCATTGACTTTGCATGTTGTTATTCTTTAGCCCACTAATCTTGATTACTGTATCCCACCAAAAATGTGGGCCCTTGCCCAACTATAAAAGGAACTGGAACAGGCCCTGAAAAACTAGGATTGCCTAAATGCAAGCACCGTGGCCACGTTGGGTGTCTGATAGCAGGTGATGACGTTAGAATGGCTAAATCTTTAATGCCTGGAGATTTAACAAGTATTAGAATCGTCTTAGATCTTTTCATTGTACAAGTATTTATTTAGACATTCTTATCTGTGCATAGGGAAATTAGTCCTGAAATGGATGAATATGCCATTCAGATAACACAACCTGGCTGAGGTGCTCCCTTTTTAAGTCTCTGCAGCATTGTTTTTAGAAAAAGATAATAGTATTTTTATTAAAGATTTTAACTAGGAGCAGCAGTGTTAGTGAACATTGCAAGTTCTTCACCTCTGTTGTTTGAATTTTAAATGATCAAGGAGTTTATATGGTATAAGGAAGCCAGAAAAAACCCTCAAAAGTTGAATATCCTGGGATTGTATTTAACAAGATGTATTTTCATTTTCATTCTATTAACAAGATTGTATTTTCAAGATGCTTAGTTTCAAATGTATCTCCTACACCTGTATACACTCCTTGCAGTTTTAAGAATTGCTGGCTCACTGCCCACCTCAACAACTCCCATTTGCAACCAGTTTCCCTGGGTGCAGGCCCTGCTTTTCCACTGGGGGGCTTGGAGTCACGTTGAGACTGACGTGTTGCCTATCAGTGATGCCTCTTCCAGATGCACTTCTCTGCCTTCTCCACCTCCTGGCCTAGTAGTCTTTTTCCTTAGTGGTGGTGTTTGATCTCATCCAGTCTCCCCTTTCCCCTTGGAAGGCCTGAGTCACTCTTCTAAGCCCCTTTTATTGTTTGCCAAGAGCGTGCAGTAGCTTCAAGCAGCCAAGGTACTCTGCTGCTGATAGACCACTCCATGTTCTCTGCTTCCTGCTCAGCTTTGCTTTGTAAGCTGATAAATGTTGGGATGGAGCAGCATGAACAGGTAGAGGCAGTACTTCGCTTCTGATTAACTTAACAAAAAATGGTCTTTACATTGAGCTGGTGTTCTCAGGATTTTACAAAACTAAGGCTGTGCCCAGGGACAGATGTTAGGGGTGCGAAGGCAAAGGAGCTGCTGACCTGTTTTGATCATGTCTCTTGAAGTTCCAAAGTGGTACTTGAAAGCAGACTTAGGGCAAGCTTAGAGATTCTGCCTGACTTAAAGCGGTCTCCTACGGACTGGTAGTGTTAATAGCAGAGGTTAATAGCACATCAAAGGAGATCTTTGCATTGTGCTTTGCTGGAAGAGGTGAGTTTGACTTGTTTCCATATGAAGATTTATTCTAAGGCAAAGAAGCTGGAAAAGTGGACCAGCAGACCTGTTTGTGAAGGGAATGCTTGTTCAATAGGAGCAAAGCCTGGGAAAGGCATGCTTAGCGGACACATTTTCACAATTCAGACTGGCAATCCCTGCAGGAATTTCAGAGGACAGGTAGGAGGCAAAGCAGCAGGTTCCTTCCTTACTCAGGCACTACTCCTCTGTTTCTTTTGAACCCTCCACCCTTTTTCAACAAGGAGTCAAAGACCAGCCTTACTGTAAAAATAGCATGGTCAGCATGCAAAGCCAGCAAGTTTGACCTCTCTAACACAGCTCTCGCATGGGTGCACAGAATCATCTTTTCACTGCTGGGGAATCTGAGTGGTTCAAGTCACTTGCATTAATAAAAGAAACAATAAATATTTTCATGGAGTTTTTAAAGTATCTTTTTATAGATGAAGATTTATAGAACTTGACTTCAAAATCCACTGCTCAAATGAATTTCAGAGTATTTACTGGAAATGAGAAATGTAAGAATCATATAATTACTTCTTCCTTTCCTTCAAATAGCTAGGTTGGTATCAAGTTAAGCTGCACATGAAAGAAAAGGTGGCAGAATCAATACCAAAAACTTTTGGCAGAAGCATAGGAAAAAATCAGGGAACTGCAATATAATTTCTTACTTCCTTACAGAGTTTCTCTGGTCTGCTGTTAGATATGTAATATCATATCTTGAGATGAAATCAGGGATGTAAACCCAAATACTGTGAGACTTTTCAAGTCTAGAAAAGCAAACTGGAAAATACCTGCTTGTCCTGCATGGTTGCTTGAGATGCCAGAGGCAAGAATTTTCTTGGAAGACTTTTGAACATGAGTCATGTAGTCAACCCTCTTGGCAAACTTAGCATGTTGGCAATGGGAATGGGATAATAGTAAAAACTAGCTTTATCTTCCAAAGGGTTTTTCCCCAATGTTCTTCTACAGTCCATGTAAAAGGAAGTCTTGACAGGTGAGTCAGAACTGGAAGCTAGTACACTGAGTGGCACCCGGAGAGCTGTGTGTAGGTGTGAGGAGGCTCGTGCTCTTTGGTGAAAAGGAACCCCCATCAACAGTGCCCCAGGTGTTCCACACCTAAGTTCTTGTCATGCCAGGATGAAGTCCTTTGGGAGCCCTGGTCAGGTAGACAGCCTACACATATTCCTAGCACCCTGCTACACGATTTTGATCAACAGGAGGAGGAGTAATTGCAGCCCCTCTCCAGCTGTCCTGGAAAAGGTGTTGGTATCCACATCACAATGAGAAGACCCTTCCTCTGTAGAGTATGAGTGTCAGGCTCTGCCCTTCAAATTTCTGTAGGATGATGCTCTCCTTTGTGAATGAAATGCTTCTCCTTTTGAGAATGAAAAGTATGGTTATAACTATAAATGAAACCTTGTTTTTTTCCTGAGGTTCCCTTCACAGTGGTTGATCAATATCCTTAGTAATGGAACTCTACTTACAATATGCAATCAAAGAGAAAAGCTAAAGGTTTATATACCCTTTTAAAATCTAGTGGGCACATCTGTACTTTATTGATTCCAAATTTCAAAATCTAATTACTCATCATTGGTAGAAATATTTGTTTTATCATTATCTATTCCAAATAATTTTGACATTCCTTGTCCTTGCCCTTATGTCCTTATTGTTCCAGACCACACAGAAAAGACAAAACTGTGGGTTTTATTTGTCTTTATTTACAGAGACATCATTTGGGATGATTTTTCGTAAATCTGAGGTTTCTAAAAGCCATGCCAGAGTATTTGCTTTCTGAAAGCAGAAGTACGAGGTGACCAGGTACTTCCTGCTAATGTGCTTTTGTTTTATCTGGATCAAAGGCTTTTTCGGTGCTAAAACTACAGCTGTGGAAGATTTGTAGTCACCCTGATCTATTTTTTAGCATTGTAATGACTATGCTGATTATAAAATTCTGAAGATAAATAAAAATATTTTTATTCTAATGTGTGGAGGTTTGCTATTCAAAGTAGATACTGCTGCTAAATAAAAAGGGCTTTTCAAGGCTTCCAAAGTTAGGCACAAGCTCACATATCTGCAGTCACTGTGACCTGGGCTGATCTGATATCAGAGCAGTTTTTGTCTGGAATGAGGAAAATGAAGCCTGGAATCCTCTTTCAAGTCACTGCAGGCTTCTGGAGCTTTCTCTCTAACCACTGAGGCAGGGTACAATCGGTGAGCTGTCACACCATTGCCACAGTAAACTTTGCCCTAGAAGCATTTCCCTTTAACCTTGCTTTGAACGTGCTGCTGACAACGTAGAGGAGCTGGTCCCAGGCTGCCGGCACGCTAATTGCATTACGGTAATGCTCTGTGCCATGAGGAGCACCGCGGCGCTGCTTGGCTCGGCGCTGAACGCCGGCACACGTGAGCCTGTCCGCCCCGACAGCTGGCCACCCAGGGCAGAGGCAGCACTCTCCAGATCCACAGCAAGGATTCTTTGGACCCATGCTCCATGCTGGAGAGCAATATGGCTTTGTTTTGACTTCAAAACAGACGTAGTGCACAAAGCTCATTGATAAAACGCAAGCTATGCCCAGTTCTTCTAGCTTGGAGGTAATAAAATGCTGTAACGCTGGGAGATTTTGTGCATATTGACATACAAAGGAAAAGTTGCAGGTTCATGTGTTGTTGCTTCATAACCCCAAGTCTAGTATTGCCCAAACAAACATCTCTTGAGTGGCAAAGCTTCCTTAGGCCAGCTAGGCAACTATAGCATGTGTTTCATCATGCCTGCCCAGCGATGACATGGCTGGGAAGGGAAAACCACACTTGTACAACAAGGAAACAGAAACAAAGCTGTGCTACCTATGCAATTTTTCCCATCCATGCCTTGGGGGTGAGTAACTATTATTCATAGACTGCTTTAACTTTTTTCCACGGCTAGGGATAGGCCAAAGAGTAAAATTTGGGCAGTGATGTCCAATTTTCCTGACAATTTTTTAAGGCTTTCTCAGGAGGTAATCTTATCTAAAAGAAGCCTACTACTTAGAAAAGGCAGTCTGTATACACAATATGTCTGTATACTAGAAGGAAGGCAAGATCCTTCCTTACACAGTAAAGCCTAGTGCTATCAGATTGGGTTCCCCCCAAGTTAAACATATGGGCAGTTTAATGAGTAAAGGTCTAGGGAAAAAGTTACACCTCCTATGGAACCTGATTAGTGATATGTTGCAGACAAGGAGGTGGTGTTCTGCCCTGCCCAAGCAGCAGGTATTGTGACTCCAAAAGACAAAATATGGCTTAGCTTGCATGCAGTAGGTGAATCCATGGCTACGTGAAGAGAAACCTCAAACACTGCTGGCCACAGCTTCCCAGCTCCCACGTCAGATGAAGCATCACTGCATGACACACACCTGCCCGAAGGAGTAGAATGAAGGTCTCTGTGCACTCTTTTGCCTTGGTCTTTTTTTTTTTTTGCACTTGGTAATGAAGAACTGTAATATCCTGCCCTCCTACAAGGTGCAAGTGTTTGACTACCTCAGGAAAGCATTCACCCTGGTTAGGCCCAAGCTGCCAAGGTGGTGGCTGCTCCTAAATGTGGCTACGTGCTTGCCGTGCAGCTCATTTCCTCAGAAAAATTTACACTTCTCATTGTAAATTTGATTCTCCTTTTCTTGGACAATATATAGTCCAATGTGGAAATGAGCAAAACTTCAGAGAATTTATTCTGTCTGCACTGAAACAGTAATATGTGGCATAGGAATTCAACGCCGTCCATAGGTATGCATGTATTTGCTGCTTCTCTTTTCGTGTATCTAAAGAGGAGACTACACAAACACAAAAGGTCTGATTGTGATGTCAGCCTCAAACCAGGCAGGAATCGAGATTTACAGGGATGAACCCCCGTGGCTCAAGCACCTCTGGATATCTGAACATTTTAGTTTGCCTCCCAAAGTAGGAGCTGTACTTGGCAAATATATACTGTACTGTCAAGAAAAGAAACAATGTATATTTTGTAGCCCAGGCCACTTGTACCTTACTCAAAACGATACATCTCTGGTCCCTACAGTTACTTTATTTGCTATACAGAAAGTTTCAGCACTATTCTGTTTCAAAGAAGTTTTGAGCTGTGGCATTGATGATATCGCAGCCAGTAATCCATATCACTGGATTGATTAATTTGTAAAACATTAGAACTTTTTAAGAATTGAGAGAGATTTTTCACTGTATCCTAACAATCTGCATTTCAGAAAAGAGAGATAGGAGTCTCTTTTCCTCTTATGTCTTATAAGAACTTACACGCCTAGACCTGAAAAATTTGTAAGGAGAATAAATCAGACCAAATGACTTGTGGGAGGATTCAAAACTGTAGCAAAGTTGTGCACAGGTAGGTAACTGGATTTTCAGGTACTTCAGATCCAGGAATACTGTCTCACCACTAGATGGAAATAGTGGATTTTACTTCTGCTGCATTATCAGCACTTATACCTGAATACCATTTGCATATTGTAAGCCATCTGCAGGCAGCACTGCAGAAATGTGGATCCAGAATTATTTGCTAGTGTACATGGAGTAAAGCCAGGGTTTCTATTTCTAGAAATTGTCCTTGCTTTACAAGACTGAAGGCTTCCTAATTCCTGAAGGATGATTCTGTTTGATCCCTAATCTAATGGCTTTTCATTTATCCTTTCTATAAGCAACCAGAGGAGAACGGCAGGATGGACAGCATGTTGGTTCAACTATCATGAATTAGTCAGTAAACATCACCCTAATTTTACTGTGAAATCTCTTACATGAGACACACACACATACACACACACACACAAGATTAAAAAAAAAAAGTGGAAGAATGTTGAAAGTCTTGTGTTTCAATGTACCTACTTAACACAAAAAGGAAGCAATGTGACTTGCTGTCTTATGAGCAGACGCTAAAACGTTGTTCGCATATAAAAAGCAAGGGTATAGTCAGAGAAGCAGAAAGTAATTAAAGACAGCTCTGTAGGGAAGGATAGAGGAATTCTTTTTTAAAAATCAGTTCAAAAATTATCTGTTTATTTTGTGTATGACAAATCTGACTTTCTACAAAGTCTTGAAACTTCCGGCTGCTCTGTGAAGTTGTATCACAGAAAAGCAAAAAGGAAAAAGTCTTCCTTGCTCTAAAACATTTGGCTTTATGGCACCTTCTCATATTGCGAAATGCTGGAACCAGCACAGACCTACCTTGCTGTCTTCTCTGGTTTTGATGCCTTCATCTCAAATTCCTTCATGAAAGTACTAGCAGGGAAGTGTAGTAACAGTTATTCCATAAAAAAACCCTTAAGATACTAGATGTATCTTCACATTTCTCTTCACATCCAGACAGGAGAAAGTAGCTGTGGGTTTCATCCAGTGCGATACAAGGCCAAGAGAGGCAGAGATTGGCATAACCCTGATGCTGGAAACAAAATTTGGGGGTACACTGGAATCAGGATTTTTGTTGTGACTAAAAAATAGCAGCTTCCTCACAGAATATGACAGTAAATCTCTCCAGTCACCTGACAGAATTTGACAAAAGATTGGTCCAAACCTCACAGGGCCTGTTGACAGTGTATATTTTATGATGGCACTTCTGTGCCAGTGCATAGTAGTGATAGCTGCAACATTTTCCTTTAAGAAGTAGGAATTGCAGTTCAATATGGACTAAAATCAAAATACCATATCTCCATTTTTCCAGTGCTGAGGCATGAGGTTGCATTCAGGCTTTGATTTTTCCTGTGTACTGCAAGCACCCACATTAGTTCTGTATTTTGATTGATTTTGTTTGCTAAACTGACCACAGTGTGTATGTAGCAGGTCTATTCCCGGGTTGCAGCAAGCTATGGATTGGCGTACTTCAATAATATGTGATGTACCAGTGGGATTTGGGGAGTTGTTGGGAAGGCTGGCAATCAAACCCAATAAACTGCTTTGGGATGCTGATGCCTTATTGCTCTGTCCCTGTGCCATATGATGCTACTCTGTTCCTGAATTAGCTTTCAAAAAAGCATGACGTGTAATAAACAGTGTAATTTAGCATTCAGAGTCTAGGTTGGAGCCCATGGGCACCGGCACTCAGCGTGCTGGACTCTTTCACCACGGTAGGTGTCGGATGGAGTTTGTGTTTGAAGGAGCGTTGAGGCCACAACATCCCTCGGTGGGACAGCTCTGGCAGTGTCCCACCGTTCCTGGGCAAAGAGGGGTTGCGAGTGTGCGTGTGTGAGTGTGTGTGCGCGTGTGACGGTGTGCATGTGACTGTGAGTTTGTGCGTGTGAGTGTGCGTGTCTCTGTGTGTGTGTGTGTGTGCGTGCGCGTGTGAGCGTGTCTGTCTGTCTGTCTGTCTGTCTGTCTGTGTGCATGTGTGTGTGCGGGCGGAGGGCGGGCAGTGNCTGTCTGTCTGTCTGTCTGTCTGTCCGTGTGCATGTGTGTGTGCGGGCGGAGGGCGGGCAGTGCCGCGGCGTGCCCGCTCTTGCCGCCGCCGCCGCGGGCGGGGGCTCGGCGGGGAAGGGGCCGGGGCGCGGCGGGAGCCCCATTGGCTCTTCCCGGCAGCACATGTTGCCGGCCCCGCTATAAAGGCGGCCGCGGCCTCACTGCAGCCCGTCCTTCTGCCTTCACGTTTCTACAGGGACGCCGCCAGCTCCAGTGCCGCCGCCATGGCCATCGACGCGTTTTTGGGCAAATGGTGCCTCATCTCCAGCGAGGGCTTCGAGGAGTACATGAAGGAACTGGGTAAGGAGCCGGCGGCTCCCCGCCCCCGGGAGGGAGGGATGGATGCCGGGATGCCGCGCCGGGGATGTGTTGTCGCTGCCGGCCGGCGAGGCTCTGTCCAAGGTCCGCGAAGAACGCGGTCCCCGAGCCGGGCCCGAGGGTGGGATTCAGCCCGGCCGCGAGCCACGGGTGGGCGGCGGCTGCGAGGGTGATGCCGGGATGCTCCGCGATGCAGCGCCGGGGGCTCCGGGAAGGGAGCGCTGGCCGGAGAAAAAAAAGCAGACCTTTGCTCCCGGGAGAGCTGCCGCCTCCGGCTCCGCGTCCTAAAGATGTCAGCGACCCTTTTTGCACCGTAATTGCTGTGAGGCAGGTGCCGGCACCAGCAGGCACCTTCCCGCCGCGGAGGGCTGCGACCTCCCCGCCGCCGCCTCCCTCCGCAGCACCCGGGATTACCAGCCGGTGCCGGCAGCACGGCTGCGATTAGGCCGGTTCGCTCCTCCCTCACCGGCAATGCCCCGGCCGGGGAGCCGGGACTGCGGGGGGCTCGGCGCTGCCCTGGCCTGGAGGGTGGCGGATGCCGCACGGCAGCTCTGTGCCGGGGCCGGGCTGGTTCACCCTGCCCGGGGCGGCCGCACACAGACCTGCTGAGCCGGGGCTGCCTCCCCGTGGAGTCACCTTGGGTGTCTCCTCCCGAGAAAGCCAAACTGGATCAGCTGCCTGTGGGAAACCGGCAGCCGGCTGCCCCGCCGCAGGCTATTTGCCTGCTTTCTTCTGTGGGTAGTAGCACCCTTATCTCAGGGAGATGGTCCTGGCTTGTTGTCCCTGCGTCCAGGTTGCCCTACATTTTGTAACACGAAGTTACCGGATGAAGGAAGAACACACCTAACAGACCAGGAGCCTCATCTGCAAGCTCAGATTTACCACTTTCCCATGAGCGTCCTGGCTGACAGGTGATAGATGCCCGGCAGTGTCTGTATATCACGGGAGCTATTATTTTCTGCAGTTTATTCACTGATGAAAGCCATGATATTTTCTCAAGAAGCAGAAGATGTAGCCTTATCTTTAGAGGGAGGAGAAGAAGGAATTTAGGTCTTGTGCTTTTCCTGTAATATACAAAAGGCATCACTGCATTTACACTGTGCAGACAGTGGTGGCTGTAATTACATTTTGGGAGGCCTGTCAGTATGTGATAGATATGATATGAGAAAGCCTTCTGGACTGAACCCTTTGGGACACTTTGGAGGAAATTCAAGAATTTAAAGCTCAGTTTGGTTGAGCCATGGATTAGGATGCCTTGGTGCTTATGTCCAATGGCCAGACCTAGGCGTTTGCCAAGTTGCAACTTCAAAGTAGAAATTAAGTGCTGCAACTGCAGAGCACCTCCCATGTGTAGGCAGCAACTGACTGTTGTTTGGTTTTAGATTGAAATCATAAACCAGTCACTTTTCCTTTTTACATCTACAATTTAGGCAATTAAATTTATACCAAGTCACGCTTTAGGAGCCAGTAATTAACTGGATTTCACCCTTGCTGGCTACTTGTGAAACTCTCTGCCTTTGATCCTATTGATGCACTGTAAATGAGACCATGCAGATTGTGCTCATTCTGTGTAAAAGAACGTTTGAGGACAACGAAGTTGGAATTTCACATCTTGCGGTACGGAAGACATGCAGCTCATCTCTGTTTAGTTGGATCCCAAGCTGTAGCTGATCAAATAACTCTGATTACTCTGGCCTGGACAACAGCAACAGAGTGTGTGTGGAGGTTACTGTGACAATAATTTCCAGTTCTGATCAGAAAAGCTGGACTGAGGATAACTGTTTTTCCCTCTGTGAACTCAAGTTTAAGGCTCAGTCCTGGAATCTCATTTGAGTCTGGAGAAGCAGTGTCTGGAAAGTACTTTATTTCCCTCTCAAGGACTCAACCCTTACCTGCACATACCAGGGGAATGCTGTGCTGATACCTGACAACATTTTTTAACTACTCCAGCTGACTTGGTGGCACTTTCTGCCCCATTTGGTCGCATATCAATTCATGGTTGAGATCTGCACTTACCAGTTTGATGGATTCACGTTTGTTGCTCGCTACCCTCTTATTTGTATTTTCATCCTTCAGATCAAAAAGATTTAAGCAAACCCCCCAAAGAGTGCATGCAGGGGCTGAAGCAGGGTGAATCTGAAAATGAAGAGTTTTGAGGACTGCTGTATCCAGATCATGAATTTTCTGCCATTTGCAAATTGCTCATTTTGCTCATTTTTCCATTTCTCTGTCTTTTGCATATATGTGTAAGCACTACTTTTCATGATAGTGATTTTCTAATTCACAACTCCATGCTTTGTACACAGGATGTAAAATATGAAATTTAATTAAAAATGGCATGTTTGCGATGGTGTACAAAGTAATGGAAGGGTATTTATTGAGTAAGTTGAAATAAAGTGGATTAATTTGTCAATTAAAAATAATCTGTAGAATTTTTAAGGTGTTCAGAATTTGAAGAGAATAATTTTATTTTAGTTTAAGCTTTTGTGTTTGTTTTCCTGTTTGCTATTTATTTCTGTTTGAAAAAAAAATCAATACTGAGTTTTGGGATATCTACAAATCCTCTAGAGGGCAAAATAATTTTAACTCTCTGAGGAAACAAAAGAGTAACTCTGCAAATAATCTTTTTTCCTTCCTCATCTGTGGAAAATTTAAAACATCCTCTTTCTTGTGCCTCTTGAGCTTTGATTCTCAAGTGTACTTAAGTGCCTAATTAAATGGGAATTAGGTTTTGAATTCTTGTGCGGCCCTAAGCCTCAGGGTTTAACTGACTTTGTGATACTCTGTGCCTCTCGCCTTGCAGGTGTGGGTATGGCTATGAGAAAAATGGGAAGCATGGCCAAACCAGACGTTTACATTACTAAGGATGGGGACATAATCACCATAAAAACAGAAAGCACCTTCAAAACTTCACAGTTCAGCTTCAGGCTTGGTGAGAAATTTGACGAAAATACATTAGATGGCAGGAAAACTCAGGTCAGTATACTAGACTTTCTGTTGAAAAAATGCAATTCTTTGTTTTACAGAGGGAGATGCTATTTTAAAATCAGTTTTGACATCCACATTAACAATGCTTTATTTGATGAGCAATTGTCTCTGTAAGTCTCATTGAATTTTTTTTTTAACCTGGATTAAGCAAATTCCAAAGAGGGAAAATGCTGAAATCAATAGTCTTGTGTATTTTGCTGTTTTCATTTTGTAGCAGAAGCATTTTTTTAGTAAAACTAACAGACTTCTAAATCCCTGTTAAAGCCAAATGCCACTTCATTCTCAGTCTGTGGGAAAAAATGCCATTGATGTTTAATCAGAGGCAATTCAGCCCTAGGGTTAACCTTCCTGCTCTGTCTCATATTTGCATAACAAGAGAGCCTGCTTCAGTGTGGGGTGGGATCACAGACAGCAAGGCAACCATGTGAATTACAGTCACTAAACTTCAGTTTTAGAAGGCAAAGGGTTTCTCCTTGCATCGAGTAGGGAGAATATTTACCCCAAAGGAGGGGAAACACAAAGAAAGGATAGGTCTCATTTCCTCGTGTGAGTGCTCTGTTTATCACCCCCCTCCCTCCAGCCACACACTTTCAATTCATCTATTACTGCAAGATCAGATAAATGCTACACAAAAGCTCAAAGCCCATGAAACAAAGAGATGAACAGAGAACATCTTCTGCTCCCCTTAATTGAAATTGTGGATGCTGTCAAAGATCTGTCTGATGCAGGGATGTGTCAGAGCAGTGAGTGAATGAGCAATGAGTTAGTTACTGTAAGAAGAGGATCAATAAAATGTTTAAGATAATTTCTGGCTTTGTAGTTGTCAGTGATAAAATTACTATTGAATGAGATGGGGTGGGAATCTTTCATTTGGAATAAGATGTTGGAAAGCCTCAGTGCCGACCAAATGTCATGGGGAAAATATTGACGGTCAGGTTCTTCTTTCAGACCCTTGTCAGCTTAAAAGAGGATGGGTCATTGATTCAAGAGCAGGAATGGGATGGCAAGAAGACCACAATAACAAGGAAGCTAGTGGATGGACAATTGGTGGTGGTGAGTTCAGTCCCACTTTCTGGTCCCCAAGTGCTGCTGGTTAGTAGCCTGAAATGTAACTCTAATCGGTGGGGTTTTTTTCCCCTGTTAATCTGCACTGAGAGGTAAATTAATAAATCCATCTCTTTATCTTCTAGGAATGTGACATGAATGGTATCAAGTGTGTTAGAGTCTACCAGAAAGCATGAGGACATCTCCAGGTTCAGTAGGAACTTGCTGCAAACAACTCAGTTCAGTGGACAGAGCTCCTTTTCACTCCGTATTTTCCTTTTCCCTGTTTTCTAGTATTTCAATGGACTGAGTAGCTGAGTGCAATTCTTTTTAAAAGCCGTGATGTAACTATTATGTAACTATTCTGAACTTAGGCTATTAAATAAAATTGTCGAATATATTAAGTGGAAATGTTGTTACTATAGTGGAATTTTAAGTGAGGTTTTATAAAAAGCAGTTTGGTTTTAGGCTTTACTACAATCTGCCTTCACACAAGACAATATATGGCAAAGAACAGTTAATAGGTAAGCTGAATTTTGACCAACATCCTTACTTTCTAAGATTGTAAAATCCTAAATTGAAACAACTCCAGAGCCCAAATTTTTGAATTTTTGGGTGTTGAATTTTTTTTTCTAAGTTCCATGTTACAAAGTAAATAGAATTGGGAGGGTATAAATACAACATAAATTTAGTTAAAGTAGAGGAATGGATTTTCAGGGTTAGTTTGTTTTTTTGTGTTTTGAACCCACAGTTTTCTTATCTCAATATATATACACAAATTAGCCAACGAACATGATAAATCTAAGCAAGCACATACACACCTTTTTGAAAGGAAGCCTTATTTTAAGAAGACTGTTTTCTCAGTAAAACTCTTATTCTGTGTCTAGTAACATTCTGAAAATTCTTAACCAAAACCTACTGTAATACTGCCTAAAACTTAAAGCCTCATTTTATTTTTTTTTTAAACTTGTTTGAAACACCTAGCAATGGAGTTTATATGCTTTGAAGTGCCATAATAAATAATCAGAAATATCAGTGTCTTGACTATTACTTTTACACTGGTTGGGAAACAGAGCCTATGATGCTACTACTCTTCCAAAGAGATGTCAGATGAGACAAAAATTAAAAAGGTTTAGATGAATTTCTATGATACCAGACATGCATGTCCTAAAAGTGAAACCATTTGGTGACAGGAATGTTTCCATGAATTCAGGAGCCTGGTGGATTATGCAATTGCACAGTTCCTGTTTGCTGCATCTGTCATTGCAGAATAAATTTCTACTTCTGATATTTTAGCTGCCCAGTGCATGTATCATATTACTGAGCTTACTCAAATAGAAAAATCTGTTATTGTGTGTTCATTCTGCTAACCATGGAATGTGACTTTTTCCATAATTTTGGACCATTTATCCTTTTCATAATTTTATGACTACTTATGAGTCATTCCCTTTACCTCTGTCACCTGAAAGTATTTCTTGCTGGAGAATATTTTTTGCAATTTCTTTCCATGGCTCCTTTTGGAGTTGTCATTTTTCACATTATTTCCTAGTAGTATTTTCCCTCGTTTTAATATGAACCCTAAAGATATAGGGTGTATTCTTACACAGACATTAGAAATAGAAGGAATCTACCCATAGAAGTAATATGGGAAACAAACTTGTCTGATAAGGGATCTACAAAGTGTCAGATCAGAAATAAACTAAACAGCATCAGTAGAATGGGTGCAGCAATCGATGGTGGAGGCAAGATATGAAAATCCTGCCTCCCCTCCTAAAGAGACAGAGTTACTGCTTTCAGCTGGGCATTATGCCTTCTTTGGGGTCCCTGGTCTATCACTTACCCCTGCTTGTTTACTCTTCTGCTTCTGGGTAGTGTTAATTGTTTATCTTTCATTTGAATAGAAAAACAGTCCAATTTCTTTTATGGGACATCCGTTTTGATGGCAATGAGATCACTTCTTGTAAAACAAAAGGCAGAAGAGTATCTTTTTAGAGTGATTTCCTTTGGAAACAAGGCTTATAAAGTGTGTATCTGTGCTCTCCAAATTCAGCCACATGTGAATTAGAGGCTAGAGGTCCTAAAGATAATTATTCTTCCAGAAATGTCATGAAAATAGGTGGCCTGATGAAGGAGATGGACCATTAAAGTACCTTGATGATGGAAAGACTGCACATGGAAGTGACATTTTGACATTAAATGGAAGAAAAACATAACAAGGTCTCTTGGCACACAGAAGAAGTTATCTTAGGCACAGAAGCTGACCAATGGTAAGAGGCAGATCAAGAGGAAACTGGAATTCTTTAGAGCTAATTCTCCAGAACTACTTAGGCTCACATATTTATTTGCTTTATTTTGATGTTAGCTTCAGCCTCAGCTGCCGGTAACTTCAATGTAAGTGTGCTGTGACCCAGAACTACCATATATACAACCTGTTTGTGTTAGATTAGACCATACACTTAAAATGGCAATTGTTTTATAGAACTGCAAGCCAAGATTTATAATGCTCAAGACTTGAAAATATATTTAGTTTCCAGTTTCCTCCTATTATTTATTACACAAGAAAAAAGCTTCAGTCCTCATGAGTGTATATGCACAATACTCTCATCAGTGCAAAATAACCAATTGTCCTGACATTTGAATTACTGTAGTTCACTGTATCATACAAGATGGCAGAAAACACTTCCGAGTACAGCTGAAAAAGAAGAAGTTGTGCATTATCCAGCCAGGACTGCTTTATAATGCTAAAGAAATAAATAAGGAGACGAGTTTTGTTGTGACATTCTAGTGCACGTTCTGCGAAATACTTTGGAGGGATGAAAGAATCATGTTCAGCAAATTAAGCTGCAAGTAGAACTTGCTCAAAGAGAAGCAGTTTCCATAGCCAACACATGTTCATTTAGAGTCACGAGCAGTTTCCAGTTTATATCTCTAAATCTCACTGTCTTCTGAATTTGGTGTAGTTCTGCTGTTTTCATGGAAGGGGTTGCTGTTTGTGTGTTTGTTTGTTGGTGAGTGGGTGGGTAGGTGGAGTTTTCTTGGTAGTGAAGTGGGATAAAGGAGTAGAAAATGAAGCTGTTTAGTAATTTAGATCTGATAATCCACCACATTAGGGAAGTCTCTTGTTTGAGCTTTCCAGGAACACTAATTAAATGGCACTGTGCTTTGTGGAGAGTGTACTGGCTCTGTATAACGCTCAGACTATCAAGGATTTTCCTGTTATGGTTTGGTTTTATGATTTATTTCAGAATTGTTATCCTACTCTGCCTGCAGTCTCTGCAATTAATACTGGCTTTTCCTCTTCCTCTCCCCTTCCTACCTCACATATGCCCTCCAGATCAAAGTTTTTTGAAAAACAAAAGTCAATGGTAGGAAACATCTCAGTTTTCTGAGTTTATGGTCCCACTGTTAGCTGTCAGCTCTCCAGAAAAAAAGAAGTGCTTATTTCTTCAGGTGTGAAGATCAAGTGTAGGAAGAGAGTTTTGCTCTGCCATTGCCCACTTGGGCTGTATTAACTGAGACTCAAACATCTGAAAAGCAAATTAATCATTGAATAGGCACTCTTCTTTTTTGGTTTTTTTTTCAGGTTAAGACTTAAAAATCTAGTATTGTATAAACCACATTATCTACTTCTACATAATATTATGTCCTATGAATTCTGTTGCCTCATAAAGCAGTCCATTTAAAGTAACTCTTATTAAGGTCGGATGCTGAAAATAAATGCCCTGTAAACATTTCTCAGGGTCCTAAGAGACCTGGGTCCCTGCCCAGAAGCCCCATTTCAGCTCAGCCTGGAGTGTCAGTCTGCCTGAGCTGGTTATCAGAGGGTCAGTCTCTAGCTCAGATATCTGCAGATTTTACACAAAAATTCATGCTTAAAACTAATTTCTACGAAGGAACTGCCATATTGTTTATATTCTACGTAAAATGCTTTAATAAAAATAAAAGCAGTCATGCAGACCAGTTCCACTCAGACATTTGTTGGTGACTCCTTCCCTGCCTGAGTATGTGCTGACACAATGAATGGATTAGAAACCTTTGCACTCTGTTGATTATTTGTGATCACAGGGAAAAAAATCCCAGTGTGAGAGTGGGTGGGAGCAAGTTAACATATATTAATTATTCTTTGATGCCTAATTTCAGTCCCATTGTTCAGCCCTGAGAGGATTTAGCACTATTTTCATAGGTTTTGGAGAAAATCCAGCATCTGTGTAAACACATTTTTGTCCCATGGTTCTCCTAGCTTTGGCTTTTCAGCCCTTGTACATCAAATTAAGTTTTTGTTGACACTTCCCAGAATGGTTTTACTTCATACTATTATTTCAGAGGAAAAGGAAACACTATGAGAGACCCTGCTCCCAAGAGTGAATTTGGCTTCCTTTCCAGCAAAAATGTTTTCAAAATCAAATCCCTCTACTAGGTGGTCTTCATTATATTCTGAAGATATTTACATGTGAAGTTCATTATAGTTTCAGAAGAAACGTAAAGTTTCAGCAGCACATGCAACCCAGAACTAGTTTCAGACAATGTCCTACAAAAATCTGCTGAATCCCAAATAGTATTGTTGACACTTTAAAATAAAAAACGTGTTTGTCATTAATCACAGATGTGCACTCTGAAATTAAATGCCCGAAGACAAATATCCCAGTCTGAGGATCATGCATACCACTTATCTAGGACTGGACCTTCACTCCCCCACCCAGGGCATCTGGTTCCCTTAGGAATTCCTGCTTGAAATCATTGAGTCTACCTTCAGAAAAGGCATTAGTGATCTAAGGGTGAGCTCAGCTCATTGTGCAGTGCAAGTGTCCAACAGAAAATTGAGGTACTGAGTGCAATTTTAAAGCTGGGATGGAAGTGAGTTGCTGCTGCATACCCCAGGGGCATTCTTGCTCTGTGGCTTGAATGTCTGTGGCTTGGTCTTCTGGGGCCAAGTGATATAGTCCTGTGTGGTGATCAGCAAATTCAAAAGCATAAAGGATAGCCTGCATGGCTTGACCTCAAGGAAAACCTTGAACTGAGATCAGAGAGTCCATGACAGGGAGTTTCTGGAAACTCCTAGAGTACAAAGGCTCCTTGGGTACATGGAAAGTTGAGCTGAAGGCAACCCAGACTGACTCTTCACTCTAGAAATTATGGCCAGGCCTTTTTATGGCTTTGCAATTTAATTCTGTAAGTAGCAGTAGAGTATACCAGTAGGAATTATTCCTATTTTATTACGTAGTGTAATTAGGCAAAATATCATTAATACTATCTCTTAAACTGTGTAAAGCAGTATCTGATACTGGAATTTGCTCTGAGTTCTTTCTATTGTCTCACCTCATTCTCCTAAAACACCTTGCTTTGTAAAGATTTGGTTGCATATAAATAAAGTTCAGAAAATGAGATGTTTCTATTCTTTCATGTTTATATTTTTCTATTGATGAGATGCAGAATAAAAATGCAAGGTGCATTTCTCTGCTGGGGGTTTCATTTGAATAACTGCATTCTCATTGCTCACTTCATGGAACATGGTCCTGTAAAGGACTAGCTTAACTGTTGGCTGCTTTTCTGAAACTGTTGGCTGCTTTTCTCGTGTGACAGAGGAAAGGAAGCCAATTGAATAGAACAGAAATCACAGACGCCTCAGCGCCTTAACATCCTCACTTCTCTTTCCCCTTGTTAGCACAACACAGTCCGTGCTTATCTGCGCCTGAACATTATCCCTCTGTATGCTCACTTTCTTCATGAAGATTATCCTTTTTCTCCTATTTTTTTTTAGGATTATCAGGTCTCTAGGATTCAGATTCTGAACATCCAGCTGTTGTGGTAAACTGGAACAGGGATTAAGAAAGATAAGAATTAATACATGTATCTTGTCCAGTCTCTCCTGTTTTATTTTTTTTAAGCTTGTTTTCTTCACTCAGTTTTTCAGCACCAAGAGAATGACGAAAACTAAGTGCACAACTTCCTACTCCAACTATATGCAGTGTTATCCATGGCAGCCATCTTGAAAGTCTGATTTTAAAGCAGTAAATGTCTAAGCAGTATTAGCCAAAGATTTAATTGTTTCCACATGCTCTTTGTTCTTATGCTTGTGCTGAAGTGGCCTTAAGCAGAATTTTCTTCAGTATTTAATCAGTATAGTCCTGACCGAAGAAAGTAGATAGATATGTGTTTATCCAAAAAGCAAACCTCTGCTGAATTTATTTTCTTAAACAGTGACAGTGTTACTAATTTCTGAATGTAATTTGTGATAATCAAATCAAGTAAACAACTTAATCTGAAAACATCTGTTTCCTTTATTAATCTGTCAGCAAAAGCTCCACAGACTTGGAAAAATTTAATCATATCTGGATGGACTGGAACTCAAGTTCCAAATTGGAATGCAAAAATTTATAGCTTCATTTTTGATTTCTGTCTTGTTTCTATCTTAATTTACAGGGCTCTGAGATTTTCCCTCATGTTTTAGGTCTGCTCCCAGTTAGTTGTATCTGACAAATACACATTACTTTGGGAAGTTACTCAATTATATACTTACCCTGTGATCAGTGTTTAAGACACAGTCATAGGTCTGCAGAGGAGAAGGAAGGAACAATCAAAATTAAATATACTTTGATTTAATATGACCGGAATAATAAGTCTGTGAAGAAAGGTTTCGCCTGAGATTTTTCTGTTACAGAAAACACAAATCTGAAAAATTACCTATCCTTGGAAAATAAAGTGTACCAAACATTTAGGAATGTTTTAAGTAGCTTAGATAAAGCTGTGAAAACTTAGGTCATCAGCCATAGCTCTAATTCATGTAGCTAGTGACTTATTTGGGAGTGGCTAGATATCCCTCCTTGTGATTAAAAACACTGTCTGTCTGAGAGGTTGTCCAGACATCTACTGGAATTTCCCTTTCCCCCATCTGATAATGCTTTTGGTCAGCTGTGGTTTTGTTCCACCGTAATTGACTATTTTCTTAGACATAAAATCAATTTTTTTCTCTATTTAGTGAGATTGCTCTGGTCATGTTGTACTCATATCTTTAAATTTCAGGAGATGCTTTGCACTTTTCCATAATTTCTTCTACAGATTTTACTAGAGAGTTAACTTCTGCTTTGAGGCTGAATCACACTGAATTGGATCTCTGAGCTGGATTCCTGCTACAATCAAGAGCTAAGTGCATTTTTTGTAGAGGCACTGAGAGCATCTTGTGAAGCAACAGCCTTCAGTATCAAGGGAAAGCCTTGCATTGCTACAGTATGACTGGATTAGTAACTGAAAACTAATATTAGACATCAAGAATGAATAATTAATTTTAAGAAACATTACTGACTCTTTAAATTATAAAAATTTCCTTCTTGATGTTTGTAATACTTATGACAGGAATAGAGTTCACTGGGAACTCAATCTGAGTGGCGCATAAAATTTCATGGGTTCACATATTCACTTATTTATTTTGATGAGCCTAATACAGCAGAAAGGAGAGATCACTGTTGCTGGTATGGTTTTATTATGCTCTCACTGTCTTATTCAATTCATGTGGAACTGAGTAGAGAACGAAACGTATTTTATTCTCTTGGTGTTATTTAATTACCTTATTATAGAGAAAATATTTCCCTTTCTTGCCTTCAATAGTATCAACAGATGTTAGTAGGAAGAATATGCAGTTGCATCAGAATATTCAGAATTAAGAATATTCACTGTTAACTTTGATCTATTTTTTTTTCTTTAATTTAATGCTTCTTGGAACATCTTTTGAAGAGAACACCAATAAAATACATTGTAGAATATCATGCCTGTACAGTTACTTCATGTCACAGAAAAGAAGGCTGTAAATAATTTTTGACTACCTTATACAATGATCTGTTATCCTTGCAAGTCTTGAAATTAACATAATAAAATGTCAGTTATTTAATAAGCAGAGCAACTTTCTTTGCATGTTAGGTTGCAGGTAGATACATCAAGGAGAAAAAGGAAAACATTATGCTGTTATTACTGTGAATCCAATGGGTTTGGAAGAGCCAGATTCATTTAGTGTATAGGTCTCATTACCAGCAAAATTATGGATTATGCTATATGAGATATCTCTTATGACTCCAATTGTTCTTTGAAAGATACACTTGGATGCAATTTGATGTAATTTCAGATGTTATTTCAGAATAATAGGTTGCATGAATAAAAGCATGATTTTATTAACACAATTACCCTTAATGCTGAAGCCAAGAAGAACAGTGCAAGTTTTCTCATGTGATGTGCACTTCAGAGGTGCATTTTACAGGTACACTTGTTGTAGGGCAGAGCAGCATAACCTCTACTTTTATAACTTTGCCTTCCTACCAAATGAAACCATGCTTCCTAGACATCTGGTGTGCCTTAGAAGTTACTGGCTTTTCTAATGACCGGTGTCTGATTTGGCCAAGCATACAGTTCTCCTTCAGATGCAGACCTCAAAGTACTCACTGACCCCCAGAAGTAAAATAACATGTACTGTTCAAAGGTTTTATTTATGCAAAAGGAAACAATTGTGAAGAACTGGTAAGCAACCATGGCATATCTTCTGTCCCCTTTTTATCCTTTGGCAAGGCTAGGTCTAGCATTTTACATAGTGAAAGGCCTCTTCAAAAGGTGAGTTTGAACATTTTACTGATTTTGCTCATCTTTATGTTAGGAGATTTAAAAGGCTTTTGCTTATTTCTGTTCTGTGACAAGATGGATTTATTGAAATTAATTCAAATTTCTTTTTTTTTTTGGGTTCTTTAGTAGTTAATACTCCCACTTTGGTAAAAGAAGAATTTCCAAAGGATTCTTTCTGAGTGTTTAATGTTCTACTGCTGTATACTAGATTTATTCTAAATATTGAAAGAAGTTTAAAGTTGAAAGTACTCAGATGCTAAGCTCAAGTGTAACTGTGCAAATGGAGTTTTATTCTACTGAAGTCAAATACATAATTTTATCTTTTTATGGGATGACTCTGAAGTAACCAGTCTCCTAGTTTCTTGTATGCTTTGCAATAGTTTGCTTTCTTTCTTTCTTTCTTTCTTTCTTTCTTTCTTTCTTTCTTTCTTTTTCTTTCTTTCTTTCTTTCTTTTTTTTCCTCCCTCTCTTTC
>VXAZ01018985.1:454623-588807 GCA_013399875.1 Gymnorhina tibicen | reverse complement strand
GCATGCCTCTGCCTGGTGCTGACCCTGTCCCTTCCTCCCTTCCCTCCTTCCTTCCTTCCTTCCTCTCTCCCTCCCTCCTTCTCCCCTTCTCTTCCCCTTCCTTTCCATTTGAGATTGCAAGGGAGAACACTGTTCTTCATTACTATCCCACTCATATCTCAAAGTGTATTATAGAAAAAATAATAAAAAGCAGAGAAGGAAGGATCTTTCACAGATCATTTAATCCCTTCTTCTACCCCAGAGCTGAATCAATGATGTCTATGTTGTCCCTGAGAAGTAACAGGGGTCTCCATTTAATAATAACTAATGTTATTATTAAAACATTTCACAAATGGAGGTCCCACATTCTTCCTTAGTAACACTATTCAAATATCACTACAGAAAATGATGAGTCCCCCTTGTTGCAAAGTTAGACCTGCCCTCTATTTCATAAGTTGATGTGGGTGACAACATCCTGATTAATGTCTTTTTCTCCTTATCATTCTTCACAATTAGACAAATCCTTTCTTGGCAACTCCCTCTCAAGATTTCTTGCTGCATGGTTTTGCTTCTGTCTTTCTTACAGGCTCTGCCTGTGCATGCAGGACAACTCTGTGTGGTGTTCTGCTATTTGCATTGTTGACAACGAGCAGGGATTGATAAGGTCCTACTATCACACTGATTGTTTCTCCAGGTTCTGTTTACTCTGGCTTTACGTAATGCAGAGTCCATTCAGACTGGGAGGTACCACAGCAGCCTGCTGAGGCTGCCCTTGTCACTGGTGGTGCTGTGCCCAGCACAGTGACTCTGCTTCTCTGCTGACCCAGCGGGTCATAATTTCTTGGCTCCCCTGCAAGCCTCGGGATTCACGTGGGAAAATGGGAGTATGGTGCTGAGTGGAATGAATCAATCCAGTTTCCATTTTTAACTGCAGTTATGCTGTTTAGGTCGAGATGAAGAAACAGATGGTCCTTTAGAAAATCCTGAAGAGTTTCACTTTCACCATCTGATGTATTACTTTTTCCATATGAGAAGAATTTGCTTCTATCTCTGATGGCATACAGCTTACACCTTGATTACTAAGCGAGATCAGTTTTCTTCCTGCCTTTACACCAGCACTCTAGGAAAATACATTTATTTCTCTTAGTGCGATCTACAAAGGGACACCTAACAAAGTTCCCTTAGACAAGCACCTACAACTAAGCAGTCCAAGCCAAATGATCATTTGCAAAGTCTGAGAACAGCCTGGGGAGTGATGTAGGATCTTTTGTTCACGTACTTCTTCTAGACATTTAAATAATGCAGTTATTGCGGTTTCAGTTTTATTCCCTTATAGACAAACCTACCAATAGCATCTGACGGGAATTATAACAACTGTGGCACACTGTGGACTCAGACTCGTCTCACCAAACCTCAACTGGAGGTGCTCCTGCCATGGTAGTGACAAAGGGCAGACACGACCTGGAAATGCCAGGTGGCAGTCTGAGGAACAAACTGCCAAGCCCACTGCAAACACACTTGGTTGTCCTCCAGAGACATACATGGTACACCCTAGCACTAGAAGCCATGATACAGTAGGAGGTACTTAGCCTACCCCTCACCCCACAAACCTCACAGGAGTTATGTGAATCACACCACGTGCTCCAATTCATGAGTCACACTAAGTATATACAAGCTGTGCGTATGTGTATGGTTGGAACTGCACGCTTACAAGCTGTGTTCTAGTAGATCTGTTGTCTAGCTGTGCAAAAATTGTTTAGTTATGAAGTCAACTGTTTTTAGGTTTTGTTATCCCCATTAAAGATCTTTAGATGGGTATTTTGTGTTAACAGACAGCAGCACAGAAATAGACACTGTTATTAATTGTGAATACCTGTCTCTGAGGAGTTTTGTGTTATGTTGGATTCCAATGTTTTGATTTCTTTTAGAGACTTCTAAAAGCCATCGGATGTTGTTGTCTCTACCATAAAAAGCAGTTTTCTTCTAGGAGTCTCCAGCACAGGAGGTTCTTGAGATTTTGTCACTTGGGATAGCTTGGGTAGCTGATGAAGAGCTTAGCCCTGCAACAGCAAGCAGGTTGTGCCTCTCTAAGTGCCAGCTCCCAGTCACCAGCACAGTTTATGTTGTGCTGTCCCTGCATCTGACTATGACTCCCAGCTGACTTCTATGGGTGTGTGCTCTTGATCTGGTCTCATTGCAAAGTTCATAAATTCAAGGGATTTTGTTAAGGTTTTGACACAGACTTCTTCACAGAGCAGTCCAGTCCATCTAAATTTCGAGTCCATGAACATTTTTCTGTTGAATGTACAGAACATCTTGCATGATGGAGCATTGCTAAGTGTCATATTTAAAGCAGGACTTTTTAAAGAGACAGAAATGAACTGGCTACAACATTTTCCTTGGTTTTCTTCACGGTGTTGAAGAATCAACAGTTTTGCTCTACCCCTGGTGTTGTTCTTTTGATTCCAGGTTGATACCATCACTCACAGCTCCTGTTTCACAAAGAGGACTTGGCTAATTGCCTGACCACCTTACCCAAACATCTATAATCGCCCACCTCAGAAGTGTTTCATACAGCTGAATTTTCCCATTGTTTACGTGATGGGTTCCAAAGGGTGGTTGCCTCAGACAGGTGTGCCTCATCCCCAGGGGAGAGAATTTGTTTTTTGAATGTGTTTTCTCAGATTACTGTAATAACTATCTTCCAGTAGGGATATTGAATCCCTTCCTCCCTTGCCTGACCCACCCCCTACTTCCTCTTCCTCTAGAAGGTTTGCATTTTTCTGCCAGGGCCACTAGGTGTCATAAGTAGTCACAACTAAACTATAAAATCCTCTAAAATACTATTCCAGACATCTTGACATTTCCCTCATCAAGGGGTCCAAGAATTTTGGTATAGACCTGATGTGTATGTGGGAGCTGCTGGATGCAATAAAAAAGGCAGATGCTTCAAGCTGGTGCTTACAGAGCATGTTGTTTCATAGCAAACAATTTAGCATTCAAGGGAGCTGTACCTGTTGTTGAAGGGCCTTAATTCAGCTAACCAGAGAAAACTTAAAAATTGGATATGATCTGAAAGATCAGCAGACTGTGTCTAACACAAGGAAATATGATGGTGAAAGAGGGTGTGTAGAAGTAGAATACAGAAAGAGCTCCACCCTGAAAAAAGCTTATGGCTAAAAGAAACAGAACAATCCTGTGGTTATATTTAGATGATTTTCAAACTAAAACTGAATTTTGCATGCCAATAATGAGACACCGTTTTCTTTTCTTCCCTGTCTACTTCCAGCCTGTCTGTTTATAAACTAACCAATCATTCTTGCCTAGCAGTATGAATTTTACACTGGCTGGGAGGATATATTCTCATCTTCCCAGTGGGGACCACAATGCACCACTAGTTGACTCTGTGGGACCCCGAGACACTGATCTTTCCTGAAGAGGATACTTCAGTTGTTTCAAATGTCACAAGGCCTTAGCCCTGGAAACCCGCATTTAATTTAGTTTAATTTATTTATTTATTTAATTTATTTAAATTATAGGCAGGTATTTCCATTTCAGAGTGTACTTTTCTACCTAAAAACAAGCCTCCAGCACTCCCCCAGCATGCAGCACATCCAGCTACACATGCGCTACCTGTCCTTTTGCTGCTTCTGAAGGCATGGCTCAGTACACCATTATACTGTGCACTGAACAAGCAGCTCAGGAGAATACTTCCTATGTAAACGGAAGGAAATCCAAATCTTTCCATCTAAGGCCTCAATTCAGCTGAGTCCTGTGGAAGCCACAGACATTTGCAGCTTCCTGGTGACACCTGCTTACATCAGTTAGGTCTGCAGCTGCAGCAAGGCACAGGAGTGGAAGGAGATGAGCACAGGTGATGAGAACTACTTGGCACAAGGAGTATATATGAATATTAGTCTAATGACAGTCCTACTGCTGGCATTATAAACTGCAAGATCACCTTATGTCTTGCAGCAGGATTCTGAAGGCACTGCAGTAGGGACTGGATTCCCTGTGTTTCTTACCTCTCCAATGTCTGTAAGACCCTTTCCAACCATTTCAAAAATTCTCTGTAAACTGCATGCCACTGGCTCTGTATCCTATTATCTGCCACATCACCGGACTAATTCATTCTAGCATTTTTAACTGGTTAGACAGCGTAAAGAGAGATGTGTGGGAAACAGGCTTGAGGAAAGGTTTTAATGCTTCCATGGATCTGTTCTGAGCATATTCAGAAATGCATCTTTCCTCCTTTTTCCATATTTTTAAAAATATTTTCCTCAAATTTAGAACTGTTTTATACACAATAATTTAAAATATTACTTGCAGTTAGGAGCTTGGTCAAATGTAGTATTACTGCATGGCATCCAAACAGACAGACAGACAGTATTATAAATCTGGAGTGGCCTCTTATACTGTCGTTTTAAGCTGGCAAGATGAAATCACAATGGCTTTGGGCCGTACCAGATGGTGAATTTAGGCACAGAAAAGTACTTCACAGCTCCTGGAATAGAATGCGTCACCCCGAGAGAAGCAAAGACTATTCACTCCTTTTCTAAAATAGTATTTCAAAGATAAAGATTGACATCATCACGTAGCTGTGAGTTATTTCTACTAAAGCAACATAATGCTTACTAGTCATGCCGTACAGTTCCCTATCAGTCAAATTAATCATTCATTCAGGACAGCTAATTTGGTTCTAAATGCACTATTTAGAATGAATGCTGAATGTTTCTAACTGTTATTAAGTGGCCACCTGCTGCACCTTTATGACATTATGTTTGGTATATTGCTGCAATAATCTAAACTGTGCTTAAAGGTAGAGTTCAGTTCCAGATAATACTTTAATAACCTACCACGTAAACAAACACAATCAATTATGGCAGGAGGTAATTACAGTGTTGAATCATTTTCTTACAACACCTAAATAAGTAATCAGATCGATTCAGAAAGATTTTTGAACTTTACCTGTATTTAAATGAAGGTGTGTCCTGAACCATAATAGGTGCCATGGCAAAGATAAGGTTAGGGAGGTGCCAGCTTTCTGCTGGTTTTATATATGTTTTAAGGTAGCTTTGTAACAAGGAAAGACTTTTGTTGCCTAGCCCTCTGTGAAGAACAGGCGTTTCCCGGGCAGAAATCTGTCTATCTCCACTTACGGGGTCTGGCCTTTTTAGGGATGTTTCCTCTATTTGCCAGAACAATAATTGAAAAAAAGAAGAATGTTACATTTTGCTACCACTGGGGTGTGCCACTTAAAAGGATTATGATTTCTGCCCAGTAATTCATTCTCCTGTGGCTTTATGCTGGACCAGTGCCCTTTCCATTCAAATGGAACTTTTTGTATGGGAAAATCAAACCACTTGGCCAAATGCTGAAATCAGTCATCACTCTCTTCTTCTAAGAGAGAGGAAACAAAGAATGAAGAGGTGCCATTTCTTGGCCAGTGCCACACAAACACAGCAGTCCAAGACTAGAGGAAAGAGTCCGTGTGCCTACTGGCAAGATTCATCACACGTGAAGTTTGCCATTTGGATAGTCTTCTGCGTTTAGCTGAGTAATTAATCTCTTTGTCTTACCAGCAGGAAATCTCCGACATTTGCAGAGACAAGTTCATCCTACCTCCCTTGCACACCTATTTTGTAAGAGGATGTTCCTCCGATAACATCCTCTAAAACTTGGGTATCACAGATTGGTTCTTGTCTAGCATGACCTCACCAATGGAGGAAGAAAGAGATATGACTTTTAAAAATTAGTTGAATCCCACAGCTAGTGCACTCTATAACCCACTGAATCATGTTTAGACTGGAGAAGAGAAGGGCTAGGGAGCACCTAAGTGTACCCTTACAATATTTTTGAGGCGATTACCTAGAAAGGGAGTCAATTTCAGGACTAACTTGCATGGTGGGATAATGAAATGCAATTATCATAATCTGAAGTACGGCAGCGTCTGACTGGATGAAAAGAAAAATGTTTCCCCTCTGAGAACAGCCATGCAGTGTAAGAAATTGCTCAGAGAACTCTAGGATCTCTGAGCCAGGAGATTTTGATGTCAAGATGGGGCATGGCCCTCAGCTGCCTGGTCTGAAGACAGAGCTGCTGCTGTTTTGAGTAGGGGATTGAACGGTGACTTCCCAGAGTCTTTTCAGGGCTAAGTGATTAGGGAGGCTGTGTTGTCTCTTGTGCTGAAACATCACGCGAGGCTTATTATGCACATATATCAGAGGCAGACTGTGAAGGGAATGCAGGATCCAGACAAGGTTTAACACACAGGGTTTTATCAGATGTTGATAAGACAGCAGGGTCAAATTTAGGTTCAGCTGGCACCTCCAGTAACAGTTTTTGGAAGCATGTCTGTTCTTATGAGAACTTGACATGGCACAGGTGTGGTTGCTCTTGCTTTGGTGGGTGGGGAAAATGTAAGAAGTGAAATCTGTTTTGGAATATGAGTGAGACTGAAATAAAAAAAATAGCACAGAAAAAATGGCACATGGGTACATGGAAACGTACAAAGAGTGCATGGAAACATAGCTAAAAAAGACTCAAAGAATGGCTGATTGATGAGTATATAGATTAACTTAATGGACTACATTTTATTAGCTTTAAAATGAAATATTTCCTCTAAAGACAGTTGTTAAGTGAGATTTTTTTTAAAGATTTGATTTGAAAAAAAGTAAATCAATATTTGCAATCAAGAATGAAAATTAAATTATATTGTAGGTGGAAAACTAAAAGATGTTTTATTGACAGAGGCCAGTCAGGGAAATGTCACACAGGCAAATGCTTGAGTCTGCTGGAAATGGGTGATGTAAACTCGTATAAAGAGAATATAAATGATAGGTCACTTAAATTCTGTGCAATCTGAGAAATATTTAGTCTGTGCCCTAAATTCTGCAGAGTTACGATCTGGAGCACTCTTGGCTTTTGCCTTGGGGAATGATACAGTGTACAGTTTGTACACAGATTTCCCACTGGCTTTTAGAGCAGACTCACGCAATGAATAAGAGCCAAGTCAAGGTTAGATTTTGATTTCTCAGTGCATTGCTAGCATATTTCCTATTGCAAGTAACTTGCACAAAAATGGCTATAAATAGAACAACTCAGCATACAGACAAATGAGCAAGTGCTTTTAACTATTGAGGGTCACCTAATTATGTCCTTTTGCTGAGCAATAAATAGAAGAGAAGAATGCTGCAAAGTCATTAGTGAGCAAGACTGGAAGACACTGACAGTAATCTTCTGTATTGCTTTCAGCAAATAGAATTACTTTCACAAAGACATTCAAAGCCATGTGCTTATGTGTCTTTTAACGTGCTTTTATCCTCTGTGCATTTCTTTCTTATCTGAGAGATATAATGACAATAATTCTCCACCTTACAGGCATTTATTGGAATGCTCAACACTAAAAAAATGGGGTCATAAAAGGAGTTGAGGGAAAAGGCTGTAAGAAGGAGAGCAACTAGGTAATGTGTTTAAAAAAACATGTTAATCACTTCCTCCCAGTAGTTTTATTTAAAAATGTGCAACATTCCCCCCCGCCTTCTTTAGCCCCACCTTAAATGATACTCTTTGCCTCTATAGTCACTGAAATATTAATGTGGCACTCACAGAAACAGACTTGGTCTGCTTTTTTGTCCTCAGATTCAGATCTGAAAAGCAAGGAAATTTTTATATTTCCTATTTTCCCTTCAGCTTTCCTGGAAGTTTCTGTTGCTCAGTACTGCCTCCAGGTACTGCTGACACAACACCCTCAGGGAACAAGGCTTAAACCAAAATTACCCTGAAAGTGCCCAACATGAAAAACACCTTGACTTTACCATTTTTCCTTTTCAGTCCTGATCAGGCTGATGCCATTGTTAGCGCTTCAGAGGAAATGACACCTCAATAATCAAAACATAATGGGGGTATTACAATTCTTACAGACTTCAAAGCATTTTCACCCAATGGAATAAAGGAGGCTACTTAGCCTCCATTTAGAGCTTATTTTGCTCTCTTCTGTGCTGTTTGCAAGGTAATGGAAGTTCCTCCTCCAGTCTCTACCCACTGCCAGAAGCTCCTGTGATGCCATGGCCCCCTGTTTTCAGGTCAGGCCAATGACTAAAGTTAATTACATCCTTCTTGCATGGGAGGAACCATATTAAGTTGTTGATGTTTCATTTTCCTATTTTGAAATCAAAAGACCTCTGCAATCCACGGAATGCATAGGCAAGCTACAAAAGTAAGATGTGCAACTGTGTATATGATCAGAAGCCCTGAACACACTGTTGGAATAGCACCAACTTTGTTCAATACAAGGTTCTTGGTTCAGCTGCAAAACGATTGCAATTCAAAACTATCATGTTCTAAATATCTAAGGCTTTTATACTGATCTCAGAGCTTCGTACAAGCAGTGGATGCCCATCTGGAGGTCGTTTAGTCAGCCCTGCTGCTTGAAGTAGGACTACCACTGTCAAGTGGTACCCCATTACCGGTGTAAAGTCAGCCATAGCTTTGTTTCAGCTGGGTCTTGAAAAGTCCAAGGTGGTGGCTCCATTTGAATACACTCAGACTGGTTTTTTGTTACGCTGGGCAGCAGGTAGAATGCTGTATAAGAACATCTTCAGTCGCATTGGCTAGGCAAAGGCCAAACCCAGAAGCAAGAGCTTCTCACTATTTCCTCCAGAGGACATTTTACCCAAAGAGGAGTGGGGGTTTGGTAGTTAGCGATAATTATTGTGAAATTGATATGCCTCTAGGGATTGTCAAGTATAATTTGTCCAGTGTTCTTCTAGGCAAAATAAAACTCAATGGCATTTTGTAGTCAGGGTCTGCGCAAGAGGTGCAGCTGTCCCCAGGTAACCTGCTTATTGCAGCTATTGCTCTCTGGTAAATACTGCTAAAGGCTCTTTTTCCACTGGACAACAGTATAAATAAATGATTATCACCATTCCCGAAGCTGTGCTAATTGCCATTAAGTGGGCTCAGAAGGAAACAGCTTACTATTATCATCCAGACAGCCCACTAGGAACTACGCAGTTCCCAGTTTCTGAGAATGTGCACTTTTGGATGAATGGACAAGCAGTGCTGGCTTCTAATGCCTTATGGTGGAGGGGGCTGAATTACTGAATTGTGTGTTCCTCTGTGAAGGAAAAATGTCATTTATAATGTAGGTGTGTCACATGTAAAACTTTCAGTAGGTTTTTTCAAACTCCAGTTTTTGCCTTCCTGAATGCTTCTCTTGTTCCTAATAACTTTCATCTTCCTTCACAAATTCCGCAAAAATTGGGCAGGAGAGATTTCTTCCAGTCGGAAAGTGGCATGTTCCTTAACACATTGCCTTCCATAACAAAGACAAAATTTTTCTTAAAGGTGGCATGGAAAAATGATACAGCCCCAGCAATGGATCCTCTGTCTACAGAGAGCGAGTAAAACTGTCTGTGCTGCCTTCCCAGCCACTGCTGTTTGGCTGTGAGCTGCAAAGGAAACTTCTCAAATTTGCTCTCCATACTTGAAGCCTTCAGATTATTGCCAATTTTCTCAATCAGTACCAAATGTAGTGATGATTTTTTGTTGTCTCATTCCTAATATAAAAAGGAGTCAAAACTAAGAATGTCATCTTAGGGACAAAAGAAGAGCTGCTATCATATATCTATAACCTTTCCCTACAACTGGCCTGTGCCTGATTTGTACCACTAAACCAAGGCTGTAAGACTAGCAGTAATTTCACAGAATTACAGAATTGTTAGGGTTTGAAGGGACCTCTGGAGATCCAGTCCAAAACTCCTGCCAAGGCAGGGTCACCTGGAGCAGTTGACACAGGAACTCATCCAGGTGGGTTTCGAATATCTCCAGAGAGGGAGACTCCATGACCTCCCTGGGCAGCCTGTTCCAGTGCTCTGCCACCCTCAATATAAAGTTCTTCCACATGAAAGGAGGTGAAATTTCTTTTGTTTTAATTTATAGCCATTGCTCCTCTTCCTGTCGCTGGACATCACTGAAAAATCTGGCACCATCCTCTTGGCACCTACCTTTGAGGTATTTATATATATTGATGAGATTCCTCTCAGTCTTCTCCAGACTAAACAGGCCCAGCTCCCACAGTCTCTCCTCATAAGAGAGAAGCTCCAGACCCCTCATCACCCTTGTGGCCTCTGCCAGTCCCTCTCCAGTAGCTCCTTGTCTTCCTCGTACTGAAGAGCCCAGAAGTGGCCACAGAATTCCAGATGTGGCCTCACTAGGGCTGAGCAGAGGGGAAGGATCACCTCCCTTGACCTGCTGGCCACACTCTTCCTGAGGCACCCCAGGATACCACTGGCCCTTCTGGCCACAAGGACACACTGCCAGCTCATGGTCACCTTGTCATCCAAGACCCTCAGGTCCTTCTCCACAGAGCTGCTCTCTAGTAGGTCAGCCCCCAGCCTGTGCTGGTACTTGGGGTTATTCCTCTCATGGTGCAGTACCAAACACCTGCCCTTGTTGAACCACATTGAGTTTCCTTCTGCCCAGCTCTCCAGCCTGTCAAGGTCCTGCTGAATGTCAGCACAGCCTTCAGGTGGATCAGCCACTCCCCCAGTTTCATACCATCAGCAAACCTGCTGAGGGTACATTCCATGCCTTTGTCCAGGTCATTGATAAACAAGTTGAATAAGGTTGGACCCACTATTGATCCCTGAGGAACACCACTGACTAGAGACCTCCAAGTTGATTCTGCTTTGCTGATCATGACCCTCGGAGCTCTGCCATTCAGCCAGTTCTTGATTTACCTCACCGTCCATTCATCTGACCCACACTTCCTGAGCTTACCTAGGAGGTTGTTATGGGAGACAGTGTCAAAAGCCTTGCCGAAGTTGAAGGAGACAACATCCACTGCTCCCTCCTTGTCAATCCATCCTGCCTTATGATAATAGAAGGCCATCAGATTGGTAAAGCATGATTTCCCCTTGGTGAATCCTAACTGCTAACACGAACTACTCCTGTTGACCTTTTCATCTCTATGCTTGTTGATGACCTCTAGAATACCCTGTTCCATCTCCTTGCCAGGGATGGCGCTGAGGCTGACTGGTCAGTGTTTTCTCAGGTCCTCCTTCTTGCCCTTTTTGAAGATGGGGATAACAGTGCTCATCTTATCCATGAAATATTCTTTGTTACTTTTTTTACTTTTTGAAAGGGCTATGTCCAGGAATAGGTATTTCTCATTTCTTATTAGAAAAAATTGTAACACTCAATCTGTTTTCCCGTGACACTCATTCCTCTGTGTAAAATTAATTAGATATTTTGAATTCAAGCAACACTTCATTTTTAATTGATCTGTGAAAGTTAGAAAATGAGGAATTTGATGATATGAAAATGAGGTTTACCTCCTTCACAAAAATACTTCTAAGCCTCAGAAATCAATCCTTCAGATTTTTTCATTAATGTTGCGTTTTATAACACAGGCAGGTAAAACGTGAATGAGGCTGCAATTTCAACCAGATCTCTGTCTCCGAGAAATATAAATAGCATTAATTTTCCACTTGCTTTCTACTAACAAGGCTGTGAAGTATTTCCTGCGATTACAATGAAAGTAAAGCCACCTGAGCTTATTCAGTTGTTTTCTTTCTTTTTCTTTTGGTCAGAATTTATGGTAATGCCAGAATCTCAGTCTTTATTAAAAAAAATAAAAAGCAATTACTGTCTGGGAAGGAACATTTTGTCTCTCTGGAGATGCACTTTTATTGAACTCATTCAAACAGAGAAGAGAGTCATCCTTGAAAAAGGCTATTCGAGTTTAGCTCCTTTTTCTCCTGGCCATACAAGTGGAAAAACATTTTTTTCTTTTATTCAGATGTTTTAACCTTGTTTTTCAAAGTAAATTCTACTTAAATATCCATAACTAAATTGATGAGTGCCTAGCTATGTGTGTGTAGCCATGCCATCCAAGGAAGCAAGAAGAGAGCAGGTTCTTTATTGCCAATGTGCCACATTTAGGAGATGCTATGGAGACCCTTTGTGGGAACAAGCTCTTTCCTGAGAGATTGCTGTGAAGCAGTTTGACCTGTGGGACACATACTGAAGTCCATGCATGACAGAAACATGTAGTTTTCTGTGGAAATCTGTGGAAAACCTGCTAAACAGGAGACACCATTTCTACCATGTCCCTCCTCGCTGCAATGCCATGCAGTCATTTCCTGGCTGGGAAGGGGAAGGCACGAAGCCTACATGAGTGCTGAATAGGGAACTGACTATTCCTGCAAGCTGGCACTTGGGGACATGGCTGTGCCTGGGCATGGGGAATCACCAGCCCTGTGGATGGAGACAGCTGCACCCAGAGCAGAGACCAGCAGGGCTTAGTGTAGCTGTTGGATGCTGGATATGGATGCTGGACCTCGGCCCTCGAGGAGCCCATGGGAAAGCAGCTGGGCCTGGGCCAGTGCCAGCACAGAGGGACTGCATGGAGACAGACCATCCAAAATTCCTGCTTGGGTTTTTCCAGGCTCCTGTTTTCTCTTGATTGCATGCTGGCCTAGAAATAGGCAACAGCAGGAGGGTCAAGAGCCCCTCACCCACTGCTGGGTGGTCTCCAGAGCCTGGAGCCATAGCTGCCATTGCACAAGCTCCACTGAACAGCCATGGGAACTCTGGAAACCTCCCTCTTGCTCCAGCAGCCCCAGCAAACACTCTGCGTTTTAGCTGATTTCCAGACAGCGGTGGCTTCTCTGTGCCAGTGGGTGCCCAAGGTGTCTCTGGACACAGCTGACAGGTGGTCTGCAGTGGGAGTGCTCCCTGGGCCTGGCACTGCGTGGGTCCCTGGCTCACTGCCGGCATTGCTGTGGGCTGGCACACACGGGTGGGAGAGGGACAAGCCCTGGGTCCTGCTGCATGGGGGTGGCTGGAGGCCTGGTGGCATCCACTGCTCTGGCTCCAGGCAGCTACACAGGATCAAGGCCTATGCACTCACTCCTCTCTCCAAAGACACGAGCCCCCAGCTCATGGTCCACCCATGGACCTCATGGGGCTCGTGAGCCCCTCCACTCTGCCTCCTGTGTCCTGAGTACTAGAGAAGCCAGCATTGCCTTCTCCCTCCAGCGAGGCCATGCTTCCTTCTTGGAGCTGTGCTCTGAATTATCTAGATGTTCATTTGACAAAACTTCTGTTTCCTAAAGAAACCAAAACAAAGAGAAAAACCACTTGCAATTACGCAACTTATTTCCAAAAGTATTTATTTTGTATTGTTATTTGTTCTCCAGCCAAGAAATGGAAATGTCTTTCCAAGCCGTGTTGTCTTCCAGTTTAGCACCTGGCCTATTCAGCCATATCTTTTAACAAAATCTTTTGATTTAATCTTTTGCTTAACTCTTATGTAGGAAGAAACTCTGCCTTGATAAGGAGCATGTTTCTGTGTAGTTAGCCATCTGCAACTGCCTGTAAACTCTCTGATGGTGAAAGTGAGGACGACTGATCAGACACATCTCAGGACTACAAAACAGGCTGAAAGCTGTTTGGTGCCTATTAAAATCAATGGCAGGTTTAAATGGATTTGATTGTAAGCTGAACTGTGTGGCTTTTGGAGTGTTTCAAAAGCATCCCTTGCTATAATACTGGATATCAAGGTAGAAAACAAAAAGTGTGTTCATATTATGGCAGGCGAAGGGATGATACAGGAAGTAGCTTAAAAAGTTAAATACTTACTTTGTAATAGTTTTGAGGAAAAGCTCGGCAATTTTCAGTAAGTGAAAATGGATCATTGAAATGTATTTAAAATGCATTCCGAATTTATGGTAAAGTTTTGCGAAGATTGTTGGATTGTGACTTTATGCTGCTTTGTATGGTTGGAGCACTTAGATACTCTTGAAGGAAATTTTCCCTAGGACATTGAGTAGATAATTTTGGTTTTTTTTAACTCAATTTTTACAAGACTGAATAAAAATTTTGGAAGATTTCAGAGAAATTGCTGAAGTTCTGTGGACTGCTGGAGGCAGCTGGGGGCCAGGTAGATACCCAAGGCACCTGTGGTGGCACTGGATGCCTGTTTTAGGTAGATGAAATGAGCCTCAAGTCAACCCAGCCAGTGGAGCCTGGTGTTCCATCTCACCCTAAAGCAGACCCTTATTCACTGGCCAGCTAAACAGCAGCACAGGCTCTACAGACTGTACCAGGTAGATATCTGCTGAACATGAAGGCATTTATACATCCAGAGCACGGTTAGACACCCATTACATAATTATCTCTATCCTATATCAAAATATAATTTCCAAGTGAAAAAGTACAATGATATAATTAGATGACATAAAGAATAAGTATTTTTTAACTTTAAAAAAAACCTTTAATTTTTCCTGAATCAAATTGGATAAATGTAATACAAGTAAATGGGTTGCTGATGGCAACTGAGATGTTAATTTTAGGTGACAAAACAGTAGATTTTTACCTCCACTAGTAAAAATGCTTTCTTTTTTTTTCAGTCTTTTTTTTCAGTAGTTTAATGTTAACCAAACATTTTGTTTCTCATCCCTTTCATTCATATCCAAATGGGCTGGAGACATAGCTCTGGGCATTGGCACACTATCTAAGCTTATTTCTAAAACAGCCTTGCTGATGAGTAGTTTGCACATGTATTATACGTGTACTTGGAAGGAATGTTAGAACTGATATATGAACTGACAGCTTGGAGAATTGTGTGTCTTTCAGCAAGAAGGTCAATAAACATCTCATGCATGCTACATGCATGTTCTTGTGGATAAAGAAACATTTTTCTCAAATGAGAAAAATGAGTTTTTTTTCTCAAGAATGTTTATTTTTTTGGAAAGAGGAAAACAGGATGTGTATGTAGTGTGTTCACTGTGTATCACAGAGATACGTACTAGCAAAGGATATTTATTTCTACCATAATCAGTTTTTCTTTGGTAATAATACGTGTTACTGGTAGCTGAGAAATTTATCTAAAAGGAAAATGCATACCCACTTGAAGTTTCATTTTACACACATGCACACAGAAATTTGTCCCCCTTTACTGAAATGTAACTGGAGCAGCAATAACTCCTGGGGTTGCTTACACACTTCCATTCCATGCTTCTGTTTTCGTGAGGGGAACAATTAATACTTCTCAAAAACAGTCATCTTTCTATTTTCAAGTGCCTTGAATTTGGACTTCCCAACAAGAAAACAAAAGAATTACTCGTGTAAGTATTTCTTTTTTGTTGACTGAGTTTTATGGGAAGAATGAGAAAATAACTTCCCAATGTTCACACACTTTTTTTTTAATCAAATCTGGCACGAAAAAACAAAAAAGCATAGAGTGAGTCAGACATAAGCTCCAGTGAAGCGGAATATCTTATACCATGCCAGTGAAAACTGGTCTTGATTTCAGTAGTTACAAGCCTCTGAAAATCTGCTGCTTGGCAGGCCCATGGGGCTTTGGCAGTGCAGTACTGAGTGCACAGTGAGCTGGGGAGCTGGCAGGGCAGGTGACTGTCCGTCCCCACGTGGGTCACCAGGTCATTGGTGACACTGTTCCTGCTGCAGGGGCATTAGAATGTGATGCCAAAAATTTCCTTTTCATATAGGTATTTTTAGACTGACTAATTGAACTCTGGCGCTTATAAAGGCCCCACAAACCTGGGCCAAAGGCCAAATCCCTCACCAGAATAAGGAACTGATGCCTGCTGGGGCCAGACTAGCACTCTCACTCTGAGTCACTCTAAGGTTTCTTCTCTTCTTTTTTTCTCCCCCATCAGTGAGCTTCCTCCTATCCTCTTCTGGCAGATCCATTGTCCCACATTTTTGCCCATTGGGAATGGGTTAAACTTACCGTCTTCAGGATGGACTCACCATACAACACCTGAACAGCTCTCTGACCTGCAGATCTAGAGAATATCCTTTGCAGGCATTGTAGATACTGCAGTTGTGGAATGAGAGCTATGTGCAACTGGAACAATAGTAGATCTGAAATAATAATATGGTTTTCTATAGTCTGTTCTGGATTGATTTTATGTAATAAGTGTTTGCACCTTAGCTTGTACTGAGGCATTGTGGTGGCTGTAATTCTGGCAACCTCATTCATAAAGGTGTCCTATTCATTTCAGTGATCCCTGAGAGGAGATTTGAGGAGAATTGAGATGGCAATCTCTATTTTGGCTTGAGGTGTCCACTGGGTTTTTTTCTTCAGACCCACTCTATGCCTTCTATCTTTGTGCCCTCAAAATGAATGTCTAGGGCAAATCCCACTACTTGCATCTAGTGCTACTTTGGTGAAGCTGAACAGAAAGCATTTTGAACTGTGAGAAATCCAAAATTTAAATGGGAATGTAAATGACACTGAAACGATACCTAGAAGAAGTACAGTGCTGCAAGAGTGATATTAGAGCAAGTTGTCTAGAGTCAAGCACAGACTGAAGCCCTCAGAAGGAAGGGACTCAAAGAGCTGCCCCACAAAATAGTTGAATACAGCAACTAGGAATCCAGCAGGTACCATGAATGGAGAATATTTGACATGGGAACAGGATGCCACCTTGAAGTTAAAAACAGAGTGATGCTTCACTTTGCATCTGACACTTCAGGTCTTTGCCAGGAAGGTGTTACGTTAAATTTGCTTTCACCTTCCTAGTGAAACCTTGCTGTTTTTAATGCTTTTAAGTGTTCTTTGAAAAAATCCCAAACCCTCAAGGTCTGTCTGTATTCTCTGACTCATATTCTCCATAAGCAGCAAAAACAAGCAGGGAGATATAAAAGAGGTAACAGAAGAGATCAGGGGGCCCAAAAGGAAGAGGGAATGCCACATCTCAAGGCATTTTGATGACACTGAAAAGTTTGTATGTGACTTTTTTTCTACCAAGTCTATTTGTTTTTCTGGAAGAATTACTTGATCTTTTGAGAACATGGTAACTAAAGACTTCATCTTGCATTGTGACCATATTTATGATGACAATATTATGATGAAGTTACTGCTTTCAAAGCCTCTTTAAAATTGGCTTGGTATAAATGGAAATTGCTAGGTCTATGAAATGAGACTATGACCACATTTAAAAACAGGTCAGCAGACAATATAGTTGAGGAGGGGGAAGTGATTTTCCAGGGATATAAGTTAGCTTTATTCAAAACAGTCCTCATTTTGGAAGTGTGATTCAGATATGCTTGCAGACAAGCTTTCACTTCTTAAAGCAGTGAGATAATGAGGCATAAAGTGGATTTATCATTGCACAATAGCCAGCGTTTCACAATCTGAAATAAGATTACCCAAGGCCCTCATAGTGCATGCTCTAAGTTGCATGCATCTCCCAGGTGAAAGGCAGGTGGTTGAAGTGATTTGAAAGCACGGTGTGATTGCATCAGCCAGGTGAGAGGCTGCTGGAGAAGAGCCCCAGCCCTGAGTCAGCAGAGTGTGGTGTGATACCGGTTGTGCTGGACGGAACCTCCCTGCCTCAGCAGGAGCCTTGGGAAAGGTTTTGGCTGAGAAAGCTCTCCTAACACCTACTCCCTCTGCAGCTGTTCTCACATTTCCACAAAGGATGCAGCTGTCTCTCTTTGGGGGAACATTCCCAAGGATGCCCTGAGAATGATAGGCATGTGGTTTTCCCCAACATTTATAGGGATCATACAAAATGAACATGAGAAGACAGTGGGAGAATGGAGGTGGGTATGTCCTTGTTCCAAACACGTGCATTAAGGCACCTAATGTGACAAATGAATGTTCTGGAAAGACTAAAGACTTTAGAAATTAAAGTGTTGGAGATTGTACAAATACTATACTCATCAGGGAGGACTGTAGCATGACACAGCTTTTGTATTTTGCAAAGCAGTTTTCTCTGAATTGCTTAGCACATCTGCTTGGTGGATTATAGGATAAATAGGCAAGGGAGAAGCAGTTATAATTTTTACTCATGAGACCACAAAGGATTGAAACCAGCTACTCTTTCAGTAGTGTGGACAAAGCTGTAACCCTCAGCTCTTTATTGCCCTGAATGGGAGTATCCATGTCAGCATGGTTGATCCTTTCACAGCAGTGAAAGGGTATCCTGCATCAGAGAGCAAAATTCTGCATCCAGCAAGTCTGGTACAGTATTTGCTGATGGAAAGAAGACAGCTGCTGTATGCTCATTGCTCCAAGGGGAATGTAATCTATGAAGGAAGAATGTGCATCTGGGGATCTCAGCATTTCAAAAGGCATCACAGCCAAGAACTCTGAATTGTACCCTCTTAGGAAAAATATACCTCCTCACTGATTCACCGTTCTTTTCATTCTCTCCTTCTGTCTCACAGGACAGGGACATGCCTGGTTAGTATGACTTACATAAATGAATGTGTGTGAAAATTCGACCCTCTCAGAAATTTCATTGCTTCAGAACCCCAAGCACCTGTTCAGAACAGTAATGAGTTATTGAACACTTCTTTCTTTTGTTCAGCCTTTTGCTGATTTTATTAGATGTGCTGCAATAGCTTAGGCCTCTGACTGTGTGAGGTAGCAAAAGAGGTGATGACAGGGCTGGATTGTGAATGGAGGAGTCCAGTCACAATGTCACCAATGTACAGAATGCAGTCTTCATTCATAGGGATGTGAAAGATGCTTTGTGAACCAATAGAAAAGCTGAGAAGGAGCTGGATGGGTACAAAAGCTGACCCTAGCTATATATTCCAGTTCTGCCTACATGGGGAGGTGTCATCACACAGCATTACAGTTCTTAAATAATTCTTTAAAACCACAAAAACTGCAACTGCTCATTTTCTGCATATTTCTCCCACATCAGTGGAAAATTTATATTGAGGAGAACAAATACCATTTAAACTAAAAATGTTCATACAAATACCATTTTTTTTAGCTGCTTGAATGGTTAGGACACGTTCTAAGTGGTGGTTACATCCACCCTACTTTTATATGCTCAAACTCCTTTGTCTCCTCTCCACATTCAGAGACCTGCAAATTTTCTGGTATTGGTTTGCATATGTTAGTGGCATAATTTGTACCATTGCTGGACTAAGTGCTGAAATTGTGTCTTATTACTCCTAATGGGTGCACTGCTTTTAATTAAAAATAAATGCAATGAAAACCACAATAATAAAATAGATTATAGACTAAGTCCCTAGCACCTGATCTTCATACAGTCGGCCACACAAGCACACAGTCATTTACCCCTTCTCCTCCTGTTGTTGCAATGTCCTGAAGACTTGAATTTATGCAATATAACTCTTAAAACATGTGAACATTTCTTGGCTTGTCTGGCTTTTTGACCACTTCTGGGAAACCCTAGGAAAAAAGCCAGGAGAAAGCTGCCATTTTCTGAGCAATGAATTCAGCCCATTCCCAGATGTCACACTACAATGGGAAGGACTGTGGGTCCTCGTGGTGGAAGGCTGGTGGCCAAGGCTGGTGGCCAAGGCTGGCTGGTTTGGACAGAGCAGTTGGTTTGGCATTATGGAGCAGTCCCTCCTATCATTGTGGGAGCTTTGGGAAGGAGAGCAGGAAGAGCTTGTCCAGATTAACCAGTTTGTCAAGCCAGATTTAGTTGATTGGTTTGAGGTTTGACAGCTCTGTACTAAGTACATTAGTGTTATACCCATTTTAGGACCTAAATGATCTTAGGAACAATATAGATGGAGATGTTTCATGATACTCTAGTGCTTAACTGATGCATATTTTTCACTTTATGGTGAATTTTTAGTATCAACAAATTTATCCCAATCCTTACCCTGCCTTTGTGATCCCTAGCACAATGAATCTCACTAAAACTGTCCTCCTTTTTTACAACTCTTGATCTGAAAGAAAAATTCAAGCCACGCTACATAGTTGGAAGTCCTGATATCTTTCTGCAAGTTGTCTATATAATTCTGTAGCAATACCTTGCTGTTGTTTCAAGTAGTACTTCTTTTGTTCTTTAGTGACATACTAGATTTTCATCACTGTGACTGTTTTATAGGTGGAGAAGTGGTATAGGGAATATTAGTTAAGGTGACATTCCCAGAAAGCTAGTTGCAGTGCTATAAATAGAGGGTAAGTTTTTATAGAGTTCTTAATTCACTAGTGCCACCACTTCAGTTATGGTAGAATTTATGGGCTTGATGTTGAATCACAGAATCACAGAATATCCTGAGCTGGAAGGGACTCACAAGGATCATGGAGTCCAACTCCTGGCCCTGCACAGAACATCCCCAAGGGTCACACCATCTGTCTGACAGCATTGTCCAAATGCTTCTTGAACTCTTTCAGGCTTTGGTGCTGTGACCACTTCCCTAGGCAGCCTGTTCCAGTGCCCAACCACCTCTGGGTGAAGAAAACCTTTTTCTAATATCCAATCTAAACCTCTCCTGATACAAATTCAGGCCATTCCCTTGGGTACTGTCACTGGTCACCAGATAGAAGAGATCAGTGCCCCTCCTTTTCCCCTCGCAAGGAAGTTGTAGACTGTGCTGAGGTCTCTCTCATAACTTTACACAGCACCAAAGTACAACTGATGGGCCTGTAGGTTTCAGGGTCCTTCTTCTAGCCCTTCTTGAAAATCAGCCTTCTTGAAAGCCTCCAGCCAACTGGGAGCTCTCTGGATTCCCCAAACAGCACAAAAATCATCAAGAGAGGTTTTGTGATTACATCAGCAAACTCTTCAAGGATTCTTGTATTAATCCAATCAGGCCCCATAGATTTTTAAGGATCCAGCTGGAGCAGCAGATCTCTCACAGTTTCAGGGTTGACTGGGAGTAGATCATTCTTGCAGTCATGGTCCTCCAGGTCAGGGCTCTGAGACCCCTTTGGTCTGCCATCCATGTTGAAGACAAAGTTACAGCAGGAGTGATAGATAATGTGTTGTGCAAGTTAGATCAGAAATTAGCTGCTTTTTGGCTTGAGAAAATTAGGAATTTAAGAAAACTGCTATTGCAAGCCCTGTGAAAAGTACTCTTTGGGCAGAACTTACAAAAGGTACATTTGACTCCTGTGATGAAACTGATGGTGCTCAAGAAGATGAAGCTGTGTCTAAGCCCTTTATCTAAACAGCAGCTGTAGCTGCAGGCTTGCAAGGTGGACAGCCCTGATGCAAAAAAGACTCTGTCAGCCCAGGACACAGAGTACAAAGAGAAGAAAGTCTTTTGTGAACCATTTGGTGAACCATTTTGTTTTGAAGCTGGTTGATCAACAGTGTTTCTGAGATTGCTTAGGGTTTCGAAACCCTAACAGTAGCTCTCCAGAGATGGTTTAAGGGGCAGAACTGGAACATGGCATTATGCAGAAGCCACCTCCTATTTTCAGAGAAGAAAAAGTTTCTTCTCTTCTCTGCAGTATATTCAGAAGAATGTCACTTGAATGTGGCTTTCCCTGCAGATCAGAACAAATCCACTAGTACACTTGGTTGTCTGCAGTATAGTGGAAGTAATATGTACACAAAGCAAAATTTAAAAAATGGAACATGATACTAGTGAACTAGAGGGGAAGGGGAAAGAATCAGCAGATGAACTTGGGAGCGATTTCTCCCTAGATGTTTATGAAATCTCACTTTAACCCTGAAAGCTTAGGCTGAGAAACACTGAGAACAGTTTTGTTTGGGTGAATTGATATTTCCAGAGGTTTTGGTAATGGGTTTCACAGGTTTCATTTAATTACTCTCTGTCTGGGAAAACAGCCATGAATTTGAGACTGATTGGAAATCCAGATGTAAAGTTTAGCCATTTTTTGCAGCTGGACTCCAGTGGACGTAGTGAACAGTTAAGGGAAAGTACAAAGTGTTCCTAAGGGAACATTTGGGGAGGGAGGAGTGTAGACTGTCTCCCTTTTGGCAAGAAAGAATATCACTAGCAGTTTAAAAAAAAATTACTTACAAGGGAATGTAGAATTGTTTCTGAAGGAGATTTGCCATGTTCTTTTTAATATTAAAAAAAAAAAAAGGCAAAAAGTTGTGTTTGTCTCAGGAAAGGAAATCAGTGAGTGCACATTTCTTTTAATATTATTAGTTGCCTTGCTTGATTTCAAAGAGCTATAATCCCTCCAGAAAGAGATGTCCTTTCATACATCCTGCATGAAGAACTACCCTGACAACCTCATTTGCTGAACAGAGCATTGAGTATGGCACTGAAGCAAAGAAAGAGCAAAAGGTGGCAGCCAGCTTCCTCTGCCTGTTAACAGGTCAGACCTGCCTCCTCGATCCTCTTCTATAGCTAAACATGCTTTTAATGTATAAGGACAAAGGACTCTCAAGTAACAGAATAGAGCCTAGAAAATGAGGATATTATAATAATGACCTTTCCTAAACACAAGAACCATTTTACTGCTTATATTGTATAATATCAATTTAGATTGATATAATTTTTTCTTGTCAACTTGTATCTCTTACTTCTAGAGGTTCTTCTTCAGTGACCAATTTCTTTGACCTTAACAGAAAACTGGACTCCACCACGTGCTGAGCCTTTAATGAATTGGCAGAGACACAGCTTAGGAGTTCCAGGTCTGTTCATACTGAGTAGTTTAAAGATTATGGGCTGCTGTAATCTCATAGGAGAAACGCTCTAAAACATTCTTTACCATGATCACAAACCTAATTTGGCACTCTGGTTGTGCTGGGAGCAATGCTGAGCCTTGACTCTGGCTGTGTGGTTAAGGAGCCTCAGGCAGGTTGGGGCAGAGTCCCACCATTCCTGATGGGAAAGCAGAAAGCAATCATCTCTCTCAGCACTTCTGTTGCTTCATGGAGTATGTGAAGCTGCTCCAGGTATGCACTGTCTGTAGCTGCACTCGTGCAATAATTTGGAGCCATTGAGCCATCAGCTGTAAAGCAAAAAATTAACTTCAGTGGAGATACAGTTATGAACGGTATGATCTCCTTATCAAGCTATCATGCAAGTAAATAGCCTCAGTTTGTGGTAGAAATATTAAAGGAATTAATTTGCTTAAATTTTGCCTGTCACATGAAGCCTGTAATCAGAGCAACTACCATCTTCTTTGGTATTCCCTGTGGAGTAGAGAGATTGTTGTCCAAATACTGACCAGGCAAAACTTTCTCTCCTCTAAGGCAACAAACAAGATATAACTCAGAAGTTAATTTTGCTTATGTGAAATAGTTCCAGCTATGTTATGTTCTTCCTGCTTTTGCCTTGACCCATTAGCTAACATATCCCCACAGACTTGCACCAAAGACAAATTTCTTCACCAAGTACCTCAGCATGAACCAAAGGGTGGATGGATGCATCCTGAAAGGCTGACATCAAGGAGGAGGTACCTACTAAAACACAATAATAATTATGGTATTTTTTTACTTTGCAAAATGCTGTTACAATATGGCAAGGTTTTATTACAGCAAAAGGGATGGAGGTAGAAATAGTTGCTGTATTTTGTTAAGAAAAAGGAGTCTTCATTTCTGAGTTTAGCATTGTTATAGTTGGTAAGAAATCTGAAAAGAGATTTCAGTAGTAATAAGATTAATTTATAATTACATACTGTTACTGTGACAGCAGAGAAAATATTATGAACTGAGATCTTCTACCAACAAGAGCTGTCATAGGCATTAACCTTTGTAATTGATTTTAGTCATCTGTGACCTGATTATGAAAATGCTAGACTTTTGCAATGCAGTTGGAAATAGTAGGCTGGGCATGTGAATCCTGCTATAAGTTGATGACTGTATTTTATCCTATCTCTTGTGACCCTTGGCCTATTTAAAGCAAAAATCAGATGACCTTTTGTGTTTTGTTTCATCAGCAAAGAAGACTGGATGTTTTAACAGGTCTTTAATAAGCAGCTTTATGCACCAGCTGTGATGCAGGAGGGTGGATCAAAATTATGTTCAAGGTGGAAATGTATTTCATTTAACTACAGACAGAGAAGAGTCCAGCACAGCCACTGAGAATTCCTCTGTGGGCAATGGACAAGGATCCCAGCAACCATAAGCTAGTGTTTATAAATGAGGTCAATTGTCCCCTAGGGATTTTTGATTTTCTCTGTCTGGTATAGTGAGTGAACAAATAACTAGATTATACCAAGACAATTTCCACCAAGACTAAAAAAGTTAGGGGAAAATAATTCCACTAGGAAAAGAAGAAAGGTAAACTGAGCTCTAACAGGATGCGACCCCTCTACGGGGTACTGAGCAGTGCTACTTAGATGGCCTGTCAAAATGCCTCACTGATGAAAAGTAGTCTAAATCAAATCTGAGAATCAAATCAAAGTGGAACCAAGCAGAAGCCAAGAATTTGAAGCAGATAGCTCAGTCTTGGACAACCCTTTGACAGGGGGCACATATTCCAAAAGAGGGTAACTAAATCGTGCTACTCTTCAGTAACCAAGCTTTGATGATCCTCAAATGAAACTGATAAATGGGTATGAGACCTATTATTTTTTCAACACATGTATTTTTGGAACTTATATATTTTTCAACATATATATTGGTTTCAACATATATATATTTTTTTTTTTCAACATATTTTTTGTTTTGGTTTGGTTTTTTTTTTGTTGGTGTGTTTTGTTTTGTTTTGTTTTTTGTTGTGAATGTACATCACTCTTTGCCTGTCTGATAAAGGATGACCTGGCTTTCTTTTTTTTTTTCTTTTCTTTTTTTTTTAAAAGAGATATCACATTTCATGTATTCACACTGGTGTTCAGGAACTAAAAAGTGATCAGTTCCTGATGTATTTCCCAGGCATGTCCACACAGTCCTGGTCCCTATGCCAGGACACCTACCAAGATTCTTACCACTCCCTTGCTGCAAGATAGGAGTATTTAATCCTTGGTATGTTCTCATTTTGAGGAGCATTGCGTCTTTCCATGTTTCATACCACCACACCCACCAGGCTTTCACTAAAGTCTTCTCAAGGTGATTATCAATGCAGCACAATACTCCTAAGCAGTGGAATGGCCTGATGGAGAATAAGGGGAAATCGTTAAGATTATGTCACATTTCCAAGCCATCAGCATCTTGCAAATCTGGAAAGCAAATGTCGAACTCAGGAAAACCTGCATGCCGGCCATTGTTAAGTGAAAGCCTGGGAGAAAAAGGAACAAATACATTGCATGTTTTTCTAAATATTGCTGAACTGCTCAGAATAAATGTTCTAAAAATGCTCTCATGGAAGAATAGTGAATATAATAGACCATTTTTGTTGGGACACATTCATTAGCTTGAGGAACTATCAGTTTCCTGATGACTTCCTCTCTTATTAGTACATATTAAATCTTTGCAAGCATGTCTGCCTTGTTGCCATCTGATCTGTTAATTGAGGAGAGGTGATTTAAATTTCATGTTTGCAGGGCATGTGAGAACACTTACACCAATGAATCACTGAGAAGGAAATATCCCAGTTTGCTGGTAGAAGTGTCAGCTGAATGGAATAGTTTTGGGGCCTTTGGCAACACCTTGCTGAAGGCATTGCTGCTGTTGGACACAAACAAGGCAGATGAAACTTTGTTCTGAGGGAAATGATATAATACACCATAGTGGCCAGAACACATAATTCTTTGTCTTCATAATAAATTAAGACATGGAACTGTTAATTTCCTAGGTAACAACAGACATGTTGTTTTTTAGGTTTGCTCTTGATCTTGTACAATACATCAAAAGAAATAATTTGTCTTTTATATTTAACATCCAGAATTTTTTCTTGCACAGAAGTTCAAAGAAGATTTCAGTAAGAACTAAGAACCCTGACATTTTCACAGTAAAGGATTTTTTTCAGGTGCTGTTGTTCTTAGCTAGAAGAATCTGGCTCCATGCTTCCCACTGGGCGGGGCACATCAAGCTGTATCTTCTGCAACTTTCCTGCTGACCATTGCTCTTACTTTTCAAAGGTGACACCTGTGAATCAGCGCTTCAGGCATGTCACACTCAGCTCTCCCATCATTACCAAGATAAAAACGTCCCACAGGCAACTCTCTTTCGAGCTCACCTCAGCTACTCAGTGGTTCTTCCACTCCCTACCTCATGTCCTGGTTTGCTCCTAAACCTCCACCCATGAATTTTCTCCTTCTTTATGCCTTTTTGGAGAATGTGACTATTGGTTCTACTATTCTCTTGAAACCCATGTATATCTATTTCCCGTGCTGGCCAATTGTTTTCTCTAGTGAACAGGAATTCCGTGTAGTCCAACATCCAGTCTGCAGAAATACTCTTACAACAATATTTTACCTACCCCCAGGAACCATTCAATGTCCAAATGCAACTGTGTTGTATTGCATCCATGAGTTGTTCATCTGTAGATAATGTGGGAGTGTTGCCAACGAATAGCTCAAAAAATTTTTTAAAAAAATTTGTTTGAAAGACAGTATTGTGAAAAGAAAGTTTTCTTTTTAAGGACTACATTTGCTTTCAGGTAAAATTGCTTCATCTTTTTGCTTCACTGCTTTTCTTTTTCATGATTTTTTCAAAGGCCTGTCATCCGTCCAGTGTAACTGAGCTGTTTCCAACAATGAATTTCACTTGCTCCACATTTCAGGACGAGGTTGTAGCTCTAAATTGTTTCTGCCAAATCATTTCTCATGAAAAATACTTCCTCTTCTAGCTATAAAATTGCGTGATCCTGTTATTCTCACTGAGATGGGAATTTAGAAGTGCCGACACCTTCTTAGAGATTTTTAAGAACATAACATGGAAGATTTCACAGGAAGAGATGGGCTAAGTGCTCATTAGTACTCCTATTTGTCTAAAATATTCCTACTTGTCTACAATATCACTGTAATTCAAGAGTGAAAGTGGTTTCATTCTGCCTCTAAGCAACAGAGCAGGCCATTACCAGAATAACTGGTGACACCACTGTCACTCTGGCTCGAGATTATCTGGTGCATAAAATGTGCATCACCAGGCACTTGCTCAATTCTTTCCTTTAGACTGCTGAGTGCTGTGAAGCCACTCCAAAAAACTCCAGGGGTGTCTGTGGTGGAAATCCTTGTGCGTAAGTTGACCTTTCCCCACATTCCAGTGTTCCTGCTTTCATATCCTTTTCTCCTTACCTGCAGGTATGCTGCACCATTGCTGTGAAATTCAAGTATACTAATCTCACTGTGCATCGGTGTTACTCAGAACTTCCTCCTGCCTGAGAAAACTTCCCAGCCGCTTTCAGAGTGCTTGTGCTTTGACTTTGAAGTTACGATGACCCGGACAAGGCTGCCAGTAGGGAAATCTCACTCTTTATTTCCTTTTCCTCTGCATCAAGTGTTGGATTTGCACCTTTTGCTAATCAACACAAGACTGCTGAGGGCAGAGAAACGGTCTGTTCAAATCCAGGTAAATTCTTGTTCCTGAGGGCAACTGGTCATAGGAAAAGACATCTGAGCTTGTGTTTTATCTATCTACGTCTGTATTTCCACAATCCCGCCTTATCATAAATACAGAAAATTAGCGTATTAAAATTTAAAATAGTACTCGATCATCTTCTGTTTCCCAGCTTTCTGCCCTTCCAGACAGCTTTGAAAACTTGTCTAAAATTTAAAATCAAAACAGGCAGCTTCACCTACCATTATGAATAGGAAATGTTTGTGCTGCCTACTGGTCCCCTGTCCAAAACTGTTATTTGACAAGAGCAAGTCACTTAATGGTGAGAATGTTTCCATAGCAATCATGCTGGATGGACATAAGGAAACAGAATTTGCAGGGAAAGCTTTGTTCTTTATTAAACTAGCTGATATAGGTGAAAAAATCAGGTGACATTTCAGGCTCAGAATTCCTTCATCAGTTCAACCAAAATCATTGTGTTCCAGCTATACATATGATTTTCTGTTGTTTGTTTCATCCCTCTTACTGATGGACGAGGCTATATGAGCCTGAGCTCTGGAGGGAAACAGAATATCACTGCTGTTGGTCATCCAAGCTGTCAGCTTTGATCACTAATCTGGAAATGGACTGTGCCTGCATAAAAAGTCTCTACCTCTCAGTTTGTGCCTCATTCAGGGATCTCAGGTTTAGCCAAAGAAGTTGTTTGAGACAAAGACATTTCCAAAGCTGAGCACTGGGATGCACGTGACACAGTCAAGCCTCCCAAGACTGTTTTCTGAAGGAATCCATATGCTTGCTACTGTCAACACTTTGCTTAATAGCTGTACAGTTGCATTGATTTTCTCAGTACTGTAATGTCCCAGTGACATTAGGCAAGAATGCCTGTACAAGTCTGTTACAACATACTCAGCAAGTATTACCAGACAAGAAAGAAGCACAACCCTTCACGTACTGGGAGAAAGGTTGTCCTAGTTCTTTGGAAATCTTTTCTATTTCTTCTTTGACCTAGCAAAGACCTAAAACTGAAGAAGTGGTTTCTTCAACCACTTCAAGGTTTTGCAACCAAGTGGCAGAGCCCGGCAGCTTTCTGAATTCGCTTGATAAAAGTGTTTGGAAATGAGATATCAAAAGAAGTGAATCAGGACTAGCTATATTCATTCCTAGTAAAAAAAAGGGCCAGGTCTGTGGCCCTCAGTGAGAAGCTGAGCTCACTGTTCTGTGAGGCAGGGGCAAGGTTGTGATGGGGCAGACCGAGGCACATCTGGAGTTTCAAGCAGAGAAGAAAAAGTACAACAAAAAGTAGAGTATTATTCTAATATTACTGACTCCTCCTTTTTGCAGCACATGATGAGGAATGGCACGAGGAAAATGCTTGAGCTCTGGTACTGTATGTCTTCTCTTGTACGGGGAGCTGGCAAGGGATCTCAGCTGTCCTTGCACAAAATTGTCTTTCCTTTGCTTTTGCCATATAAAGACATCCCTGTAGTCAATCTGCAGTGGGCCCAGTCCTGTCCAGTGAACAGACTGTCTGTTCTGATACACAGAAATCTCAAACTGAGGGATTTTTTAAAAAGGCTTGGGAGGGGGATATCCTGTACTCAATTTTTTTTTCTCTACATCTCCTCTGGCCCTCTCCTCCCACTTCCACACCCTGAGCTCAAGTTTGTAAAGCTTTTGAACTATTTTAAAAAATGTACAGCTTGTCCTCTAAGACATAGGAAATTCCTTTTGATGGTCTATTGTATAAGAATTTCCATATTTAGACAAAAATCAACAGATACAATCTCTGATTTCCTTTCCCCTATACTCCTCATACTTGCCTCTTCTTGCAGTGCTTGGTTTGGCTGCTGCCATGTTGTAGCAGAGGCAGATGTCATCAATTAGAAGATGGATTTATAACTAGTGAGAGTTATATTCAAAGAGCTTGCTCATCCAGATACTGTGTACTCAGCCTGGTCTGGGATATCTGCCCCAGCTCACATCTGCAGTTTTTGATGCTTTTAAAGGTGTTTCAAAGATAAGCTTCTACTCAGTCTGTGCAGAATATATGTCACATATAAGAAAATCTTGGCTCCCTGGTCTACAAATTCTGAAGCAGTCCTTCTAAGGCCTTATAAAAGAGAGGTCAGTGATATTAGACTGGATTCATTATGTAGCTAAACTCCAAAAAGGATTTCTAAACATAAATTTTGGGTTTCTTGTAGTTAACTATTTGGTATAATCATGGTGTAAATTGCCCCAGTGACATTCAACTCAGCAACAATACTGATTGAGGAAGGAACTCCGTAACGAGAGCTCAGTAACTTCATAGTAATTAAACCCATTTGTAGAAAGGCTGGAGAGGAACACTGTCAGCAGAACAAAGTCAGAACAATATGTTAAAATATCAATACAATAAAAATTAAGCCTTTTGATTTAAAATTAAATTCCCCAAGGCCTTTAAAAGTATGATTCTGGCTAATTTTAAAGCCAAGAAAATGAGTGATGAATTAGGCAAATAAGTTTAAAAAACTCAAAAAAACCTCCAAAAAACCAAAACCTCTATGAAATTAAGAGAAGAGCTACAATTTATCATTTGCATTTGAGACAGGACTTTGGCCTTTGTCAGTTTAAACAAGAAGAGTCATTCTCATATTCAGTTTCCAAACTGTGGGATGAACTTCCTTTGAAACAAAAGGCGCTTGCTAAGATCCAGTTTCTACTGTGACAACAGCACGGACATTAACCTTGCCTTTCCCAAAACAAGCACGTATTTCTCTATCTATTGCATACATAAATTTGTTCCTTGGGTGGCTTTTATGAGAAAATACATCGCACACAGCAGAAGCTGGTCACCTCTTACAGTACAAATTAAAAGCTCCTGCACTTCGATACCCAAAGTGATGCGGGTGCTTGTCTCTGACTGGCAAAGATTTCAGTGTAGTTAAACTAGTCTTTCATGAAATGTTGTTTAAAAAATCTGAGCACTTGGGTCCAAAGGGAAACAAGTTATTTTGTTTTGTTGCATTGCATTTTTTTGCAAAATGAAGCAAATCACTATAAATGAAAAGTTAATGCTTTTTAATTTTAACTTCACAACCTCTCTAAGTATTTAGGATAGTCTTCACTGTTTAGAAAGTACATGTAAGGCTTGCAAACTGGCCAATTTTTGTGTAATAGATCAATTTATAATATATGGGTTCAGCTAAATTAACCATATTATCCTTTGTCAGCCTTCTGGCTTTTTTACTAGTCTACAGAGAGTGTTTTGCACTGTGAAATACCCATGTAACTACAATGTTTGTATTCACATGGAGAAAATTAAACGCACATGAAAGTAAAGCACATTCCTCATGATCTTTACGCTGCTTGAAGATTAAGAATACAATAGATTAAAAGAATCCAGGAAAAAGTTGGTCCCCAGGGAGCAGTCACAATGTTTGTGTAAGTCTATGCTGTTTTAATATATGAATTACAAATAAAGCCCTAATAGAAATGTTTGAAATTTTTTTGAAACACACTAACTATATGGCCTCACCCCACTTTGGTTTTTGTGTTTCAGAAGTAGAGTTGATCAAAAAAATTTCTGCCATGCATTTAAAAAAAAAAAGAAAAAAATTCAGAGTCCAGTCTGTGTACAGTAAAGCTGTTCAAGATATGTAGTTTTACAAAAACTAAGAAAGCATTCCCAGAAAGACAGTGTTTCCAAAAGAATTGATGCCCCTAATAAATATTTAGTCCTTAATTGCAGTATTTATGAAGTTTGACTTGTTGTAGATAATCTCAAGACTCTAATAAATATTTGGGGCTAAAGTAAGTTCAGTGTAGTTACACTGATTGGCAGAATCTGAAAAGCTTAACCCTTAACCGCTTCCATCAAGAAATCACAACCTTGTGATTTCACAACCTTGTGACATGAAGCAAAAGTTCTTATTAAAAGATTAATAAAGTTAAAATAAAATATTAAATTAAAAATTTAGATCTTGTTAAAATACAGTGGAGAATAATAGGTATTAAAAACTCATCTAGTGGGTGCCACCCAGAAAGCCATGCATTTAACACTATGACATCATAATAGAATGACAAAATCACAGGTGACACACTTCAGAGAGAGTTCTTAATTTATGACTCTTTTCCTATCGGACCAGCTTGAAAACTGTCTTTATTCTTTTGCCATTAAAAAATATTTCAGAAACCAGTAAGTGAAAATAGGCATCTGCTTCTTTTTGATGGGTCATGAAACTTTATCTTGCTCTGACTGTATGTCTCTGTTCTTACTCAGTTTCAGTAGCAACCACCTAAGTTCAAGTTATATTTGGCAAATACTACCCGTCTTCCTGCTGTCAGTAAGAAACCAAAAGCCCCAGGGCTGAACGCAAATCTATACCCACCAGGATCTGACTGTCAAGCATGCACTGCCATATCTGCTCCTTCTGCAGAGTTAAATTATTTGGAATGATACAAATAAGCCTTTAAGAATATTTTGCTATGTGTGACTGAAACCTGTAAATTAATTTTCATGATATTGAGAAAACAAAAATTATCTGAGGTGATCAAGTGTGCAGGAAATATATTCTGAAAGAAATATATTTTCTGAAAGTTCTGAAAGAAAATTCCCAGTTTGTTCACTTGGTCCTGTGAGAGTATTGTGAGATTATGTGTTCTCCTGTCCCAGTTTTAAAATTTTTTGAATGATTTTAAGTCAACTTCTCTCAGAACCCAGGCAATGCCAAGTGACCTAAGGTCCAAATGTTGTTATTCCCTGTGAAAGTTCTGAAATTAATTAGTTCATGTGACCACGAGTTTGGGAACAGTACTCTGCTTGGCCGCAGTAGTGGTGCCTTCAACCTGACCCAAAATCTTGATTATTAGACTGCATGGCCTGTTAACATCAGTGGGCATAACTGAATCATGGCTCTCTGGTTTTGAATGCTCATGCATAAAGTCAGTTTCTGGTCAGTGCTGCTTTGATGATTTCTGCATCAAGCTCCATTTTGTGGTGTAGGCATCCCTGTGTTAGCTAACCCAGAGAGAGCTTGCAAAACAGCCATTGTGAAATGCAGACAGTATTATAAGCAGATGTTGTTAGCAATAAAGGCCTAATTAGGCTCTAGTCCCATGCATGGTGCCAAACCCAAATGGTCTCTTATGCATGCACTTTTATTGTGCAGCGTATTTAACTGAATCTTTGGAAGCAATCTAGGATTCTCATCCCAATGATTATAACCCCAATCTCCTTAAGGGTTAAATCCTCAAATGCTTTGGCCAGGAGGAAACTTCAAAGCAGAACTGCTGTCAGCTTTACCTCCTGTGCGTGCTCCAGGAGTAGCAGGCCTGCAATGCCCCAGTGGGATGTTGCTGGGGAGCAACCTCAGCATGTCCAGTAGCATGGTGTGTGCACCCTGGCAAATGCTTCCCTTCACCCAGCCATAGACAGCCATAGTCCTGCAGGATCCTCACATTCCTGGCAAATATTACCCCTGGGAGCGCAGTAATGCTGCTGTGAGCAAACAGAAAAGGTGTGCACAACAGCGTCACTCTTCTTGCAACATTCAATATACACCCACTTTATTCTTCTTGCATTCAAGAATAAAGACCTGGGTCCTGGACCGCCGTTTTTCTTCAAGTGTCTGAATGAGATTTCTGCAAAACAATTGCTCACAAGAATTTTTTAGTTGCAGAGCAAGGACATACAGACCCGTACTTAATGCCTAAACAAAAACATTTAAAGTGATATGCCTAAATATCAATGTAGGAATGAATAAATTGGGTAGAAATAATCCCAGATTTTACAAGGGAATTTGAAATGAGGCAGAGGTCCTGAAATGGCTGCTTTCAGACATGAAGAAGCCCACAGTTGCTGTGACCTGAACTGTTTCTTGGGCATCCTGACCTCAGCAGAAGGAAACGTAAGCAGGTTTGATGGTCCTGTCTTCCGGCACAAGTCAAGTGCCTTCCTACTGCTTTGGGTAGAGATTTCCTTTGTTGATGGACATGCTTCAGCCTTGAATAGGTAATCATGTAATTTTCTAATAATTCCAGCCAGCTTAAATTTCACTGAAGTAAAGGGGCAGGGTGCATTTTTATGACTTTAAAACAATGTAGCAAACAAGTCATATTAGATAGAAGTTCATTGAAAGGTGACAGCAAGACACCTTTTAATTTTTTTAGAGACTTCTGCCCTTTACATTAAAAAGCAAATTACTCTGTTTCACATCTGGTTCTGGACAGGGAGAGGCAGAAGTTTTAGTCTGCCTGGTTAGGCAGTTTGGTAGCATATTAGAGAAGGTTCTTGTGTGGAAGTGGAGTTGCAAAAGTCAAAATAGTTTTGCTAAAGTCTACAGGGAATTTGGAACATGACGTTCAAAAAACTACAACCACGCCCCTCTTTTAAAGATGGCTTACCCATTAAGATTCATAAACTATCCTGGGAATTTAACTAGGAATTTTGCCTCTGATTCAAGAAGACAGGATCACATTCCCAGTGATTAGCTCACTAAGCTTACCAGAGGCCATTTTCATTCCTTTGTTGCCCATGGCTGGTATGTTCATGTCTAACACAGGTGTTTTTGACCATTCGTGCTTTCTGTTTTGCAGATACACAAGCTGAAAAAAGTAAATGAGTGTTCTCTGTGCAGCTTTGTCCATTATTTTAGTGTACAGCGAAACATGAACTCTTTCTTCAGTCAGGTGTTTATTTCTCCCTAACATATCTATCAAGCTTCTTGCATGAAAACTGAGTTAACAGTAGCATTTGCTGTACAACACTGCCATGTTCAGTGCAATTGAGGATCCTATAGTCTCCATTAACTTTGCGATATCAGGAAGTTTACTAAAATACCAGGAAGAGCTCAAACCATTCTGTTAGGTGAGCTTTCCTAGCCACTGGGGTGGAGGGGGCAATAAAATTTTAGAAATGCTCCTAACATCAGAAACCCCATTTTATAACTGGAGAAAATGAGGTGTAGAAAGATTGACTAATCATTTGATTTTTCAAGCTAAAGTCCGTCTTTAACTTGTGATAAAATAATCAAGGTCATATGTGATACAGGCTTACAAAGTCGTCTGGGGCAGATAAAGTGTGAATGGTTGTTTTCCTCCCTTCAGCTTTTGAAGAATTTAAGGACTTCAGGCAGCTAAGAGGCAAGCAGCAAAAAAGAATAGAATTACTATGATTTTCATCAGTCATGTAGTGACTCAAATTTTTTGTATGGTGGAAACTGAGGTCCCAGAATGGTGGGGAGGTCAAATGTATAGATTAATTTGTGGAGGGAAGCATCCAGACTCTTCAATGTAAGAATGTTCATGTGAGGTCCAGCAGTGCCTCATCTGAAGGTATCTGAAGTCTGGGGGGGATGTATGAGGGGGAAAGGATCATTTGGTACATGTCCTGCTTACTCTTGTGTGCTTTTCTCACCACCCATAGATGGCCACTGCTAGAGATCAGGTCTTAAAAGCACTCTCAGCCTGATCCAGTGCAGCAATTCCCATCTTGTTATCTCTAGGTAAGCAATGCTTAGACACAGATTTACTTTAATGCATCTTTATCTCAAAAGTGCTGTCAGGCAATTTCTAAGTCATTTGAATAATTCCTTTTCACATCCCCAGTAAGCGATGCCAGGGAGCATTTGCTGTTCAGCATTTGTGAAAATGCTGATCTATAATCAGATAGTAATCTGTTCCTTTGCTGCCTGGAAAGAAAAAAATTGCCATAAATTCATAGCTGTCTCATGAGGGCTGCAAGGATCAAATGCTTTTTGTTTCTCTCTTTCGTCCACAATAGCTTCCTTCACAAACTAGCTGCAGTAAGCAGTGGCACAGCAAGTGAATTCCAAATCACTCTGGGCTTTGTTTGACCTAGAAGTCAATATAAGACAGGGACACAACTGCATTATAGCTTCCTTCCCACAACACAGCATTGTTTGGAAGCTGCCCAAAGACTATTACACCACTGACTACATTCTTAGCCTAGTGGGTATCAGTAGCCCAGAAAATTGGTGCCCTCATTTGTTAGTTAGAGAACTTCCCATTTTTACCCAGTCCCTTAAGCTCTGTTCTCTGTGTAGTACCATCAGAGTCAGTAACCACAGAGACACCCTTATAAACAGACAGATTTTATGTCAGAGAATAAAAATGTTTTTAGTAGGAACTTTATAACCTTTTTAAATGACTGTTGACGAAAAGGCAGATACTTCTTTAAATGTTTGCTTATTTAATGTTCTCTTCCTCCTTCCTTCCCCTGCACCCATGTTTGTCCTCAAATTCAATATATTCAGTCTTGTTATCTTTCAAGCAGTAAGACCAAAATGAGTACATGGTCACTAGAAATAGGCATCTACCATGAGTGTGCGTGTTAGTGACAGGTTATATGTTGTAATTAATATTGTATCAGTGAAAACCATTGTTCATAGTGGCAAGAGCATTACCAACTCTTCCTGTTCTCTAAAATAGGAACCAGGGCACAAATTTCAGGGTACTAATTGCATTTTCAAGGTTAGGCACATGCTTCACTGTTTCAGAACTTAAGACTGTAAAACATAATATTTAATCCTAGCTATCAGGGAAGACAGTTTGGGATAATTAATGAAAATTTAATTGTGTAATTAATCTGGCTACTACACAGATTAGGTATTATAGTCCTGACATAAACCTCTCTTTAGCTAATGCTGAACAGCCTTTGGGCCTGTTCCAAAGCCCACTGAGGACAGCAGAAATCTTCCCATTGGCTTCAATAGGCTTCCAACCAGGCTGTTTGGTGTTACCTATTTATTTTCATTTTTATTGAGTTTTCTTGTATTTTTGCAGTACCTGAACAGCTGCTAATTAACCACATAGGGGTATAATGGAGAACATTTACCTAAAGAGTGGAACACCACTGATGTGGCTCAGGGCAGGAAGCCCATGCTTGGCTCTGACAGTAGCTTCCCTGGGGCAAGGCGCCAGGCTCACTTCGGCAGGTCCAAATCCCTGTGAAAGGAGGGAGGAGGGAGGTCCTGCCCTGCTAGAACAGGCTGTCAAACTGCTCAGGAAATGGCTTTCAGTCCTGGCCCCACTTACTGAGGGTTTCTATGAAGATGTTCAACTTTAACATCCAGCCCAGAGAATGGTCCTAAGAGAGTGGGTGGTGGGCTCACTGGCTTCCTTTGCTTTCCAGAGCTGCTGTTTGGACCCCACCCTGTGCAAAATACAGCCTGGAAAAGGAAAGTGGGCTCATAATATCCTGGTGTTGATGCCTTAGGTTTTAACTTTTATATTTCTCAAGCGCTGGATCACTTAGTGTGTAACTCTGAAGTTTCTTGTAGCTCGTTAACTGCTCTCCTAGGCTAGACAGACACAACAAAGCTTCTCTGAGCTTGCTGTTCAAGGACACTCAGACTGTCCCAGGCCTCAAGGTGTAAACTAGGACCGCGCGAGAGGTGGAGAAGTTGAAGAAATTACATAATTAGCTAAAGTTTTAATTGGTGAATTTATGCCGATATGCAAATGGACCAAACCTATAAAAGTGTGAAGAACTCGTGACTCGTCGTCCATCTTGGGGTCCATTTTGGAAATAGCCTTTGGCTCCCCAGGGTGTACCTTTGAAGGCCTTTCAAATAAATACCTACCTTTATTCCCTTACTCTTTGTCTAGTCTCTGTTTCTAGCCACCCAAGGTAGCCACCCAAGGCATCAGTGTCCTTGCTTCAGGCCTCCTTGCCTTTCCCTGGGCACCCCTGTGAGGCATCATAACAATCAGTGGTGCCCTGGGTTTGTGCTGGGCACGGGGACGTGCAATGCTGTGTGGAAGAGGCCTGGGCTGAGCGTGGTCTCTGGAACACTGCAGCCACCGGGCTGGGCACAGGGAGCATGGGCTGGGGCTGCTCCCAGGGACACTCTGGCAGCTCAGGCAGGGACTGTCACAGGGCCTGTGGCTGGGCCAGGTAAAGGTGCAGTGTGGGGTATCCCTGTGTGAAGTGCTTCCAGGTGGCTTGTGGAGAAGATGCAGGGATTTAGAGGGGCTCCCTGTGCTCTGAAATGTGAAATGTTCCACAGCGCTCCAGATGGGAGATGAGAGGTACCTTTTACAAACTGAAATATCACTTAACTAAATAAAAACCCTGAAATTATGGGAGTTTCCTAACAAAAATATGGCATCTTTGGTGATTGCAGTACTTCTTGCTTTGCAACTCAAAAGTGACATCAGCCTGTACAAGTACACTGCCATCAGTATCAGATTTGGACGGTGGTTTTTACTTCTTCTGACTAGTCTTTATGGAAGACCATAAAAGTGTATCACAAATAGACATCAGTTTCTGTCCATGAAAATATATTAACCCAGTTTGAAAAAGACCTGGGCATTTAATAGCCAACACCACAGATATGAAATATTACTGGGTATCTCCTACGTATACGCACAGATGTTTCACTTCCTCACTTGAGGATGGAGGAGCAGATTTACAGGTCTTTCAAGAAGACAGATTTAGATGCTGGCATTTACCCAATGCGCACTGTCTGCTAACTTTAATGATGTTTCATTGTCCCTGGGAAATCACAGCTTCCATGGCTGACATTTTTGGGATCATCTGAGCACGCAGCAGCACGGTTTCCTAGGGACTAGAGAAAAGGTGAGACTGTGACCTTGTGGATGTTTGAATGAGGCACAAAGTGATGATTCAGGGCCCTCTAATTTTAAAAGGAGGTGTCCTGCCTACCAGTGAGCTGGCAACTGTGGTAAAGAAAAGCAAGTATTTAACTTTTCCCATGTTGTCACTGTTTGGTTGTTTTGTCTGGAGACTTCAACTCTGGAGAGGAATTGTACTGAAAGGATGATTGTATGCATGAATTTCAGACTTCTTAGTACTGCATAAGTCAAATATGTTGCATTTTGGAAGAGGTGGCATCTGAGAGAGAGTGAAAATGTTCCTCTTGGAAGGTACTGCTTGGCCTCAGGCCAGCGTCTCATGCAGGAAAGGAGGTGCTCTAACCAGCTTTCTTCCACTGCCATTTTGATGTCACAATTTTGGGGATATTTCTTAGAGTTTTCTCTGAGCAAGGTCTCATGTCTTGGCAGACCAAGAAATCAGCTTTCCAAGGTCTGTCTGGTGAGACCTGGCTCTGGAGCACCCGTCCCAGCTTCAGCCACAGAGGCTGTGCTGAGTCTGTGCCTGTAGCTCCCTACCTGTGGTGGTGCTTTTAACAGATGCTCACAGAGTGTTCCTACAGCTCAAAAATCTCACTGCCCCAGACCACTTCCTTCTTACCATTCTTTTTAATGTTTAAAAACACTCTCTGGCTAACCAATACATTCCTCTCCTAATAAAGCCTAGATGACTCAAGGCACAGAAAGTAAGCTGTAGGCTTTGCACTTCTGGCCAACCAGCTGGAATCCAACACAGATGACTTGTTCTCATCATCAGCTCTCAGAAGGAGGGTGAACTGAGAGCCATTTTCTATTTCCCATATGGCTTACTACAGTGCCAGCTTTTGCACGATCTGCTATGTCTTTCCAGGAGTGGTAACAGGGATTAGGTGTCTCATTAGGCATAGGCATCCTAATAATAGGCCAGGGATGACTTATGCTTAGAGAAAATGTATATGGGGAAATTTGTCCTACTCTGCACTGATTAGGTCAGGCTGTCGCACAGATAACTAAGAATAGCAGTGCCGTGCAGTCAGTCAGAGATATGACTCAGAAGGTGTTTTTTTAGCTGAAAAATATTCCTCAGAGTTGTCACTGAGCATGATAGATGCACGAGGAACATAGCACTTAAATCCAGCCTTTTTGTTTTTCTATTAATTATTTGCCAACTTACACATTTCTTCATGCTCATCTACTACACATTTATTTTTAGAAGCAAGTTTAGTGCTCTCTTGCCCTTGAGCAAAATCATCTAACATAAAAAGATATGGAGGAAGAAAATAAAGCTACGTATTAACATTGTTTTATAGGCTACTCATGGACTTTGAAACTTTCAAGAATGTATAAGCAAAATCCTATTCCTTCCTTTCCCATCAAACCACCCGTTTCACATAACAGGTTTTTTGTTTGCCCCTATTGCAACTGGCAGGGTGGACATGAACAGTATGTCTCAAGACAGCAAATATTGTTGCAAATTCCAGGTACCTTCAGAGTGGAGGCTGAAAAAGCAAATGTTTTAGATGTCTTGGGTCATGTAGGGTCTTGAAGTGTCTGCCTGTGTGATTACAGGTAGTAACTGTGGGATGCTGAACTATAAACTTGCTCTGAATGTGGAAATTTCTCCCATTTCTTTGTACTGTGCCAAGTTCTCCGTGTGGTAATAAGTCATATCATTAATGTTGGAAAGCACTAATTATTAATGAATATAAGTTTCTCTAATCAGCCACCAACACAAATTCAATACAAATATGCTGTAATTCAGTTTATTGGCTTCAAAGGCTTTGTGAGTCATGTTTGGTTAACGCATCTTCCCCAAAACAGCTTTAAAATAAAAGAATAAGTACAGTCAACAGAGTCCCTGTCTTAGGGTGCATGTGACTTTTTAACATAGACCTTAATCCTGGGCACTGAAGCACTCACATGATTATTTAATACATATTTAAAATACCAAGAAAAGTACATGACTTTATAATCACTGATTTACTATTTTCCTCTCTTGTACAAGTAGAAAACCAGCACTTTATACATGCAGCTGCTTTGTCTGATCTTCTGGGACATTGTTCACTGCTGGATAGGAAATGAATTTTATAATCTGGGATTTATTTTCTGCCAAAATGGGGTTTTTTTCTGATTTCACCGGATACCTATCCTTCCAGCATACATTAAACTGGAGAGTGCAAACCAGCTCAAAGCTTTCCTATACAACCAGCTATAAAATAATGAACATATGAAGAGAGAATACTGAACACGCTGGTTTGCATTAGTACATGAACAATGTTGAGGTTTTTAACATGCTTTGTGACATGCTTCTGTTCGCAGACCCGAGTACTTGAAGGGGCAGTAGGAGATGAGGGGAGCTGCCAGCGGCTTCCACGCAACGAAGGGGCAGTGACACTACACACCCAGAAGGCCCTGCAGACAGCCTTGCTAGCTGCAAGTGCCATCTTCCTGGGCACCCGGGGAAAGGGAATTACACACAAAAAGTCTGTAAATGCAGGAGTTGCCTTGCAATACAGACCAAAGTCCTGTGCTGACAGATAAGGTTAATGTAGCCGCCAAAGACTGTTTTTAGGGTCGGTGTGTCTGTGTAAGTTCTCACTCGGGCCTGACCTGAGGAGACCTTTATCCCAGACAAGTATTATAAGGAACAGTGATATAGGCATGTCTATTGGACATCCAACTTTGCATATTCTTGTCTTTTCATGGCAAACTACCTCAGAGGTTTTCAGTCTCATTGCCCGAGGAGAGTTTGGGAACCAGCACTGTGTGTGCAGTATATTCACAAAACACGTGGGCTGACCTTGTTCATGGCTTTTTAAATGTTCTCCTACATCAAAAGCTATTGTTGATTTTTATGATTTAATCTAATTCTTTCACTTGCTTTCCCAAACTGCTCTCTTTCTGTGAGACTTTGTGAATCTCTATCACATATTGGTGGACCTTTCAAATACACTCTTAATGAATACTGTTTCAAAATGCACAAGTACACACAGTAAATAGAAACAGAGAAACAGAGAAAGGAGAATTCCTAGATTTGTCATACTGGTAGGCACAGTTGATCTTTCAATACACACTGTGGATTCAGGAACCTGGGAAAGACTTGCCTAGAAATAATAGACAAAATATTAAATGTAAGGGTTCTTTTTATAATAGAGTTTTCAGTACAATGACACTCATACAGTCCATCAATGCTGTCACGTAACACTCTATTTATATGTATGTGAAAGTAGTTTGTCTAGCTTTTGTGTTTATGGAGTCAATCAGCTTTCTTTGCACATCTTTTTTTAACTTTATTTAAACATGTTTATTACTTTGCTCCTCTGTTCTTAAAACTGCCTCCCCCAGAGTAGTATTAATATCTCAGAGCCTCAGTTTCATAAAAAAACTCCAAAACAACCAGTGAAAAACAACAACAAAATAACCAGTAATCTATTAGCAGAGAAAGCTTGAAAATGTGATTGCTGGCAATGTAAGGACCAGATCTAATGAAAGGGCTGTGAAGTGCTGTGGTTTTGGACAGTTTCTTAGGGATCCACGTGTCTGGAGCTGATGACAATGAAATAATGAGGGCTAGTTAAGCATTTCTGAGAGCTGGGATTTCTGTGCAATGGCATGCAACATGTGCTAGATCTGCACTTCAGGAAATCTCCCTTCCCCTAAGGTGGCATCAGGTCTGTCGTTAACCTCTTCTGCCTCTGTACTACATAAAAGACCTCTGGTTGTGTTAAAACATCCGGCTGGAGAACAATATTCCAGTTTCCTCCAACAACATGTTGCCTCAGAAGTCTTTTAAAATAGTTTATAAAATTTCCAATAGACACAGCAAAGCAGTAAGATGAGAACTTCAGAAAATCATCAAAAGCAAACTAGGAAATGAAGCTTTTAAAAAAATGTGGGGTATGAATGAAGACTGTCTATGCACTTTTTTGTGTAAAGAGGATGAAAACATTTTGTGGTTGGATAAGGTGGATCTATGCTGGGACTCTGTCAAGTTACCACTAGTGTTGCCTGCTTTTAGTAATAGCAGCTCCATGTCCAACAACTGATGTGTCATACACATTGTCTTCATTTTTTCTACAAGTGATAGCAAATGCTTGTCACAGATTTTTACCTTCGTCACCTCCTAAATACATTTGGTTGGTGCCTGTCTATCGCTAATATTGTACAAAATATCCCTCTTTGTCCTGTGCTGACATGGCAGCATTCAGAGATATCAACAGCAGATCACTACAGTCAAGCGACCACATAACACTGGTGACATCCTACCTGAGACTCATTGCACCAGACTCTGGATTTTATTCTGGATAGGCTAGAAGAAAGGGATGCCATCTGGAGGGACTGGGACAGGCTTCAGGAGTGAGACCACAGGAACCTCATGAGGTTTAACAAGGCCAAGTGCAAGGTGCTGCATCTGGGTCAAGGCAACCCCTGGTGTCCACACAGGCTGTGGATGAACAGATAAAGAGCAGCCCTGCCGAGACGGACTTTGGGGGGCTGGTGGGTGAGAGGCTGGACATGACACAGCACATGGACTTTTACAAATGTTGTTTTTATTTTCATCAAAGCATTTTACCTTTTCAATTATTAGTAGTGTAGGTTTCTTTCGCTCCTTCACTGAACTTTATTTTCAAACTGCCATAATCTGGAGTTTGTGGCCAATTTAATTCAAAGCTACTTTCTTCCAGGAAAATTTGGTAATAAGGAATCATCTTATTCACTCTATTCTCTCCAAAGTTCACAGGACTTTGTTTTGTATTCATGTGTATAAGCTACCACATATGAAATTCCAGACTCTCAAAAAGGCCTGCACAAAAATGAAGGCAAATCTATATACACAGGAAGCCATCCCAGCTGTTGGATCATATTTCTAACTACTACCTGAGGGCTCTGTGGGAAAACTCACAAAAAGGTACAATATAAAACACCAAGTCCTATCCAAGTGAAATCCCTGAAATCCTTAGCACAAGATGCCCAAACTTGTCATCTTCAGAGTCTGTGAGAGGGAAACCTGAGACAAGGAATGACCTGCAGCCAAGAAGGCAGTGCACAAGTAAGGGAAAGGGCTTAGGTACATTACCTGGACAGAGGAGAGACTGGCATGAAAGTCTAGAGTGAGGCATGTTGGAAAGTGCAAAACCAGTGCTGAACATAAGTGGGATCTTTGGAAGAATTCTTTCGTGCCTCTTCCGGTTCAGTAAGAGTATTTTTAAATGACTAATTAATGATTTTTTCCTCTGAGCATTTTCAGTCTAAACTTTCTAACAAATGCAGCCATAATTTTTATTATTATTTTTCTTTTTCTGATTGGAGAACGTTCACAGGACAAAACCAGCATGGTGTATTTCACCAGATTTCATAGAGAAACTTTTAATGTCGAACAAAAAAAAGTGTTCTTATTAAGCATTTATAAATAACTTCTATTTTCTGCCTAAAAACATTGCATGGAGTTGCTCTTCCACCACTCATCCATCTTGGGTTTCATGCCTAATGTAGAAATAAATAATACATGTGCTGGATTTTATATGTTGGAGCCTTCTGTTGCCCGAGGGCTGGATTTCCTGCTATTGTTTGCCACAGGTGACTATGTACACTCAATTACCATGCTGAAGACCAGTGTTGTCTGAGGTGCTTTTTGGCCCAGTACCTACAGAGCCAGACTCCAGAGCACGTCATTTTGTTTGGATTAATAGTGGAAAAATAGAAAATACTCTTTTCACTGAAAGGATTTTCTTCCTTCACTTTGAAATCAATTCAACTTTTTTATGTGTTTAGGAGCTAATTCCTTAAGTTGGGTGAGAGACAGATTGTCATGCTGACTGAAGTGGAAAAGCAAAGCAGTGAGCTTTCTGTGTGTTCAAACAACAAACAAGTCAGTGCAAGGTGCTGTGGTTATGGGTTCTCTACAAAACGACATGCGAAACAATTTTCCCATCTGCATCTTGACACACCATCTTTTTCACCTGTCTGCCACAGCTGCCATTCACTTGTGGTGACCAAATTGTCATGTTCTAGTTTCCACCTCTGTGAGTATGACTCGGCTGTCCTCAGCGAGTCTGGTTGTGAAAATGGCACAGTAAAAAGCAGTTTGCCTTCCTGTGGATACGCAAAGTCAGATCAGACCTGCTCAAGAAGATGACAGAATAGCAAATGTTGTGCTGATGGTGGGGGAGAGGACATGTTGTCTGCCAAATCTAGTCTGCTTTTTCTCAGCATGAGCAGCACTTCCCAGATGCTGTGATTAGCACCTACCAGTGGTAGCTTGTTACATTTTTGGATATTCACCGACTTAGATGCTGTGATTTGTCTCTGCCAGCAAGGGAGTGGACCCCACTGTTGGAAAAACCCCAACAGTTCTGAAAAGATGAAAGGAATAATTTTTGTGAGGACAAGTGTGCAGCCTGACCATTGTGAATATTCTCCAGAGCATGGAAATTGCTTGTGCTTACTTCAGCGTCTCTCTCAGTTACAACCAGTGATTCCAAAAGGAGCAACTTTTTCTCCATTACTATTTAGCTGCCACACAGCAATAAATCTGCCTTCTTAGAGACGTGTATGATACCCTGGTTCCTTGTACCATAAATTCCTTGGAACAGAAACTATTGTCTCTGTTGGTAAAGATTAACGCAAAGGGTGCTAGTCCTGATTTCATTGTATTGTTGCAGTTGGATTACAAATGTCATTCACATTTAGCCAGAAGATCTGATAACAGATTGTTCTGCTTTCATATTGCTAGCAACAAGATAACTCCATCAGATAATGCATCCTTTTCAGGAACATTTGTTTAAATTATTATCCTGTATTTTTTGTCTTATTAGTGTAGGGCTGGTCACATCCACGAGAGAAAATAGGAATATATTTGGAGGAAAAAACATCACGCATTTTGATGGAAAAGAGCATCTTTTCTATAAAAATTGTAGATGAAGTTCCCAAAAGGATGAAGAACTGTTTTACAGTCTGTGGACCAATATCAAATACACAAGAAAAGGAAAGAAAATCCAGTGTTATTTTCAATTAATATTGAAAATAGGCTATTAGAATTAACAATATATATCTTTGAGTCTTTTTACTTTTCCACAAACTCTTACTGAGCTTACTTTTTTGAGAGTTCTTAGGTTTTTGTAAGACCAAAGACCAGGCAGATGTCATAGAAAAGCCCCAGAAGGAAAGACTAAATATGAGTAGTGATATAGTCTTGTTAAGCCTTCAGGGTCACCTCTTCCCCATCAGTCATTGCACAGGAGTCAATCACACTAATTACTGCATTTTAAGCTCGTGGATTTCTTAGGTTAAGAAAGGAAAACTAATGGATTGCTTGGGTTAACTAAGGAAAACAGATTTATGCTGTCTTTCTCCCACACTTTTAGATGCTAAACAAGATTCTTCAGGTTTTCTGTCTTCTGGCCATGTCCTCTCTTTGTCACAGTTTGAGAGACTGGGTTTGTAAACAGTAGGAGTACATCAACTCTGTGTGTGTGTTTGTTTGTGTGTTATAAGAAGGATGTGTGCGGAAAGCCATGTGAATTGCAAAGGGTAGTGTCATCGTTTACAAGTTATTTCCTTTAACGAGTACTTCTATTCAAATCCAGATGGTGCTTGGAGAATTTTCTGCTATTGAAAAAAGACTTCCCTTCCTCTTGGCTGTGGTACATCCTTGCACCACACCTGGGAGTGACGCTGGTCACATTTCCATTGCCTGGCTTTGGATCTGAATGTTCCATCATGTGATCACAATGTGGATGCTCAATTCAAGTTCCTGAGGTGACGTTCCCCTTTTCTCTGGGACATAAACATCATGCTGTTGTTGAACTCTAACTTCATTTCCATGTTTCACCCTTTCCCCGTCTGCTGAAGGTTCTCTCCACAGACTTATCAAGAGAAGAGAAACTCAATGCAAAGACTGCTCAGGAGAGTCCTGAGTAATTTCCTGATGAAAGGTCTGAAACAAATCATGAGAATCTTGTTTCTAATTTTGTTACTACTTTGTGAGTAGAAAAACTGCAGTATTTTTAGAAACAAATGAGGAACAAACATTCAAAGTTAGTTTTGCTTCCAGTATTTTGAGTGTTTGTCAGATTCGTGAGAGTCTCCTGGGAGCCCAAACTAGGTTATGACAATACAACAGCATATTTCATTTAGTCAAGAAGGACTTTCTGGTTCCTCAGATTCCCGCACATTTTCCTAACATTACAATTGAAAACAAAATTAAGCTACTTTGGAGTTAGGATAGGAAATTAGCTGGAAAGAAGCCATCAGTACTGCCCAACCACTTAGCCCAAGAAGCAGCACAGGCTGTCAAATCTGTTGAAAGAGCAGGAAGCGAGGCAGCGGCAAGCAAGACAGCACAGGCATGCAGAGGCAAAAAACCAGCACCACGTTTAACCACATATGCCTGTATATGATCAGGACCACGCTTTCACAGCTGAGGAGAAGGAAACAGGTCATCTCTGCTCATCTCAGTAGATGATCTTCAGTCATTTAAACAGAATTGATCCTGTTTAGAGAACATGGATTGAATTACCCAGCTCGATATTGTGGTATGTCACTGGCACAAGTCAGAAATGTGTGAGGGTTTTCATTGCATCACCAGCACACTGCCACTCTCCAGCTGTTTGATCCTAGGAGTTCTGACACCAAAGGGAACTCAGCCATAGACCTGTCAGCCAAAATAGCAGGAGAGCTATCAAACCTTCAGCTCAGTGAGCTGTTACATCAGGTATCAGACAATAACATAAATCCTTTACCAGGTAGTGAAAAAACCCCATGTTTCTAAGCTGTTATTCATCTCCAAAAGAAGACATTTAAAATAGATCAGCTAAAGTATTTCCTAAAGGTGTTTGTCATTCTCCAAGGACTGTAGTAGGGATGTATTTCAAATGCTGATGTCCATGGTGGGTTAGGGGAAAATGTCTACACTGCATCGAGGAGATCAGAGGCCGGGATTCAAGAGGAGAGGAGTGTTAAATTCAACAATTCACTTGGATCCAGATCAAGTAATACACATGGTAAAACTCACTGTGAAACCAGGACTTGACTGAGGGATGGCAACATAGGAAGACATGGCTGAGTCACGAGAGGCAGAACAGGGATGTCTGTCTGGGTTTACTGAATTCAGTGACCCCAAAAGGTGAGGCTGATGCAGATCTCTGCCTCAGGTACAGTCAACAGCAAGACTGAATTTGTCTGGCCAAAAGGCGCACGTGGCTACACACATGCTATGCGTACACCTGTATGCACGGCCAGCACAGACTGAAGCACTCAGCACTCAGGCAAACATGGACAGGGTCTGTTCTGTTTCCCTTCCTGCTGACCAGGATGAAGGTGCATAATGGGACATTAAGTTAAATCAGTCATTTAAACAGGTATGGAAAATGTGGAATTAGGAGAAGAGGCAGAGAACAGCAGGTGTGAACCGTGTGTCTGGTAAAAACAGATGTGGGGACAGTGTGCTGTGAGCAGTGTGGGTTGCCAGGAGGAACAAGCTTGAGCTATAGGCAAACAGGAGAAAAGATGTGCTTTAATCCCCTTGTGTTTATGGCTACTCATTTAAATGTTGTGTAGAGGATTTATTTTGTTTGGTGGTTTGGGGTTTTTTGGCAAAATAGATTCTAAGATGGTGTTTCCACCAGAGCAAGATGTTGTAAACTGCTGAGGGAACCCTGCTGAATCCATCCCTCTCTAGCCTTCCTGGATAGGAATGGATGTAGTCAGGCAGCAGAAACTGCACTTGCAGCCCACCTGTGGGTGTGCACATCCCAGACCTTTGTTCGTAAGAGGTGAAGTACTGCAGGTGCACTGGGAAGGATCTTGCATGGAGAGAGCAAACTGGCTGTGACTGCTACCTGGAGCAGTGCACATCATGATCAGGGGGTATAAATCTGCTCAGCCCAGCCCCAACACTGCAGGGCTTTTTTCAGAGAGTTGTTTTTGACTGGGCTGATTGCTATCTTCCATGCCGCGTATTTTTCAGGAATTATGTATTCTGCCAGTGGTGAACTCTCAGAGGGGTTTCCAAGCTGGTTTTAGATGGAAGAGCTGTTGTTGACATGGAGCTTGAGAATACCTTTAGTCCAACACGTCTTCTACCTCAAAGTGCTCATAGATACCATACAGGCAGCTTCTGAAAATTCAGAACTCATGGATTTCAGGGCAGAACTCTGGAGTACAGTTAAAATTAAGTCCAAAGGTACATTCATTTCACAGGTGCCTATGAATAATCTGAAACTTGTATTGAAGAACAATAAAGCAATTCTTTCCTGATCCTAGAAAAAACATGAAGATGACACTTCACAGATCACAGAATATTCTGAACTGGAAGGGACCCACAAGGATCACAAAGTCCAACTCTTGAGTGAATGGCCAATACAAGGATTGAATCCACAACCTTGGTGTTATTAGCACCACGCTCTAACCGAGTTAATCACCACCTCATCCATAATGATGTCAGGGTGATAAGCATAGTTTTTTCAGCAGATACAGTGTCTTCTACTTTGCAAGCACTTCATCAATTCTGAAACAATGAGAGATTTAAGACTTTTTAGGTAATTTCAGCTTTTCTCTCTCTGTCTTCTTTTTTTTCTTTCCTCTCAAACTGTCTAATATCCAGCTGCTTATATACCTTGGACCAAGGCTTGTGCCAGTATGTTTCAGGTACAAGCAACTTCAATCCCCTATTTTTTATGACAAATTAATTAGAAAATGTAAGTAGTAGTGCTCTGAGTATTCTACTCTTTTGCTGTAGTTCTTGTTCAAATTGCCTCTTCTTCATGTACTGAGCTGTTGCCCTGTGAGAACATGTACTTGTGAAGCTGAGGAGAGGCACTGAATGATGACTCTCACAGCAGGTACTGCAGATGTGAGTTAGTCTCTGCTGCACTGACTCCATGACAGCTTCAGAGGTGGGGAATGGGAGCTTGGTCCTGTGTCCCTGGATGTGACTAAACCATGTGTATGAATAGCTAGTTCTGTGTAGGTGTAGATCTACATTTATTGCACCACTTACCTATCCATTGGGGTGCCAGCTTGGTGTGCCAATACAAGCCTTCTGCGCCCTTGACCAGTCTCACTTCCCTGAATCCCTTCTACCTAGTAATTTCGCGTTTCCATTTAAAGAATGTTTTTGGACCTCATTGCTTTTCTCTGAACTGTCTCCACGGATCCATTCATTTTGCATGGCATTACCCAGAACTGAGAATGCAACCCAGGAGCTTTAGTAGTGACAAGCAGAGCATGCAGATAACTGTAGCTTGCTAGCTCTCCTCTGGACCATGCATCCCAACAGGATGTCTGCCTTTTTTTGGTAAGGCCACATCTGCCACTCACTTTCAGTCTGTGATCTTCTGTAAAGCCCCAGTATTTGCTCTAGTTCTTGCTTGTTCTCCCTCCGGTAACTGTACTTCTGCTTATATTGCCTAGTGTATTTTTCCCCTCTTAAATGTCCCTCTCGCTTTTCAAACTATTTCCTGGGTTTATTGAGATCATTTGAATTTGAACCCTGCTTTCTGGTATGCTTGCATCTCCTCTTATCTCTGTACACTCCACAAATAATAACGTGGTTTTTACTGAGGAGATTGAACAGGACTGGACCAGCACAAATCCACATGATACATCCTTCCACTTTGAACCATTGGCTGGTGAAGTATGGTTTTTGCATCAGTTTTTACCATACCTGTAAGCAGCAGGCTGCATTATCTGGCCTTATTTATAGCATGTTTATGGACACAGAATCATAGAATGGCTTGGTTTTGAAGGGACCCTGAAGATCATTCAGTTCCAACCCCCCTGCCATGGACATGGACAGCTTTCACTAGACCAAAGATTCAACCAGCATGGTCTTGAACACTACCGGGGATGGGTAATCCACAACTTCTCTGGGCAACCTGTTGCAGTGCCTCACCACTCTCACAGTAAAGAATTTCTTCTTTATGTTCAATCTAAACCTGTCCTCTTTTATTTTAAGGCCATTTTATCCTGTCACTACATGCCCTTGCAAAAAGTCCCTCTGCAATTTTCTTGGAGGCCTCAGATGTCTTTGGTCGTATTGTTAAAACCTTCCAGAAGTCAGCAGAGGTGAATACTTCTGTTTTCCTTCCCTCCAAGACTTGTCACCCTGTGAGAGGAAAATGAGTGGTTTGAAATGCCTCATCCACATAGGTCCCCACGCTTTAAAAAAATCTTCTTCCTTGACACTACTTTTCCAAAGTCATTAACTTAGACCATAGTGATTGTATTTCACAACATGCTCTCTGCCCAACTGGAGACAGAGCCAGGATAAACTGTTATGATGCTTCTTGATTACACCAAAATCCCCAGAAAGAGGAAGCACCAGGGAGAGTATTAATCTTGGTTCCTGTGCTCCTGGCCAGAGGGCTCAGTTCCTATCTGGAAAGCACAGACATTTATGCACCTAACCTTTCAAAATCTCTCTGCTCTATCTCTTGTTAAACTAAATGAAAACATTTGTGTTGACTGGGTAGTTAGGGGCCTTGAATGTTATGTCTTAGAGTGTCAAATTGCTTTGTAGTATTTTCTTCTCCCACTGTTCATATGGAGAGGAGGTTTGCGAAGGAAGTACTATTCCTTTCAAATGCATTTACCTATACAGATCCATAGGAGTCAGAAGGCTGTAAAACTCTGAACACTGTATGGTACAAGATACAAGAAGGTGGCACAATGCCGTAGGAAGCTGTAAGCCCCTGCTAGGAGATTATATAAGGAGACTGAGGGCCTCACCTTCACTGTCTCACAGATTTTTTCGTATCAAATGTGCAGAGCTTCCAAGTAAAACTTATATATATATTGTAGATTTCAGCTTGGGAAATTAGTAGTAGGATCTGAGATGAATGAGACTGTCGTTGGCATGTATAAGTATTGCACAGTAGCTAGACACATTACATATCTCCCCTTTCCCATAATTATGCCTACAGATTTCCCAAAGCAACCCTAAGTTCTGTCAAACTTTAAGCAGGCATGTCCCACAGCTCCACTATAAGTGTTTCCTGATGTAGCTTTAGCTGTGACACCATGTCCATGAGCTTGAGAGACAAGATGAATTCTTCCAGTGTTTTTGACCCCGTTGCTGATACAGGTGCCTCTTGTAGGAAGTCTTATCCACATGGGAGTGTGACAGGGAGTGTGTTCACTTTCAATTAAATTGAAAACCATTTCTTCCTCCCTTATGCTTCTCACAAATAGTATGATTGATACTGGTGATCATATTACAGCAAATATAAAATAGATCTTTAAATACTTTCATTAATTCTCCACTGACAACCTGAAAACAAATCCAGCTGTAATCCATTCGCCCCACCCTTCCTAATCACTGAATGATTGCATTTTTTCTAATTTTAGTTTTAAAACTTTTCCTAACATCTGAGGAAAGTATATTTAAGTATTGATTTGCTTCTTGAAAGTTAAGAAGAGTCCACTTTCCTTTGAAAATGCTGTACAAATGCTGTCTAACACAGCTTTCCCTCTCTGTAGTGTCTTAGGCACTGTATTATTCCAATGTTGTTTTGCCCTTTAGTCCAAATAACATTTTCTTGTGTTTCTCATCTGCAGCAGATGGCCAATAGCCAACCACAACGTTTTTCATTGAAATGGTGAGGATATGCTCTAATTGCCTCCCTAACAAAGACCTTGATTACATCTAAATTCCAGGATTTCTGAAGGCAATTTTTTCATGGTATCAGCCTATTTGTTTCTGACTGATTACCCCTTCAGCGCTAACCTTTCACTCCTTTGTATCCCAGAAAGCAATGGAACTTCTTTAATCCAAAATGAAAATTAGGCAAGGTAGCAATGTCTTAAAAGGCACAGTTGAGCAATTCATAAACAGCACAGTGTTTATCAGCATAACAAGTTGCTTCTTGGAAAAACTTTGGTAAGTGGTGAGGACTTCTTATGAAGCACAATTGCTTTAATAACACAGCCCAATCCCCCTCCCCAGATCCTTGCTATTTCTAGAATTGCCCAGCCACACGTTTGCTGTCCAGTCAAACTGTCCCAGCAGGTGACAAGGTATCCATGTAAAACAACAGCAAATCTGTGCGTTGGGCACCTGGATGTGTGTGAATTCACTTTACAGGAATACAGTTGCTCCCAAAGTGAACTTTGAGGAAATGGACGAGGGAAGTTCAAAGCTGTAGAGGAGCCTATACTCTCTGCTCCACTCCATACAAAAAAGACTGGGATGCGGGGTCCAGTATTCCAGGTTTAGCTATACATCACCAGGAGACGTTTTCTATCACAAATTGCCAAATTCTGCTCAGTGCAAGGAAACAGCTTTGGTACATGGAGTCCAGATGCAGCTTTTATGGGATTTCAGTGCTCCCCATGGGAGCACCAGGGCTGAGAGGTGCTCTTCCCATGACAGCTTGCTTCTCCTTCCCCAGCAGATGTCAGAGAGGGCAGAGACAGGGAATGCTGCCACACCTGCTGCAACTGGAAGACGAATACCCCATGCAGGCAATTTCCCCTGTCTCGGGAGATGCAGGCAAAACAGAGGTGTGACAGAGCCTTACAAAACTTAGAGAAAGGGTGATGGGAGAGGAGTCTGAGTGTGGTACTCTAAAATTAGCCAGGATTTCATTGCCTGGGATGGGTGCTAGATCAAGATGCTTGCTTTAAATAATGCTATTTATACACCAGCATCAGATTGCCAATATTTCTAGGCTAAGTCCATACACAAGCTAGGAAAACAGCAAATGGACTTGTTTGTCAATGTGGAAGTACAGTTCAAGACACAGACATTGTACCTCAGCCTAGATGTTCATTCCAGAAGTATCTGGCCTGTATAAAAAGTTTAAGAAAGAAAAAAAACTAATTTACAGTAAGACACAAAGAAGATCTTGACACTAAAAAATTCATATTCCCCCTAAGTTCTCCTGGACACCCCAAGGACTGCTTTACAGACAGCAGTATCCCAAAGTGCTCCATTTCTATGCTGATTTGTACCACCTGCCCTATTGTTTTTGCTTTCAACACTATCAGTGCCTCTGCACTTTTCCTGTTTTGGTAAGTCTCCAGCTCTCATGACATTTTTAATTGACCTTTGTATAGAGTGAAAGTGCCAAATACTAGGCTCCTAAACAGCATATCTGCCTTTACTTAGGAACTTAAAACTCCAAATCTATCATTATTTTAATTCCAAATCTCTGGAAAAATAAATGCAACTAAAAGTTTCTTAAGAAGAGGAAGAGAGAGATGGGTTATGTCACAGAAATGGAGACGACAGTAAATAAATAAACGAAGACTGTGTGAGCAGTCCTTTTCTTTTTATTCGGTTACTGTTTCCAGATCCTGAAAAACTACAGTTTGTGCTGAAGTAAGTGTTTATTTCCTTTGCCTAAGGAAATAAAAAGCTGAAAACTAATATTCTACTGGAGAGGAGATTTTGCATTTAAGCTTTAAGATGAATTTACAAGTTGCATCAGGAAAAGCCAAAGAAATACAGAGCTTGTTTGCAGCAGCCTCTTCTCCCTTGCCTGTGGCTCAGGGGTGGGAGGTGAGGTCTGTTTAAATGGCTCTGGACAAGTTCCAGCTTCCCAGAGCCAGGCTGGGGTGAGCGGATCCAGCAGCCTCACTGGGACTGTGTTGTACTGTAAGGGAAGGGAATGAAGAAACTGCAGAGCAAAAATCTGGTTTCACAAGTCCATTTCAGGCAGATTCTGAGCTGTAAGAAATGTCTCTTTGGCTCTCTGTTAAGTGACTAGGAGAATAATCTGGAGGGCCACGTATAATAGGAGTTCACACTGTATGACTGTTCTTATGGAATTCTGGTGAAACATCTTCACTTGAAATACGTGATTACATTCTGTTTGCAAAAGATGATACAAGAGGCATCATTCTGCCTCCATTCCTTGTTACAATCACTGAGGACTTGGAGTCACAGAAACTCTGGCACTCACAGAGGTGAGTTTTAATGGTAAGGTTAAAGATGGGGGGGCATTTGTCCCTCCATCTAGGTTAGAGACCAGGATAAATTTTTCCTTAAAACTGCTGTCCATAAATCCCACAGCTCTCTCTCAGATGAATTTCCAGGATTCATCCTGTTTTGCCTTCTGGCAGCTGCCTCCAGTTAGACTGCATCTACATAAAAATGTATCCAAAGCTGGGTCCAGATTCTAGCTTTTCCAGTGGTGGGTAGAGAAGAAAGGTGACCTTTATATCTTTCATTTGCATATGATATCCATCTCTTCACTCTCTGCTTGGCTAAACCAGTTTAGACTCTGACATTCGGGATCTGTCTTAACCCTGAGAATTTGTGTTCTTGCCTGTAAAACCAGTAGGCAAGGGTTCATATCAGCTCTGCAGTTCCTAATGAGCCAAAATAAACATGTGTGCCTCTCACAGTTGCTTTAACCCCACAGAAAAGGCAGGGACAGCCCTGTGTGGTGGCACGGAGGCAATGACACGGGATGAAATAACGTGGTGAGTGTGAATGTGGCAGTGATACTGAACACTGGCCGATGGAGGCAAATATTAATAACCTGCCAGAGTGCTTTTTGGTTAAATAGATTTCCAGAAGTTTAGGTTTGTTTTTTCTGTTTTTTTCCTTAGATAAGAGCAGAGTAAGTACAGTGGGAGGAATGAACACTTTAGCTACTCAGTTAGGCTTGACAGCAAACTCCACCCAATGCAACTCCTCTGGGTGCTGAATATTAAGCATACATTCAAATACCAGGCTGGAAGTAGGCTTGATTGCTGAGCACTTTTAAAACAAAGCCCTCTAGCCTTAAGACTTCTGGAGTTCATTCACACCTGCTCCACACTTTGTTTTGTGGGTTCATCTGTTCTTTTTGGCAGACAAATGTGGAATATATTCCAATTTTTTTTCCTCCAAAAAGTATCTGTTTTCTTCCAAATAAATGCTGGTATATAAATCCTGGTACTGAAAAAAGCATAAGCTTTTTGGGATGGGTATGAAACAATGATGTGCTAAGACTATAAGGCTACAATGATATATCATACTGGTAGTAATGATAATTTTCCCTATAGGGGCTATTCAGCAATAAAATCTTTTGCAGGAAAGGAATATTGAGTCCAGGAGATGATATTTTTTACACATACCAAAGACGCAGTGTTAGCCCTCTCTCAGATATGGATTACTTGTGTTTCACCATTTTACTCAGAAACAGTCTGACCTTTTGTACAGACACTATCAACAGAAAAGATAGTGCCAGTCAAGAAAGTAAATGTAAAGCATTCATGTGGAGAGAAACACTCTATTTTCTGTGTTGAGAAGCTTTTATTGGATCACCACAATATTTTGGATTAGTTACACTATGGCTCTGAAATATCAAATTATGGTGCAGTCATTTTCCCAATAAAAGGAAATAAAATAAAGAAGCACAGTGCATGAGGCTTTGGTCACTCAACTAAGCCGAGTTTTTAGAGCCAGTTCTCGTCCAGTGCAGAGAGGGAACTTCTTCACACTCTTTCATAAATTCTAGTGCAGACAACCCCTTTCATGGCACATTCCTAAGGCATAAAGGAAAATATTAATTTAAACCTTTTGCTGACAGAAGTCGTGTCTGCTGCAGTAACCTCTGAAGTCAATGAAAATCCAAATGTCATGTTTTGCACCTCTACATGTTTACAGAATGTTTAGAGCAAACAGCAAAGACATTTTTATATTACAAAGAGTTGTTTCTATTTTAACATCTTTAAACTTCATTAAGTGGCATTTAATGACAAAGAGATTGCAAAATTAAGCTCAGCTTCCGCAAACAAATTTACTTTTCTTGCTATTATTGCTGGCTTGTCAGAAATATTAGCCCCACCTAGTTTTTATGTCATGGCCCACCAAAACTTTCAAATTTTCAAAGTAGGGGTTTTTTTTTGTGTAGAAGCAGAAGTAGCCTGGGTATTTCAGAGGTCAGGCTTCTGGCCTAAAAAACTTTGCTCTTCTGAGTCACAAAATATTTCTCTTGACCCTCTCACCCCAGTGGCCTTCAGTGGCTGCTGATGACTCAGAGCCACAGGATGCATGCGACAAAGGCGACAGGATATTAAAAAAATACTTCCTTGGTCTGCAAAAGATGAGGAGTCCTCCACAACCCTGTATGAGGCAAGGGGCAGACAGCAGGACGCCAACAGAAAAGGGACCTCACCTCTCTGCTTTATGAAGAGGGTTTAATAATTAGAAAAACTTACACAGAAATGCAGCTATGAGGAGATGCAAAAGCAAATCACTCTTCCTACCTAAAGGGAGGCTTCAAGAGAGCTGGAGATGGACTTTTTACGGGGGTGTGTAGTGACACGACAAGGGGGAATGGCTTTAAACTGAGAGAGGGGAGGTTTGGATTAGATATTAGGAAGAAATTAATTACTGTGAGGGTGGTGAGACAGGAACAGGTAGCCTGGAGAAGTTGTGGATGCCCCATCCCTGGAAGAGTTCAAGGGCAGGCTGGATGGGGCTTTGAGGAATCTGGTCTAGTGGAAGGTGTCCCTGTTCATGACAGTGGGTTGGAACTGGATGATCTCTAAGGTTCCTTTCAACCCAAATGATTCTATGATTCTACGCATGAGAACTTATAACAAAACACAGTCAGAACAAGCTAACATGTAATGATGTAATGCTGCTGACTTCAAACAAGTTGCCAAAATTAGTTTGAGTCCAATCTTTAAAACTTTAATGAACAAAGTGAAATCTTAATTTTAATAGCAACCCTTACAAATAGGGTGCCTAAAACGTATTATCTCTCTGGGTTTTCCAAGATAGGGAAAAGGAAAGAGTTGTTCCAGAGACAGCAATACCCTGCTTGTAAACTTTTGTTCACAGTTCACACGTTTCTGTTCTTTTTAAACCTCATTCCCTTTAAGAACAATAATATTGAGAGCAGTAACTGTGCTGTCAATTTATGGCAGCTCTGCCAAAATAGTCACTCTAAAGACAAGCTGCTGTATGCAACAACAATTTATTTCCTCCCGGTTGTTTTCTAAGCTTGGTTCCCTTTTTCTGCCTTTTAATTTATCTCATAATTCAAAAAGTAAGCCAAAATTGATAGTCTGTTTAGACAGAAACATACTGAAGGCTGTATCCTTCTGACCTTTTTCAGTGTACAAGGAATGTGAGCTTACCACCACCATTTTCCCATCAACAAGCCTTCTCTTTATCGTAGTCTCTTTGCCATTCCACTTCTGCACTTGCACCAATGACCCTTTCTCCAAGGTTACAACACTCTGTGAAGTCCAAGAGAAGAGTTTCAAACTGCAGTCTGAGCTTTGCAGATTAGAGCAGCAATTCACTTTACATTCAGTAAGATATGTGCTCTTGGATAATGACATGCTCAGTAACATTATATTCAGCCCTATACCGTTTCTTCTTTCAGTGCTTTATTTGAATAGTTTGGGAAACTCAAGGTGCACTAAGGGAGTAGGTAAAATTTCTCCTGGTGTTCTTCTAGAAGATGTTCAGAGCACTCAGAGATCACCAGCCCCCTTACCTTGACTTTCCGGTCATCTGCTGTTGTTTCATCGAATTGCTGGCCCAGTTTGAAAGAGATGGTTGTATTTTTGAAGGTGCTTTCAGTTCTGATGGTCACTATATCCCCTTTCATGCTGATGATCACATCAGGCCTTGCCAGGCCACCTAGTTTCCGGGTAGCTAAGCCCACTCCTAGAAATCAGAAACAAAATGATCATTACATTCTAGAAGCAAGAAACTCAGTATCCTCTCATGATTCTTCAGTGGAAGAATAGGGAAGAGTTTCTTCTCGAATTATTCAATGCCTGATTTAGATGAAATGCTAATTCTTTAGATGAGACACTACTGAGACAGAGATAGGAATGGTAACCTCATCGTTCAGCGGCTGAGGCAGCCACAGCTGATAGAGTGCACTTCCAGCAAGAAGCAAAGATATACACAATTGTAGAGCTGTGCACATTTAGCTAAGAAGAAACATAGTTTGTTACAAATCTGCATTGATTTTGTAGAGATAGAATAGGTAGAAAAATTCAGAGGAAGAGTCTGGTTCTCATTAAAATTTGTAAAAGTCCTTTTAAAATCTCCTTGGCAAATCTGAGAATTTGTACCTTTGTTAATAGCTGCAAGAAAGAAAGTGGACACTGAATTGCCAATATGCTGGTGCTTGTTCATTAAAACATACTGAAGACTGGGTAATTCCTAGGTTGCTATTAGCATCCCTGAAGGGTCCTTGCATCTAAACCTCAGTGAAATGTACAAGTATGAAATATAAAAAATCTCAAGGTATGAGACTTGAGAGCTGCAAAGATCTTCCAGGAAAATCCCATACCAAAAGCCTTTTGTAGTGCCTAGTCCCTTCCAGTACAGTTCATTGTCTGCAGGTTGTGATGCTTGGGGCAAGTAGGAATGAAGCCACTGGCAATGTATTGCTGCTTTATAGAAGCAGAAAGGGGATAGCTGTAGTTAGTGCCTTTGTTACTGCTATGCCATGCTCAGATGAAAAGATCTGTAAAAAAGGGTATAAAATTATCTGCAAAGTATAACACTATTTGCAGTAATTATTCTGTACTAAACAACTCCATTCAGATGTTCAGAAAAATATCTGCAGCTGGACTTTCCTCCCACATTCACCCTGGCTAATTAATTAACTGCAATTCTTTTGTTATTCAGTCTAACATTTCAAATAAAGGGAATCAGTGAATCATTTATATAGCAAAAGCAATGCAGTAGCTGACTGTCTGTGCACTTGGGACATAGGAATGAAGCCAGCATTAAAATGAAAAACAATGCTTAATTTATTACATTCCTTGCATTCTTCAGTAACAGATAGATTCATTCATAGTATTTAGATGTCTCAAACTACAGTGTCATGAGACATCAGCTCCATTATATATTGTAAATTATCATAAGTCACAAGTTAATACTGCAATCAAGAGGAACATAAAAATATCTGCATCTCCATAGATTACTCTCATGAGAGAAAAACAAATCAGATCCGTTCAGATCAGTTAGACAGAAGTAAATTTATAATAGTAATTCATCACCTACCTCTTCCAATTTAGATGCTAAAGAAAATAAATTAAATTATGCTAGAAGAGTAGTTAAGCGCTTTTTGGCCAGAAAGAAGGCACCATCCATGAGCAAAACCTTCCCAAAGGAAACTTACTAACAAAAATAGAAAACCAAACCCAGAATGTTTCTCACCCAATTCTTTCATATAGTCATCAAAATTTTCGCTGGAGACGAGTTTCCAGGTTCCCACAAATCGGTTACACATCGTACAGGCTTTGTGGGGCGCTGGTCCTGCAGAGAGAGGCACTGGCCACAAGAGCTCTTGGTAGCAGTCAGAGAGATTGTGTGCCCAACTGAGATTCAGTGGTCTCCCTTTAAAGAGGTCCGGTCCCTGTGGCAGTCGGGATGGCCAATAGGGGAGGCAGTACCAGGGCGAGACAATGTGCACCTTGTCCAAGGAGGCTGTGCCAGTACCAAGGCTCTGGGTGACGCCTGCCTTGGCTTCCATTCACTGAATACACCAGGACATGAGGGGCACGTGGGGATGGAGATGGGATGTTACCACTGCACCCGCAGGGCGGTCAGGGCACACTGCAGGAACACAGAGACAAGAGCAGGAGCACTGCATCCCTGTGAAACCCAGCTCTGACTCTCCTCCCAGTGTTATTCTCCTGCTGTCACCGTATAAAATAGAAATCTGTAAAAAGCGTCACATCCAAATGCCTGACCAATCCAGGGATGACCAAAAGTTACAACATGTTAAGCCATTGTCCAAATGCCTCTTAAACACTGACAGGCCTGGGGCTTCGACCACCTCTCTAGAAAGCCTCTTTCAGTGTATGATCACTCTCTTACTAAAATGCTTCCTAATGACAAATCTGAACCTCCGTTGACACATCTTATGCCTGGAACACCGGTGGGAAGAGATGAGACGGAGTTGAGCGGCAGGCTGTGGGACATGCCTGCAGAAGCACATGGTAGCACAGAAGAGCATATGGCAGCACAGAGAAGCTTGTCTCTGCCTGACGCTGAGGGGAGGAGATGCCATGCAGCAGGACCCCTAAGGAGAGGAGCCTGCCAGAAGCTGACAGGGTGAACAGGGCGTGATCAACCCATAGAAGGACATTAAGAAGATGTGTTGCTGACGTGGCAACATGGGATTGGTCACGTAGTAAAAATTACTGTCATGGATTGACACTGGCCCAGCACCAGGCACCCATGAGAGTCGCTCGCTGACCCTCCCCTGCCACAGCTGGGCAAAAGGAGGGAAAAGAGGAAAGGGTTAACGGAGGCTTCATGGGTGAGATAAGGAGAGCGGGAGAAATATTTCAAGGGCAAAACAGGCTCAACCTTAGTTGATAAGTAAAATTTATTACTAACAGACTCAGAGGAGGGTAATGAGAAGTAAAATAAGCCCTTAAAACTCCTTCCCCCCACCCCAGCCCCTCCCTCCTTCCCACCGACAACACAGGGAGGCAGGGCAGGGGGGTTTGGTCAGTCCNTGGATCCCCATGGGCTGCAGGGGCACAGCTGCTTCACCATGGTCCTCACCACGGCCTGCAGAGGAACCTCAGCTCCAGCGCCTGGAGCACCTCCTGCCCCTCCTTCTCCACTGACCTTGGTGTCGCCAGGTTGTTTTTCCTCACATGTTCTCACCCCCTCCTCTTCTCTGACTAGAAGGAAAAACTGTGACTTTGTTTTGATTTTCCTCTTACATATGTAATCACAGAGGCATTACCAGCCTCTCTCATTAGTCCAGTTCTGGCCAGCAGCATGTCCATCTTCGGAGCCAGCAGAGATTGGCTCTGCCGGACATGGTGGGAAGCTCCCAGCAGCTTCTCACAGGAGCCACCTTTGCAGCTCCCCTGCTACCCAAAACCAGGCCGAGCCAAACCAATACAACTACCATGTAAGGAAATACTGTGTCTTGAAGATATGTGTAAAACCAGCTCATTTCTTTGAAAAAACGATTCAGATTCCCTGCTGATCTGGGTCTGTATCTCAATCACTGCAGATACCACAGAGGAGACATCAGCACCTTCCTCTCCGCTTCCCCTCCTCAGAAAGCTGTAGAGTGTTACCACTATTGTCACCTCTGTGCTAGTCAGATAAATCAAAACCATGTGGATTTTGTGAAGGAACTGCCAAAAAGATGATGTACAAAGTGGTTTGTGGGTTTTTTTTTTTTACTTTCATGATCCATCCTGGAAAGGGTCTGTATTTTTTTCATTTAAGGCAGAAATGAGTTATACTGTTCTGTTTTCTCCCTTTGCATCAGAGAAATGATCCCAAGTTGTGGGTTCTTCCCTGCACATATCCCAAGACAGGATCACAAAAGAAGAAGCAGCCAATATTCACTGGCTCTCTTTTACAACCGGGCCTATTCAGAAGATCAGTGCATCAGTGGAGATCAGCTCTTGTGCTTGACGGGTGGATGGCACGAAAAAAGGCTGAGTCATTAAAGTGCTTATTCTTAGTTCAAAGTCACTCAGTGGGAGGCAAGAAGCTTTGCTGACTTGAGAGGGGGGCATATTCTGTTCTCTTTTTGTCTTTCTGCACATGGATAGTTGGTCTGCCATAAGGTAAAGGCAAGATTTAAGACAGCACAATCATAGAAGGCATCGCATTCAAATGTGTCCTGCTACTGTCAGATTTCCTCAGGTTTCCCTGCTCCCATGAAGAGATACCACGACCTCCTCGGGTCCATGTCTTGCTTGTACTGGGGAGCTCTGAACTGGACCCAGCATTCAGCTGTGGCCTGATCAGTGCTGAACAGAGGGGAAGGATAATCTCCCTCAACCTCCAACACTCCTAATGCAGCCCAGGACATCACTCACCCTTTGCTGCCGACGCACGTTCCTGGTTCATATTCAGCTTGGTGTACACCAGGACCCCCAGAACACTTTCTGTCAAGCCAAGATTGAAAGAATGAAAAATTTGAGTTTTCAATATTCACAACCTCTTTTTTTCTTTAAAGTCCACATTTAGAACTGTTGTCTTATGATTAGTAAAAAACAGACGCAAAGAACAAATCCATAAACCACATGTGTATGTGACAGGCAGGAATTTAAACCGTTGTAATTCAAGACACCTCAAACTATCTGAAACTATTTAGTGCAAGACCACATCAGATGTAATTCTGTCCGTCCCCTTCCTAAACCATCTTCCTGGAGAAAATTGTTGCTTGGTACATGTAGAGGCTTCTTTCCAACTTGGGTGAACAATAGTTACCTGTTTGCCTTTTTTGTATAATTATAATTTCTGGGTTATGACCACTTATAAAGACTCTTCAGATCTACATTTTAAGGGCAGAGACACTGGGATTTTAGGTTGTGGGACCAAATTTCTTGTATTTAGAGTTGAAAGAATGAGATGGAAATGATGGAGTGCCAAGGAGGGTGAGGTCTGGGTCCTGACTTGAAAGCTGTCATAAGGAAGAAGGGGAACACACTGAAACACGTAAATAATAGCATCTGAGGAGTGAAATTGTTGTACTCTTTGGTTTATATGGTGGTTGTGGAAAATAAGAAGATCTTCAGTCACATATTTTGGTGGCATATGCAAAATGTTTTTAAACCCCTCAATCATAACATCAACAGGGGAAGCTGAACAGAACTTCCCTTGCTGTACAGGTCTAATGACAGTTCAGTGAGGGGAGCAAAAGTCTGAGTCACTGAAAATAAAAACAAGGCAAAGAACTCTTTCTCCCCCACAGTAGGAAGCAGATGCTGTATGTGTAATACGTAAATAAATGTCAGTCTTGGAAGGTGTTGTCCACACAAAATTCTTCTAAAGTAGAAATGCATAATATTTTATCCTGTCTCTGGAAATGAGAAAACTACTCCTAAATGAAACTATCCATTATTTCTCAATAAGTAATACGAAAATATTCTACTGTTGCTCCTCAGGCATTCTTTGTTCTTTTATTTAATTGTCTTATCCACATAAAGGCACTTTAACAAGACAAGGCTGGTGCCTTTGGGAAATAAAAGATGATTGGGGTGTTGTAAAATCAGACCCAAAGAAATTCAATAAGAGCAAGTTAGTCAGAATAGAACAGCTACATTGCAGTACCAGTAACCTTAAGAACAAAAGTAACAGAGAATTATTTATTCAGACAAAACCCCAGTCTTAAGCAGTCTCAAACAATGTTCACATTGCTACCATCTATCTCTTTGTCACTAAGAAAAATCAGTACTTTCATTTAAAGGACTTACAGTTTAGAAAGAACAAGATCAGGGAATTATATCTCACTATAAATAATTGTGGAAACACGTCTTTTCTTCAAGTTTAAAGAAGAAAAACCTGTCAAGGATTGTGAGTATTTATGATAAGGGGGAGCCTTGATTCCCTTTTTTTGCTTATGGTTGATGTAAAACAGGATTTGAAATCACTGAACTTGGAGATTGTGAAGCAGCAGAAGAGATAAAGGTAAAACTTGATAGAAATAGAGAAATAAAAATTCAGAGACTATTTAGAAATAAAGATACTATTTAAAGAAATACAGAAAGTAAATTTATGTGAATTTCTTTAAAGGAAATATGATCCGGGCAAATTCAGGGCCAAAAAAAGTCTAAACAGATTCCCAGGAGAGCAATGAAGGGAACAGAAATAGAAGGGGAGAACAGAGGTCAAAGAGGGATTTGCTGTGAGGACACAAAGGATGTTTCAGCACTGACTCCATGAAACTGAAGGATCAACTCTGAGCATGGGGCCAGCAGCCTCCCTTTTCCCAGTAGCTACACTGGAGGGTGCAAATAGCTTCTTGTCTCCTTAGCTGGAACATCCTACAAGACCAGAGCGGGACACCTGGGCTGGGGGAATGAGTCCAGACTGCACTGCACACACGGTGAGGACACAAAAGTCCTTCAAGTTCTTTCCAATGGAAACAAATAGTTAAAAGAAAAGAGAAAAACAACTGAAAGGTTCATGCTCAGAATAAGCCTTTCTTCATCTTTCTCCTGAGCTGCTAAAAATCTGTGGGTGTGAGTCGCCTTTCCCTCGTCAACCAAGAAACCTGTAAAGGAGTAGTGAGTGAATATGGTAAGGGGCAGAGATCTCCTCCTCTCAGCATTCAAGGTGCCTGCTGTGATAAGTCTGCTGCTCACGGGTTTGTAGGGGTTTAGTGAGATCTTTCTTTGGCAGAAAGGAATGCTCTGGGGTGGTTACTGATTTTTGGAGAATAGTTCAGCATGACAGAAGAGAGAGAGAGAGACCTGTGCTGCTCTGCAGGTAAGGACAAGACACTGATCCGACTCTAATTCTTAGAAATGTGTGCTCTCACCTCCATCCAGGTCTGAGAACACACACCTTTTCTTGACAGAGAGGAATCACCTCCATTTATTCAAGCGGTCACTAGATTGCTGCCTTTTTTAGGAAATATATTTTGGCCTTCTTCAGAGAATAAATTCCAAACATGTTCATATTCTAAGAAAAGCATCACCAATACTTCATTACAGTGCTGTCCCTGTTCAAGTTTATAGACAGAATGTCACTTTATTGAAATTTCCAAAAATTGAATTTTTAAGTGACTTGAGTCATTCACAAAGTTCGAAGTCATTCACCAGGTACCAAAATAAATGGTGATGCTTTTAGAAGAGATTAACCTTTTCTGAAATATTAGGCTGTGAATGCTACAACTGTAACTGCAGGCTGCATTAACAAAGCAAGTTTTCTGGAAAATAAAATCCGCTATGTGAATATCGGAATATTGGAAATATTACCTCTGGCAGAGTATTTCCAAATCTGTGGATGATAGAATATATTTAACTATGGGCTGATATTTAATGTCTATATGTAGTTTATCTAAGTGAATGTTTCTTCTTCTTACAACCATCACTCTCACGTAGATTTTCTACCACTATCTGTAGTTGTAGCCTAACTCTCATAATTAATTTTGGTTCTGTTAAGTGCTTGGTAGATTTAGTACTGTATGTATGGGGTGCTCTGAAGCATTCTTCCTTCCCATATGCAACTGCTGTTCTCTAAGCCAGTGAGATTTCACAAACAACAAAACCAAGGTTAAAACACAGGAGCTGTTTGTTCATGGCTTTTTTAACATTTCCTGCAGAATTTACTGGTAGTCTTTGGAATCGCTTTTAAATGGCTCCTCAGCTCATGTAGAATGTAAAAGTCCTTCCATTTCCCTCTCCGGTTGTATAAATAGTGCAAATACTTGGGAACAATCCGAGTTATGCAGAGGAAAGTTCAAGTGTGTGAGAGGTCTCTGCTGCTAGCAGTGGGGACTCAGCACCATCACCTCTGACAGCTGACTTCAGGAATGTCAGGAATATGTGGAATTTGGCTCACAGATCCTAATCGCTCAAGATATGGTCATTTCCCCATTTAGTAGTTAAGGCACACATTTTTATACTTATTGTCCAGGTTTTCCCTAGAAATCTCAATATTTTTTTGTCCTCAATTTAAGCCCTCCCAGGTGTAGAAATCATAGCTTCTGTAGATGCAGAGTTTTGAAACTGGAGACCAGGCCTATGGGCAGTAGAAGACAGTAGTTCAAAAACAAGCAGAGCTGAAAAACATGGTGTCCAAAGGGCTTTGCACCTGGAAAGGCTCATGTTCCCAAGACTGATCAAGCCTAATGAGCTAATAGAAAATGCATGTAGGTAATAAAGGAGGTTGCATCCATAGCAAAATCATACTGGCTTTTAGTAAACCTGAATATTTTTTAAGCCGTGATTCTTAATTCGAGGCTTTTTGCCTATCTAGGGCAAAATGAGATGTTCAGGACAGGCACATTGACAAAATAATCACAGGTGAAAGCTACAGCTGCTATAATTTCACACTTGAGGTGGAAAAGGACAAGACAAAGCTGCTTCAGATGGTCCCTGGGTTTACAATTGTCTGCATTTGTGCACAGAGGAGGTGCCTGGTGCCCTGCTCATGTTTGGAAGCCAACACCGGGCATCCACAGATCATCCTCCTCCCTGCCCCAGGAACAACCACCTGTGCTTGAAGCCGGGAAGAGCAGCCCCGTTACTCCCCTGGCTGTGCACAGACTCCTTGCAGGGGGTGGCCCACACGCAGCACTCACCAGATGATGTTTCTGTGTTCAGGTGTACATCTGCCACTGTCACACAAGTGCCACTCACTGGGCTGACTCCGATGCTCCTTCCGCAGGGAGATGGGTCACGTTGGCTGAGTGTGGTACTGGCTCCACACAGTGCTTCCCTGCACAGCACCCCTTCCCCAGTGCATCCCCCCCAAGCCCCTTTCTGACAAACTCCAGCATAAGCACACATCATAGAAAGCAGAACATTTTATTGAATAGGCACAACAAATTAGACTAACTGCGTGTAACTGCTTTGGGATATATCTGAAAAAAAGTACAGTTCTCTTTAAAACAGATTTGTGGAGTTTTCTCCTTTGGTTAAGTTGTTTTAGTCCAGCTTTAAGCATTAGTCCTGTGTGAAGGTGGCTTCTTCATGCTTTTTCATAAACTCTTTTGCAGGAAACATTATTCATGGTGCATTCCTGGAAGGAAAAGATACTTCAATCAGCTTTTAACTCTCACTAAATGTTTGTTAGTCAGAAGGTAGAGAATTACTTATCTATTGGGAACCAGTTTAAGAAAAATTTGCATTTCTCCTCCTCTAAAGCCAATTGCCAAAAGAGTGAAACTCAAGTTTTGAGAGCTTCAGCAACAGAAGTCTGAAAAACAAGCACAGGAGTGAAAGAATTTTCAAGAACTGCTCCAGCGACCCCCACCCAGGAGATTTCTAATCTTTTCTTAAAAATCTCTAAAGAAGGCTCCTAGGACTTCTGTGGAGGCTGGCTGGACCTGGGAGTTGGGCATTAACCTTTCTTCTTTCACCTTTTGCAGCTGTGGCTTGTCTTCTTCACACATGTGTGTACAACACACGCACACACAGAGAGCTTTCAGACTTGCAGCTGCTAGTGTCAGCCTCTGCATGTTAGGCTCTGTCCTCATCTATTTTTCTGTTAGATCAAACTCTGTTTTGTTCAGTCTTTCTTAATGAAGTTGTTATTAAAAACTATTTCTATTTCTTCTCCTCTGGTCTCAATCCAAAGAAATTTAAATATTGAATTTATGGACACATTATTTTTCATTAGGGGAGGGCAGAACTCTTCAGGAATTTTGTGTATGTGTATTGTTTTGCAGCATGCAGGAATCTCAGCTGCCTTTTATGAACATTTAGTCCTGTCCCAGATTCTTCAAAGTGTGTTTTCAAAAACTGTAAAGCAGAGCTGGGAAGCCCCAGACTGTAGGTGGGCCTTACTGCAACCAAGTCAAGCCCAATAGTCTCTGACCAGATAAAACCAACTGACAGAGCTTGGACATGTTTCCTTGCTCTAACATCATACTAACACAGTTGTTGGTGATGTGTAGAAGGATTCCCACAGATGCCTCTGCTGAAGATGAACAGGAGTAGTCTGCATCAGCCTAGAGTGGATGTATTATTTAATTAAAGGGCTTTGCTAAGGCTTCCTCTATACTGTCCAGGACTCAGAGATTCTGATATACAAAAGGTTTCCCTCTTAGGGATGTTGGGTTTTTCTTCCTACACTTTCCTAACCATGTCTTGCTATGGAGAACAGGCACCTCCGTACCATTCCATAAGTTTAACGGCTTTCCAGTGTTAACCTACACTCTAGACTCAATCAGAGAGATTTCTCACAAAGTGCACAGAGCCCTTTCAGATGCTTTCCCTCCCAGTGTTTGAATCCAAAGTCATACATCAGCCAAACATGAAATCTGCACACTGAATTCAGTGATTAGGTAACAAAAATTAACTTACCACCACCAGGTTCCCATCCACCACTTTTCTCTTTATGATAGTCTCTTTTCCGTCCCACTTCTGCACCTGGTTCAGCACACCATTGTCTAGGGTTACGACATTCTACCAAAGCAAAAAAACAAAGTGTGGCTGTTTCATCAGGGTGCACTGGTCTCAGGAGAAGACTTCCCAGGTCCAAACAGCACTAAGCACAAAGCACCCAGAGCAGTCTTTCCTGTGGAGGCAGCATTTCTGCCCTGGATGTCAAAATCACAACTCTGCCCTCCTGCTCCCACATCCCTTTCGAGAGATATATTTGCAAAATGCCATTTCTGGACTCACCTTTGTTTTTCTGTCATCTGCTGTGGTCTCATCAAACTCTTCACCCAGCTTGAAAGAGACCTCTGTATTTTTGAAGGTACTTTCTGTTTTGATGGTTATCACGTCACCACTGATGCTGATAGTTACGTTAGGCTTGGCCACACCAGCCATCTTTCTGGTAGCAAACCCCACACCTGTAAATAAGATAGGGCACTATGAAATTTTTATCTTTCCTCGATCTTTTTCTCTTATATGTTGGGAAGAAACTCCTCAGTGCTCTTTCCCCTATTGCTTTCTGAGTGTTATTAATTCTATGTTACAGAGATTCTTTTGTAAAATCTCACTTGGTACTGCTATGGACCAAGCTGGATGGGTTGATGTAAGAAAATTCTCTATCCTCTCACTGTTAAAATAGTAAAATCAAAATTTTGAAGACTGAGATTATTTTAATGCCAGATATTTGCACATAGACTTGTTCAGAATTCAGAATAATTTTTGTATCTTGTACTCTAACTTGTATGCTAATTGTGTCTAAATGTAAATAACAGAAATAAATGACAGTTTCTGAGCCACAAAAGCAACAAAACAAATAAACAAGGGAAAAAAAGCAAGCACTTTTTATATTTACAAGTGGGTAGGTTGAATATAAGGAAATGATTAAGAAAGAGCTGGCAATGGTTATGTCCTGAGTTAAATCTGGAGTAAAGATTAAGAGTGCAAGAGTCTCACTCCTTGAAAGCTGTCAGGCTAAGTCACAGTAAGTATTTTACCCCTAAACGGCAAATAACCCCCCAGCATTTTAGCATGTACTAATTGAATCAGTGCAAGTTAGCCCCTGGTTCCTCCACACTAACAGAATGTTAAAACCTTTTACACCCCAATTTTAATTCTAAACAAGAAGTCTACACCTTTAGAGAAAAGTGTTAAACATCAAATCTTTGCAATCCATGCAATTGTCTTTGTTAATATTCACTGGAGGCAGCTACAGAGTTTCATTCAATATAACAGCCATAGCAATTAACTGGTGTCCTAATCCAGTAGCATTTTAAAGTTGTTTAGGTGTGTTGCTTATAGACATAAGGAAACTTGCTGCTTTCTAGCATCACACTGATTTGCGTGTCCAAGGATAAAAGCTAATCCACATTAAATACTGCAGTGATGTGTTTTACTTCCTTTTATAACACTACTAATAAGGCATGCCCAGACTTGGCTTACCTGAAATTATTCCTATCAAACAAAGTTTTACCGCTTTATAGGAATTTAACACCACTAATTGAAACAGACGAGTTCTCCAGTTTAAGACTACCTGATCAAAATAATGGATTAAACCCCCCTTGATAAACAGCACAGACAGATAAAGCAAGCAAAAAGTAAAGTTCAAAATTGGCTTTCCTTCCCAGTTCCAGATACAAGAAGTTGAAATAACAATTCTCACCCAGTTCTTTCATATAGTCCTCAAAGTTCTCACTAGAAAGGAGCTTCCAGGTGCCCACAAACTGGTCGCACATTTTGTCAGGCTAGAGAGATGTCTTCCACAGGTTCAAACAGAAATGCAGGGCAGGAGAATATTATGAGCTCCAGGAGAAGAGTACTTATCTTTAAAAAGGAGCCGTGGCCACATGATGCTCTGGGATGACCAATGAAGAGGGAGTCCCAGTGCCCAGTGCTTTTCTTCCTCCCCTACCCCTCCTTTGCCAGTAGGTCATAGAGCTATTATTCATATGCCCTTACTAGCACAAAGATCACTGTCTTATTTTTATTTAATTATTTTTGTCATTCAAGAGCACTCTACCTTAAAGGCAAATAATTAAATCAAATTACCTTTCAGAATAAAAAGGTAGGCTTGAAAAATTAATGCTCTCTCCCATACTCTTTCATTTCAGTCCACTACATCAAATGGGCACAGCTCAATTCCTAGACTTTCAGATTCAAAAGGCTCATTGGGATAATTTAGCTTGCTTTTAGCACCCTTGCAATCAGAAGTTTCCTCTAGAGAAATACAGAATTACAGGAAGAGGTGGATTTGGAGCACAAAGAGATAATGCTGGAGTTATAGAAGGCTAAGGCAATAAAATTGCTTCCTTGATTGGGATCTCCTTGTCCTTGCACCACCTGAATCAATTGAAGAATAGGTCTGTAATATCCTTTTATGTAATGGAGAGGGGATATGGGGTTCTGTGAGAAGAAGTAACAAAACAGAGGATTTCTCTCCCTTTTACTCCCATGCTTTCTGAAGAACTATGTCCAAATGACTAGCATTTTGAGTAGTTATGGCATAAAGCTAGGCTCTAGTATCGACCCACCAAAGGTCCCTGGACACTTAATTTCTTTTCTGTTTGTGCTGTTCAGGCATCAATTTGTTTGAGTCAAGTTGTGGACAGGCCTGACAGAATGGGTCCATCTTGACTGATCCTCTAAGCCCCATCACACTTCAGTTCACAAAAACCTATCAGAAAGCAGTCAAGCAAGTTCTTAGACTTTCCTTTGTCTGTAATATGCTATTCCAATGGCTAAAAGCAGCTAATAAGTGCATAGTCCAGCCCCTACAATTCTCTTTATGTGGATTTCCAGGAATTACTCTGCTGGTTGCTAGGCATCGAGTATTGTGGACCACATATTTTTCTACTTGTCTTTGTAAGTAACAATGCTATAGAAGAGTTATTTATATAGGATTGCAAGATCTTAGGGATATTTGTAAGGGAAGGGAACTGAGGAGGACTCCAGTGCATCCTTCCACTCAGGCAGGGTCACCTCTGAGCCCACATCAGGCTGCTTAGAGCTGTGCCCTTTTGTGGATCAGAAAACTCCAAGGATGGAACCAGCAGTTTCCCTGGGCAACACACACTCCTGCCCAGCTGTGCCAAGGGGGAAAGAGACTCCCTATCTTCTCTCCAAACCTCTCTACTTTCAGCTTTTATTCATAATTTCTCATCCCCCCACCATCCACTGCCTGGCTCCAGCTCCTTGGTCACTTTCCCACAGGTGTTGAGGGCTGTTTGTAAGCACTCCCAAAGCTCAGCCAGGATGAACCGCTTCAGTCTCACAGCCTCTTCTCACAGTTCAAGTGCTCCAGATCCCTGAGGATCCTGTGAGTCCTCTGTTGAACGCACTCCAAAACTGGATGCAGTACTCTGGATACAGCCTAATGAGTGCTGAGATAAGGGGAATAATCACTTCCATCAACCTACTGGCTGTACTTCTGAACATACAGCACAGGTTGTTTTTTGACCTTTCTGCTGCCAGGTCTCAGCTCACTGCCCACCAGGACCCTGAGGGCCTTTTCTGCAGGGCTTCTCCCTAGGCAGTGTGTCCCCAGCCAGGATTGCTCTGAGAGCTGAGCTTGTTTGTACATGTATAATTAGTTACCCCTTGTGCCTTTAAGGTTTCGGTCTGTGGGGACTAGAATAGCTAATCTTAGATTTGGCCTATTATTTTTAAATTTTTTTTTGCATATTCACTGACTTTGGCTTCATCTCAAAATAAATAAAACTATATTCTAATTATGAAGCGGCTGGTGCCTTTCCTGGTTGGTTTTCTCAGTGTCACATGCTCAAGTGTTCTTTGAAAGGAAATTCTGAGGGTCCTTCAAGTTTGTGTCATTATCTTGAGGTATTTTTACTTCAGATTATTGGCCTGAGAAACTCTGTACTGTGTGTGAGCACATGGTAGGAACATAAAAACTCAAATCCAGCAATTAAATAATGAGAACTGAAAGTACCAGGTGAGAATTTCTGCAGTGGCCCAAACAGAAAGGCTGTGATGTGGAAGAAATCAGTTCCTGTTCATACTTTTCTTGTCTTTTGGGAACTATTTTGTGTGTGGCTTACTGCAACCATCATTCATTTCTTTGGAGAGCAAACAGGGCTTTTATATTCAAAACTACAGTCTGGGAGAGGCAATCGGCCTTCTTTGGCGTTAACAGCTGTCTGCAATGCTTGTGATATTGGAAGAGTTTTTGGAGAGAGTCGAAGCACCCTTCCATGCAAATCAGTTTGGAGCAGACAAGTGCACCCTCCCTAGGCAGTCAATTACTTGCACTTAAAGTGAATCTGGGCTGTTTGTAGATATCTTGCGAACGTGATGACTCAAAAATGCCAGAAGAAAGCCAGCTTGTGGCCTGACTTGCATGTTTACTTCAAAGCCAGCAGCTATCTGGGAGCACATTTATGGCTCTCTGTTGGAAAGTATCCTACCAATGGTATCCTTTCCCTCAGGAGAAACTTCCAGTAACAAGAGATAAACTTGTGGCACTGATGTAATCTAATACAAATCATGCCTGCTCTCTGGGGCAAATGTATACAGCATGCTGATAAAGACTGGAGTTTTTAATGGTCATGAAGAAATCAGTGAGGCTTCTGAGCCTGGAAGTTAAAGCAAGTGATTCATGTCACTTGCAGAAGTGTCTTGACAGCGAGAGCCGGGCAATCTGGCTAAACAGCCCTGTGGTTATTGACACTGATGTGATCTAATACCATCAAAAATAAGGGCATCCTCAAAAGTGTAGAAACCTACTTCAGAATAACCTGAAATTTTGAAGAAACCACAGTCGGTAAGAGGTAAACCAAGAAAAGGAAGCTGGTGAGGGTCCAGTACAGGAAATGCTGACAAAGAAAATTAATCTCTTAATCCTGATATGAACTGAGGCAGCTCCAGTCTGCAAATAACAATGATGCACTGTCTGCAATGTGGTCTTGGGGTGCTGTGACATTTGAGGATAGTTCCTGACACAGGATATGCAGAAGTGATCACAGATCACAGAATTCTATGGTTCTATGAAGTGGAATAGAAAAGCAGCAGCTGTGCATGGGAAATCAGTAGATGGGAAGGTAGCAATGATTGGTTAAATCTTGCTCAGTGAGTCAGACCTAAGGTGGAGATCTATTTGAGATAAACTGCTTTTTACAAAAATAAGCACAATAGTAACCTCCCTTTGGCTCTCTCAGGCTTGCAGGAGCAATGACGCTCTTCCACTAGAGTATGTGAAAAAGAGGCTGTTTATTCCTGTAGTGAAGATCTGCCACTTAGGAGACCTTTTGATTGAGCATTGTGCTAAACCTTCCCTGGCACTTTGTCTAAGTATGGAATTGTCAAAGTAAAAACACATCTTACTCTCGAATGTGAAAACATAAGTTAAGAGTTATGACTGCTTAAATGGAGGCTTCTTTCTTGAGTTCCTCCTTGCCCCAGAAGGGCAACAGAGTTCAACTCCTCTGAGTGTTCTGGCTATCGAACTGGTGACTACCATTGAGCAGCAGTGTATCGTGCTTATGGAATTGTCTCCATAGTTCTGCTACTCTTTGGATCAAAAATTGGCATGAAAAGACGTCCAAGCTCAATTCCACACCTGATAACACTGATAGTGACTTCTGTTGAACACTTCCTTGAAAGGAATGTGGCCTCTATTTGGGGTCATTACTGGCACAGGTGGCAATATTCAAAGTAAGAAGAAATATGTATTCTTGGCAAAGCTATAAAAATGGAGATTTTTCCTTATTCAGGGAGGGAACTGTGGCTTTGATGCAAGCTTCTTGTTCGGGCACAATAACACCTATTGAGAAGATGGGCTGTAACAGCCCTCATGTTAAGAAGGAGGGACCATATCACACTGTCTGGTACTTCTGCAACTTAGACAATGCAAAAACCTTTCTTAATACTTGTCCGGCTGGGTAAAAGACTGGGACTTTGTTCTAAGGCCCCAGGGTAGCTACAAGAAAGGTGATCTAATGCTGGAGCAGACAGGAGTAGGTAAAGGAATGCCATTTCTGCTCAGAGTTGCTACTTTCATTTCTGATTAACATTTGAAATAGGTGAATTGCCTTGGACTTTTGCTTAGTCAGGAAAAGGTATAACTAAAACTTCAGTACTCATTATGTGACACACTGACTTTACAAAACACTGGCTTCAGTTGGTTTGAAAGTTCAAGAGGCCAACTGGTTTTAAGTGGTATTTTTCTCTCTCTTGGGGAAGGAGGTGAGCAGGAGAAACAGCAGATCCTTTTTCCTGTGCTCAGTCCCCAGCACCAAACTGATGCTCCCCCACTTGTGATTGTCGCTTCAGACCTCACTCAGAACTGAGGGTACTGTTGCAAATGGTCACTTTGTTGAGGGAGTCAGATTTGCCAGCAACAACAGCTCTGCTGTTTTGTTGAGTGGGTATTGGCACCACTCTACCCAGTCACATTGCTGGGCTGTGACATTTGGAGACCTCAGGCTGGTGTGCCCCAGCACCTGATTTTTTTGCTTTTTGTGATTCTGGGTTCTTTTATTTCCTCCTGAACTTTAGCCCAACCAGTGAGTGTCCACACCCTTAAATAGGTTTCCAGTATCTGAAAGCAGGACCATGAATATTAAAACATTTAAAAGGTGTTTCTGAAACATTAAGCTAAGTTTGTGGTAAAGCTTTTAAGAACAGAAATAAAATCTCATAACTTTGAGGCATAGTAAGATCAAGCCCCAAACAAAACCCGGTGGTTGACTCTGCTAAGTTGCAATTAAAGTATGCATTATTACATTTTCTGAACTTGCTTTAAAGAGGAAGAAAAAATGCAGGTATATCTGGAGGGAACAGCAAGCCTCTGGACCCTTGCCTTCTCCCAAGAGACAGATGAGATTCTGGTTTTTCTCAGCATGTGGCACGGCAATAATATGGTCTCAAACATCTGTGGCTCATACCAGGTGACTGCTATTCCTGAGGAAAACCTGGACTTCTCATACTCTCCTCTAATATGTATGTCCCTCATTCCTGGAGCAAGGCAGTTGACAGTGTGAATGCTGTGAATTGCAGGGATTGGGTTAAAAGGTGTATCAGAATATCAGAAAAGTAAGAAAGGAGGAGTATTTGCATATTGGGTTTGTTGTTTTATTTCATTACAATGAGAAGAAATGTAGGTACACTAGCTCCTACAGGCATGCAGGTGACAAGCTTACAGAACATAATGTGGACATTTCTGTATAAGAATATTCGAAATGCCAGAGTTCCACCTCATATATCCTGTATTCAGCAAATGCCATAGTGGGATTAGTGATAAATCCAACTTCATTACTTATGAAAGTTTATGTGAGAGAAGATCTTGATTTGCTGGCTGTAATGTAGGCAACTGCAGGTGCTTCATGTTTCTAACCATCTATGGATTTCCCTGATCTAAAGAACAAGTTTAAGGTTGTCTAAAGTTTCTGATGTTCAAATTTGTCCTACTTTTTTGTGCGTGTGGTACAAGTCTTGCATCTAACATCAGGGCTTCTCGTCTTGAGGGTGTGTGATGAAAGTCTGCCTTTTTCTGAATCCTGCTTTGTCTTGTCCACGGACTTACCTCAGAGCACATTGCTGTTCTTCCCCTCTACCTTCCCCCTGCCCCACAAATAAAAGGGTGTTTTTCTTTTCTTGCTTCTTTATCCCTAAATATCACTCTAAACTTAGGTATTGCAGCAGAGTTGCAAATGAAGAAAGTAGTATGTTTCCCAAAGCACTTTTGGGTTTCTTCTAGCAATCTGATGACTTTCTAGAAGACTAGACTTGCTAATACTATTCTGAAAATCCAGATGCTCTTCTGAATTATCCCAGATCATCCAGCTGAAACCGTCTCTTGAAGCCTCCATCTGAACAAAGCAATAAGACTGTTGGTTACATCTAGTTTGGGACTGCCCAAGAGGACTCCATCCCAGCTCTGTCTTGTTACTGCAGCTCATACAATACCACCTGTCTTATTTCCATACAGATCTGCATTTAGAAACCTTCCACTGTTTTGTTTGTTTCTTGTTAAACATTTTTTTATCAAGCTGAGGAAAAAATCTTAAAATAGGGATGAGAGACTGGTGTATATTGGTAACATGTAATACCTTCTAAATTGAAGCTATTCTGATCAATGATTGTCCTTCTCTTAACAGCTGCCCTCTTGTGAAGCAAGAGCCCTTCCAGAATGCCACTTGTTTCTAAGACAGCAAAGAAATAACGAAGTGTAAGAGCAATATTTCAACAAGACTAAAAAGACCTTGTACAAAACATTTAATCTCTGCTGAACCTGCACTCTGGGTAAAACATATATGGGTTTGGCAGCCTTGTTTATGCATGTCTTCTTTCTGCATGCTGCAGTTTCTGGCTTCCTATGCTTTCAATCTGACAGTTTGCTCTGAAACTTTCAGTGAACTCCTCCTTCTATTTGCCAGAAAGCTATCTGTTATTACAAATGCGTTTGGATCACAACCAAAGACCTAGTGCTCTATGTAAAGGAAAGTAAAAAAATCCAAGTATGAAATGCCCTTCAGAGTTGAAGCCTTCCGGAGCCCTCTCCCTGCAGCGTGGTGAGGAGCTGGTGGGTGTGAAGGCTGGCAGCTCTCTGGCTCTCTACAGCAGATCTCTAATCCTCTACAGCTGACTGCTGCCCCCGGGCGCTGCCAGCTGGAGGGAGGGAGAAGGAGCCAGCAGCTCCTGCTCAGCCACTGACCCTGCATGGGCCAGTGGCCTCTTGCAGCTTCCTTCACTGCAGCCTCGCTGCTGGATTTCACTGTCACTGACAATCTTGAGTCATCTCATCTTGTACCAGATATAATAGGCTGGGAATCAAAAGGACCTCTGAGGAAAGAAATGCTAAGATTTTCTAAAGTAATCTATCATTCCTGCCCTTCCCGCTCTGGACAGCTGCCTTGCCAGGAACTAGTCAACGTTGTTTGTGTTCGACACGTAAAAAACTCACATCACATCTCTGATAAGGGAGTGTCTGTAAAATGCATTGCTTAATGTAAGGTAGTAATCCAGATCCTTGTTTAGGATGCTGTGGAGGGACTGGAAGCACAGGGCAGCTTGCACAGGGAGTATGGAATTTGCTACCCTGTGTGCTGCACCCCTCCCAACACCATCTTCAGCAGATGTGGGCAAGGAATGGCCCTACAGCTCTTTTGCCCAAATCTCTAACTATACTCAAGCCTTATTTTTGGTACGCAGAGTCTTTAAATCTGCTACCCTGAAGCCCAAAAATTACTTTAAAATCCTCTCTGCCTTCTATTTTCTCCCCTCTGGAGGATTCCATCACAGCTGGCAGGCACAACAAATTGTAGGTCTCTATTGGAGATGCATGGCATGAGGCTAGGTGCAGGCTAGAGAGGCTAGGCTCTTTTTTAACAGATACTGTTTATTCCTCAGCCCCTGCAGGTATGGGTTCCTTGTTCTCAGATATCATTTTAGTCTTGCGGACAAATTATTTAAGCTGAACATAACTTAATTGCTTTTATGGTCTGATATGGCTTTAGGTTGTACATATGTCTGTTCTAATAGTATTTTCTGCATTAGCTTTGTTAATATAGCTTCTCTTAAGCCAGTACTAACTTGCTGAAATTGTACTGAAGTATCTGAAAGTCTCTTCTGTCATTTTTAATTTAGTGCCTGGTTTATTGCTCCTTCAAACTGCTCACACAATTAAGGCATAACTGTGCCCAGTCATTGGCACAGTCCCCAAGTCTTCTGTGAAGAAGCCCCCTGCCCAAGAAAGCTGATACACTGAGTATGCTAGTGGGAGGTGAGGTATGCAGGCTTGAATTCCCTCGGCTGGAAGTGGCTACTGAAGTTACATCTCCTGATACTCAGAGCGTAGGAGATAGGGAAGTTTTGTTCCGCTGTTTTGGTTGCTTATAGTGGTTATATAGTTCTTCCTCTGCCTATATAATGGCTCACAGAATCACAGACCACAGAATCATTTCGGTTGGAAAAGACCTCCAAGATCATTGAGTCCAACCTTTGATCTCCACTTAGAGCATAGCACTAAGTACCATGTCCAGTTGTTTCTTGAACATTTTTCCAGGGATGTTGACTCCACCACCTCCCTGGGCAGTCCATTCCAATGTTTATCAACCCTTTCTGTGAAGAAAATGTTCCTGATGTCCAAGCTGAACCTCCCCTGGTGCAGATTGAGACTATGTCCACTTGTTCAGTCACTGGTTGCCTGGGAGAAGGGACTGACCCTCACCTTGCTACAACCTCCTTCCAGGTACTTGTACAGGGTAATAAAGTCTCCCCTGAGCCTCCTTTTCTCCAGGCTAAACACCCCCAGCTCCCAGGGGTGGAATGATGCCTTAGGTTTTAACTTTTATATTTTTCAAATCCTGTACTTCTTAGTGTGTAACTCTGAAGTTTCGTGTGGCCTGTTAGCTGCTGTTCTCTCATGCTGGTTAGACATAACAAAGCCTCTCTAGGTTTGCACTTCAAGGACACCTTGTTGTCCCAGGCCCCAAAATATGTAAACTAAAGCCTTTGAGAGGAAGGGCAAGCTTGGGGTAATTACATCATTACCTGAAATTGTAATTGGAGAATTAACCCTGATATGCAAATGAACCAAACTTATAAAAGTGTGAAAAACCCGTGACCCAGTGTCCATCTTGGGTGTAGCCTCTTGACTGCCCAAGGTGTACCTTTGAAGGCCCTTCAAATAAATACCTACTTTTATTCTCTTAATCTTGTCTAGCCTCTGTTTTCAGGTAGCCACTTCAAGGCACCACCTTAGCTGCTCCTCATAGGACTTACACTCCAGCCCCGTCCCCAGCTCCATTGTCCTTCTCTGGACATTCTCCAGCACCTCAGTGTCCTTGCTGTGAGGGGCCCAAAACTGAACAGCACCTGAGGTGTGGCCTCACCAGTGCCCAATACAGGGGGACAGTCACTGCCTTGATCTTGCTGGCCACATTATTGCTGATACAGACCATTGGCTTTCTTGGCCACCTGGGCACTGCTGACTTGTGTTCAGCTGCTGTTGACCAGCACCCCCAGGTCCTTTTCCACTGGACTGCTTTCCTGCCATTTTCCCCCCAGCCTGTAATGCTGCATGGGGTTGTTGTAACCAATGTGCAGCACCTGGCGTTTTGCCTTGTTGAACCTCATACCATTGGCCTCAGCCCATCAATCCAAGTTCAGGCTAAGACTGAATTTTTAGCTGCAAACCTAGCAGATTACATGGTTTGGTTCCTTGATTACCATGATATCTACTTAGGCTGAACTCTTTGTGTCTTTAGAAAGGATGAGAGATCATTTTTACTATGTCATCCCTATAGAAATAGACCTTTTCTGAAGTGGAAACAGCATTATATCCTTCTTGTCTTGCCTAACAACTACTTCTCAGACAACATGGTGTTATCCATTAGCAATAAAGGAACTTGGCTGCAAAACACAATGTTGGCGAGTCAAGCCAGAGAGGTTTATTTGCCAGTTCCAGCAAGTGTCTAGTAGGATAATGATCAGACTTACACTACCTGCTGCTAGTCAGAAGGTGTGCAGTTTGGGACAGTACTGAAGCTACTGTGTCTTGCAGAGCATACTGACACATCTAAGAAAACTCCTACCATCACTCTGATTCTGTAGGGTAAGTGGTGGTACACATCTGTCATGTGCTTGCAAGTGCTTAGCTACAACTTAATCCAAACTAGTTCAGGTCAACATACTGGCTCATTCTTGGGTGAGCATGGCTCTCTATAACCAAACAACTCATGGTGGTTGGCACCACAAAAACACTATGTGCCTAATATGATCTAATCTAGCTGCATAACATCTTCTGCTCTGGGAAGCAGAAAATATTGGAGACTGCTTTCTCAACTGGTACAGCAAATTACCCGTATGTTTCCTGAACATTTGCTGGTACAGAAACTGACTATGGTAACTGTTTTAAAAAAAATCTTTTTGTTTGGTAGCCAGTTCTAGGATCAAAGCAGACCCAGGATCCTTACTGGCACTTGAAAGTGCTGTTCACAGAATGACAGAATGACAGAATCACAGAATATCCTGAGTTGGAAGGTATCCATAAGGATCATTGAGTCCAACTCCTGGCCCTGCACAGAACATCCCCAAGAGTCACACCATGTACCTGAGAACATTGTCCAAATGCTTCTTGAACTCTGTGAGGCTTGGTGGTGTGACCACTTCCCTGGGGATCCTGTTCCAGTGCCCAAAGATCGTCTGGGTTCCAGTGCCGAACATCGTCTTTTTCTAATATCCAATCTAAACCTCCCCCTCCCCTTCAGGCCATTCCCTTGGGTTCTGTCACTGGTCACCAGACAGAAGAGATCAGTGTCTTCCCCTCCTCTTCCCTTCACAAGGAAGCTGTAGACTGCAATGAGATCTCCCCTCAGTCTCCTCCAGGCTGAACAGACCAAGCGACCTCAGCCGCTCCTCATTTGGCTTTCTCCAGACCCTTCACCATCTTTGTTGCTCTCCTTTGGATGCTCTCTTATACCATACTGTTTTTTTTTTTTTATACTGTGGTGCCCAAAACTGCCCACAGCACTTGAGGTGAGGCCACCCCAGTGCAGAGCAGAGCGGGGCAATCCCCTCCCTTGACTGGCTAGCAATGCTGTGCCTGATGCATCCCAGGATGTGGCTGACCCTCCTGTTTCAAAGTTACTGGGATGAGACTGTAAGTAAAGTCTTATCCAAAGGGGACCTGTATCTTTCACACATGGTTGGGCAAGTGTGGAATCTAGATTAAAATTCCTACCTTCATAATCAGCCTGAATAAGTCAGAAGAGGTGGCCTTTGGATTCACATTCACTTAAGTTTGAAATTTGTAAGATTCCCTCACTTCCTAGTGTATATGACAAAACCCAGTGTATTAAATATATCAATATAGGTTAGCAGAGCCTTATTTTAAAGTTATATAATTAACACCATCTTGATTAGCTTCTACTTAAGTGTTCAAGAAAAAATGAGGATGTGGCACTTGGGGATATGGTTTAGTGGTGAACATGGTGGTGCTGAGGTAACACTTGGTCTTGATGATCTTACATGTCTTTTCCAACCTTAACGATTCTATGATTCTGTGATTCTACTTGTACCATATTTCTATTATGAAGATAAATGCAAGATTATTAACATTGCATACTAAATGAACAATTTAATTCTAAAAAGGTCATTTCATATCATATTGGAGATAAACAGAGTGCAGGTCTGCAAGCACACACACCAGGATCATTCCAGATTAAAGGTTTGCTTAATATGTAAGAAGAGAAAATGACTTTTACTTACTTGAGTCTGCAGTGATGTCAGCCAGCTGAAGTCTCAAAATTGAATATTGCTTGAATGACTGAAGCAATCTGTGGAAACACCTTACTGAGTGCTCTTGTGCAACAACCACCAAGAGCTGTTACCAACTACATAATTTAGTCTTCATACTGAAGTGGCAATTTTCCTATTCATTCTGGGAGAGTGTCAAATGCAACCAGAATACTTCAATCTCAGATTTCTCTCTAGTGCATTTCAGAGGCCAGCTGATCCGCTTCCTGCCTCACCTTTCCTTTTATCTTCAAATTTGATTATATTGTTCAAAGCAAAATGTTTGAACAGGAAAAGATATGTTGCACATTGATAGAAAACATTAATTCTGAAGACTGAACTAAATCTCTTTGGATTGTTTGAATTAGTACTATTCAAAGTCACAATGACTCAGATCGTTGTGGCTGGATGGCCAAATTTTCAATCTGTTTTTAGGCAAGAGGACGGTCTGTGTTTGGGCAACCTGAGGTAAATTAATATCTAGCACGACTTCTGCAGAAAGCATGTCCCTCACACTTCAAAACCTACTTTCTGCTGCCTGTCACGCTGCACTACTAATGAGCCTCTTTGGAGAGCAGAAAGTACACAAGATTCTTACTCTTCTCCTTTTCTTTCCTCTATTCCACAAAGCAGACAGACAAAACCTTTCTCTTTTAAAAAAAATAAGGAACAGTTGTTGAGCTTGAGCTGTGTCTGTCTGTGATCATCTGCAACCTGCCTTACGGTGTGAACAAGAGGGCCACAGTGCTGCCAGGAACCAGAGTGGTCTGAGAGGAAAGCGCCTCTTTTTCTCCTAAATTAGGGCTTGTTAATGCCATCAAGATGAATGGAAAGGCAGGCACTGACTCCAGAGAGCTACATCAATGAGATGGATGAAAACTGAGTTAATTGTTTCTCAATCAAGTTTGTGAAAAGGCAAAGGCAAAACAGAAGAGAATTGTTGCACTATTTATTCCTCTCTGTCTATATTAGTAACTTTTCATGCTATAAAGTTGCTTGTAATTTTTAGAGTTGCTTACACTTCCTAGTCTTCAAACTCAAGCCCTTGCATTTTGGAGCCTTTGTCTTTGCTGCCTCTCCTCAGGCCCAGATATTCACATCTCTCTTTCAAGTATTGGTGACTTTTTTTCTCCCTTCACGTGCCTATCAAATGAGTAACCTAATTGGGTGAACATATGAAGGTGGATAAAGGCAAGGCAAAGCTCCTGAATGTTCTTACTTTTTTCTTAACAGAATGGTAAAATTAAGCCTTTTACAAGTTTGGTATAACATTTCGTTTAAAATCAAATAACTTTATTCCTTTTCCTGACTCCATAGAATTCTTTTAGTATAGGTGAGGAAGCAGCAACTTCCCTTCTCAGGAAAAACCTGAAAATCAGGTTAGGTTTCTGGGCCATGAGAGTAAAAGGAATGTCACAGATTTGTTCACCTCACCAAGGAATGAAGCAAGTACATGGTGGAAGGCAAATGTTTCCAGCTATAGGGATCAAGCAAATCACCCACACCTTTTTCCCTTCCCTGAAAAACTATTTCTAAAGCACAAGGAAGAATGTCCTTACTCTTTACATTTTATAATGCAATGATTATTTTTGGGGATTATCCAGAGATTTACTTCAAAGCAGTGTTTAGTTTCTGGCATCTGAAAAGGATGAGCTACTTGCTTGTTTCTAACATTCTTACTGGAAGCTCTGTGCTGTGATATTGCTGCAATAAACCAGCATGTATAAAAGAGTCTCATGATCAAATTAAACTCCAAGATCAATCCCCAAGAATATTTGGACTTTTTAAGTAATCCATTTCTCAAAACACAGAAATAAATGTCATTGTAAGTCATCTATTTCTGCATGTCCCAGTATCAGAGTAGTCGCGAGTACCTGCAATCCAGAAGGAGTTGTTGGCGTGGATCTTTAGCTTCAGCTGTGATAATTAAAGGCAGATAACTTTAACTCAGTCATAAGGTTCTAATTTGCTGAGCTGCAGTATAGGCAATTCACCAGCTGTTCTGTGGCCACCAAGAGAAAAATCTGTACTTGGACTATGTCCTTGTGGCCCCAGCCTATGTCAAATAGAGGATTTAACCCTAAATGTTGGTAAAGGAAAGCTTAATAATTTCATATTTTTTGGCTACTGTGGTTTGGCTAGTATCCTGGATGAGGGTGTCCTGGATAAATGTGGATGTCTAAAAAACAGGTATCTATAACAAAGCAAGTCACCTTGGGTTCTTCTTTATACACAACAGAGGTCCAATGGTGCCTTACAGAGTACAAATGAACTCATTTTTAGGTCATTGGCTATGCTAGAAGAATACTTTGTCAACTGTTTTAATATATTATAGAAATAAGCAAGAGAGGTCCTATGTGAATCTCTGGAACTTCATTTCAAAACCTAAGATGAGGTACATTCTACATGATGACAACAATGATGAGAGTTGGATGCACTCAAGGTTTTCATCCACTTGCATTAACTGAATTTGAGCAGTTGAGGATTGTAAAAATATGCTTATCCCTGTCCCTAGTAATTAGTGTTTTTCTCTTGAATTAGAATCTACATGACCACTAAGTGTAATTTTCCAGTCATACTTTGAAACACTGGTCAGCATTCAATCTTCTGTGTATAAAGACATAAACTGTTTCCTTGACCTTCAGTGTCTTCTCTTTGTTACTGTAATTCTAATATCCAAATGACATCTTGGTCCTAACCGCTGCTTTGTATCCCTGTAATCATCAGGGAGATAATAAAGTATAGCAGATGAAATAATCTCTGCAATCTATCATTTAAATCAACAATGAATAATAACTATATTGCAAAGTCTGCCAATTCTAATTGTAGGAATTTTACATACTTTTGGGAAAGAGGAGCTATTCCTAGATAGAAAAATGTTGGTTTTAATACTCCCCTGCCTTAGTATTTTATTTCTTAACAGAAGTTGATCATATTCTTCTGCTGAGTTGAAAAATAGCCTTCAAATTTGTAGCAAATATGCTGTGACTCCCTTTGGTGGAAGTAGAAGGTTTAATATGGCACATCATTTCCACAATTTTGGGCAAGTGCTACAGTGCTTAAGAAACAATGTCTAATGACTGAACAAGAAAGCACCCTAGCCCTCAGTCACCCAGTCAGCTGTAGAGGCAGTCGAAGAGGGGCAAAGTAGTCACAGCAACCCCCCTGACTTTTCCAGAATTCCAGGCAGTGTCTAAGAAGTGTCAGTTCCAAGAAACTCAAGTACTCTCCTCGTACTTCAGACCTTGATGTGATTGATAGATTGCTTGCAGCTTCCTTTGAATTTTCTTCACCCAAGACTAAAGGATATGCAACAGCTCCAGAAAATATTATTACAGTTATTTTAGACTTGGTTATAAATCAGGAGCTGTTGTTCACAATGTACATCTAATTTTCATAGAGTCCATCATGTTAATTTACCTCAAACTTGCTCTTCAGTGGATCTTGTTCCTGGTGTGTGACCTGACTATGCAGAGAAGATGGATCATGTGGCACAGGCTGAGCCACTTTCTCACCGGACTGGAGGCTGAAAAAAGGCTTCTGCCCCCTCTGTTGTGTGTCTCTTGATTCTGTTCTTTGTGTTGTCCCATACCTGGATGTGGTTGGGTGACCAGCTCTCCACAGCCACATTGCTCTGAGGAAATGCAAAGGTAATCACAAACCTCCTGTTCATGCTACAGTGATGCTTGAGATGACAGTGATATTTCAGGGTTTTTTTTAGGATGATGTTTCCCTTCTACTGAATCGTAGAGGTTTGGGTTTGTATCACTTAATTTCAGCCATTTCGTAGTTAATTTGTTGACTTAGACAAGTTAGTCCACTAAGCTCCAGCTCCAGACAAGATGCAGTGAGACAGGCTGATAAAGGCCACGTACTGATGGGATATGTTTTATGGCAGGATGCGTGTGGAAGTAAATTTATCTTTCCATTGGCTACAGAGGGAACATGAATAAGTATCTTAAAATTAAACCTACTGCCTGCACAGATTTTGGTCTTGCGGAATCAAGGGATGATTATCCAACACTTAGAAATGCCCGTATACTATCCGTATGCTGCAGATCAGTCACTTAACTGGTTTTGCATAAAACTGCTGGGCAGCAGTCAGTACTGGCTCAATCTAATACCTTTATTAAAAATGGAAATAGATATAAAATCCTTGCCAGTAAATCCTATGAATGACACAAATACTGTCAGAATGATAAATTATGACAGATGAAGGGTTGGTGGTGCAGCATGAGCTGGTCTTGGTAACAAACAAAATGCATGTATACATTTTGTACAGTATACATAGTATACTGTAGTATACATTAAAAAATGAAATACTGGAACATGGCGTATTTGTGAAGGATTTTGAGCAGCCCACCAAGTGTTAACACCAGTGTGACAAACAGGGTTAATACGATTATTGAGGGTGTTAAGAAGAGTACGATACTTTTATGGTATAAATACTGCTGGATGCAGAATGAGCTGCACAAGTTTTCTGAGGGATAGAAAGTATATCTCTCAGTGAGGAGCATACATAGCTTGAGTTGCATATAAAACAAGGACTGAGAAGGAAGCTGAATGCAGTATAGTCGTCTTGCCTTCACTGCAAGCACACAGCAAAAGGTTACTGTTATGTTGATACAGCTCGTCACTCTATGGCGTAACAACAGCCTGTGTCTCAAAGCGGAAACTGGACAAATTAAAAATAGAATTTAGGTACACTCCCTAAGCAATTGAGATTAATAAAGCCTGACAGATTTTCTCTGTATCTTGTTTACAAGTCCGTACCAGTTATTTTCATCATCATCATCATCATGTCTCCGGAAGATATTTTTAAATCAAATTCAAATCACCTATTCCACTTGCTATCGCTACTGTGTGAAGTTGAATGATTTACACAAAATACAGAAATACAGAAGTCTGGCCAGATGAATACCTTAACTTCTATGAATCTAATGCAGAAAACATGCCCCTCATGGTTTTATTAAAATCCTTGGTCATGTCTGGTCCTAGGTACAGAATACTCATTTCCATTTCAGTATTTTTTTCCAAAAGCAGTTGAGTTTTACAAATGTTCTTGCTGATAAGCTGCATGTCTTTTCTCACTTTTCTGGAAATATGGGCAATCTAGTGGAAACCTTTGGTTTTTACTTCAGTTTTACACTCGTGGTGTGGTTTGTTTGAACCCCTTACCCAGTGTGAAGAAGATTGTGTTGCTTTAAAGGCATTTTTTGTTTTGATGGTGCTCATATGCCTTTCAGCACTGATCGTCATGCTGTGTTTGGTTAGCCTGACTGGCTTCCTTGAGGATAAAACCACTCAAAAAATAAAATAAAAATAAAGAAAAAAAATCAAATTGTGTACTCTCTGCCAGAAAAATTAGCAAACTCCTGTGGAATTGAATGTCTTATAAGTAGAAAAGTGGCACTGATGGGAAATGCAAGCATTTCACAGCATGTGGTCTTGAAGAGCTCTTAGCATCTGAAATATTTAATTTCCTGCTGAGGACAGGATGTGATTTATCATTTATTAAAGTCAGTGGCTCTTATTTGCTAAGTAGGAAAGACATTTTCCAACACTGTAGTCCACTGCTGTCTTTTACAACTGCCTTAGAAGTGCTTTGTAGGATATTCTATACAGATGTTGAATGTGACACTGACCCTGCAGTTGTGATCAGAATGCTCTTCAGGAGGTGAGGGTAAAGGCATACATTAAATCATCTTCATAATCTGAATTATCGCTAAGGGCAATAGTGCATTCCCCTTTTCAGCTTTCCTAGTGAGCTAAAATAATGCTAAAAACTGATCACTAAATGGGGAACTGAACACAAATAAGAATACATGCTTTTGGCACATGTACTGACTCTGTAAAGAAAACCACGTTTTCTTTCTAACAACACCAAGAGCTGCAGGGATTCTGCCCATCAGCTCCATTTACTGCCAAAGTTGCTCATGACCAGACAAGCTGAAATAGAAGTTTTAAACATCCAACAAGGATTAGGCCTGAAAACAAACCAAGGAGAGAGGCAGACTGACTCATTTCTCTAGCAGTACTCTTCCAGAGTCCAGAGAGACCTGAAGAATTAAGATCATGTGATACTCCAACTGGTTTAATCTTGTTTTCTGAGATGCTGCTTACATGAAAAATGGATCTGCGAACATATGGTTGCTGTACAGTATTTACCTGCAGCTTGCAAGCAACCTGTGCCATTTCATACTGAAATGAGAAAGGATCACAAAACCCAGGTGGGCCAGCTGTGTCCTAGGGTGCATCAGGCACAGCATCTCCAGACAGTCAAGGGAGGGGATTGTCCCACTCCTCTGCCTCACCTCATGTAAGGTGTGGCCTCACCTCAAGTAATTTACTTATTTCTAGCAAATGAAGAACAAGCGTGTCTGCTCTTATCTTCTATGTCCTTCAAACGTTGGCTCTTTTTTAATTGTTCTTGGTATTTAAAAGGATTTTCATTAAAACATTGTTTATTTGCCTTCTAGATGCAAAATTTCATCCTTTTGGTCAGGGTTTTGATGTTTCCTATCAAAAATACTTCCCATTTTTTCTCATGGTAAATAAAAATTATCCTCAAGATATTAAAACTTAGCTTGCCTTTTAACACTATTTCTGTGATAAACATACAATTCTTACCAAAACTGCTTGTGTCAGAAGACTGACATATGGGTTGTTAGTAAGTGGATGTAACAGTAAAGAGTTGACATTTTCTTCTAAGTGAAGCAGATTACACAGCCAGTGTAAACCTCACAAAACAGGTTACTCCCTGCAGTTTCATTTCCAGCCTTTGCTGAGTCTATTATTCCTTCTTTCCCTACAAGATATTCTCTGTCTTCATAGCCATTGCCACCTTATTCTTGCAAATAAGATAGTAAACTATTTTATCCTTTCTCTCCTATCCCTATTTCTCTTATTTCTATTTTTAAATGGTGTCAATAAGAGGTTTTTTTAAAGATAACATCATATATATACACTCACATATATTCTATACTTATATATGTATACATGTGTGTATGTACACATAAAAACATATATTAAAAACATTTCTTATTAAGTTCTTTCATATATTACAATAATTTCTTGCAGAAGGTTGATCTCAGGTTCCCAAAAGATGATCAATGACCTTTCTGGATATGGTGAAGGATAAAAAGAAACAACTATTTCACTACCATGATCCAAAGGAGACTCATTTTCAATCTGTCCCTAAGTGTCCCTATCCATGCGACACATAAAAACCAGAATTTTCTAGTGAATGATGACACATGCTACTTAGGCAGAACTGATGGTGAAAAAGTGTCTCAGAAGCCGATCCACAAGCCCTTCAGTTTCATATCTCAGTCTTCACGCCACAGTATTTCAAGTATAATTGTTCCCATTAACAATTCAGCTGAGTCTGAATTCCCATTAACAATCTTCATCTGCTTCCCACTCCTCTGCTCCGTTCTCAAAGGCACAAGAGGGCAAGTCTAGATAGGTGACTTGGCAGTTTTGCAGGGAGGTTGATGATGCTGGTATGGCTTCCCAGAGGCAAAGGATGTTCAGTGCTCTGGTCCTTGGCTGAGCATCAGCAACAGGCAGGAAATATCAGAGGGAGGGAGTGGGAAATACCAGAGGGAGACGTAGGGATACTTAGTAAATCTGGCTTTAAAATGTGGCAGATGATGGCTTAAGGCTAGTGCACGGTGATGCTGAAGAGCAGAGGAAGAAATGAGAGTTTGAAAGATGAGAGTTTGTGGGTTTGAGAATTTGATTTTGCAATGACATAAGACTTTCTGGAACCTTTGAAAGACAAAGCAGGGTGAAATATCTGGGGGCACTGGGGAGGAAGTGATTGCCATTGAAAAGGAGGTGAGGAGATTCAGGGATCTGCTATAAGCAGAGAAACGGTGAAATCACTTCTGTGATTCTGTATGTTGGCAGCAAACAGAAAAGAAAGTAAGACAAGTATTAAGAGCTCTACTCAAATAGTCTGAGTGGCTGGGGGAAAACCTGCCAATCAGCTTCAAATATCCACAGAAGGAACATGAGTTGGGAGTTATCCAGGCAGTATTCAAGGACTTTTCTGTGTAATTGATGGAGATGCTGTTGTCAAGGGCTGAAAGCTGTATATATGTTTAAATATTAACTAAACAACTGCCCTTGCCTTCTGCTGGTGCTACGTGTTTTTGATCCTGCTTCTTCGTTACAGCATACAAGGGCTGGAGCTGGGAGACCAGCGGGTCTCATCAGGCTGTCAGGCCACACCATGCATTTTGTACCACAGTGCTTGTTAGTGTTGCCTTTTTCTCAATAGCCATTGAGAAGGTGAATAATTTAACCTCTGAGTAAGATCCCAGTAGAGGAACTGAAGGAAAAATTAGTTCCCTGGGCAGAGAGATGTGCTGAAATTCTCATTTGTGCTTTCTATTGCTTAGGTCCTTCCTTGGTGTTAGAAGCAGCAGCTCATTCTGTGACCTTTTACTATCATCACATGATTGGGTTTCCAACTATTTCACTTAATGTAGGTCATCGGACACATAGCATTTTAAAATCAATTCATATTTAATGTCTGCTGAATGAAAACAAAGAAATTGACCAAATAATTATTTTAGAATTTGGCAAAAACCTTCATGTTTTTGGAGAGGCGTATTTGCATGGGGATGCAATATCTTTAATATCTTTATTATTTGGTCGTCTAAACCAACTGAAATTTTTGAGGACAAAGACAAGCCTAGTTCAACTTTTGTGGGATTCTGTTGTGAATTCCACCTGTTGGTTTTGCTGTGCCTTAAATCATATCTCCCCTGCTGGGGGAGGACTTCTAAGTCCTTGCCTGGATCTTCACTTAATTAAGGACATTCAGCCTTCTCTGCTCTCAGATAGTTTATTAAGTCTTATCAGAAAAGTTAAAAGTACAGCAGAGGGATGTGAATGCTTGAGAAAATGAGCAGAATGTCGTAGAAATCAAGATAACACGGCGTTTTTAAAGCTAAACAATCCAATCAGTGTTTGAAACGACAGATATTTTCACTTTTCCACCAATATTCAACAAATGTTTACAATACGTCCACAGGAACTGTGGATTTCTTTATCCAATCACTTTAAACAATTTTGCCGCATTAAATGGAGTAGTAAGAGAAGAACAAGAAGGCTTGAGAACAACAACAATCCTCCATTTTGGAGTTTTTGCTTTTTATCTATTTGCAACTTTAATAAACCCAACACCTTTATATTTTCCACCCTGTGTAACCTTACATAATATTCTATCACCTAGTTCACACAGCTGTGTGTTCAAATTCTTCCCAGAGTGTTGGCAGTTTTCCCCATGGACGAAGGTCAAAAACAGTTTGGTCCGGGGGGTAAAACTCCTTAAAACAGGCAGGGAAATATTCCCCGCACTCTGGACTCCTACAAACTTTCATAAGACGTTTCTTCAGATCTGAAATTGAGGTAATCATTGGAAAAACTAAGGTTGGTTTGAAAGCAAAGATTTTCTCAGAGGAATTTCTTACAGCTGAATGGCTGTATTTATCACATTACCTTTTTTTCCCTGTGTGTTACATTCAGATTCCAGATATGTTTATAGTCATACAGCACAGTTGAAAACTACTGTTTGCTTGGGAGTCTCCTTGAAGAGCTTTCAGACAGTCCAAACCTGTCATTGTGTAAAATTTGGCATGATATGGTGGGTGAACATAGCCCACCCACCACCCTGGAGATTTAGGAAGCTTTGTTAGACCCATGCCTAGGGAGAGTGAGGGTGGGTGGCCCTCTGCTCACTGCACTGTGCAAAAAGAGGACACCCACAGAGGGCTTGTGCCCAAAGCAACAGAGAGTGATGTAAGCAATTACAGCTCCTAAGACTAATATTTCCTCCTGAAAGTCTGTTGCTTCATGACTCTCTGTGAAAGGACCTGGGAAGTTCAGGTGCATTGAAGCTTAACCACAAAGAGATGCATCCCACTGCAGCTAATGCTGACCAACTATTCAAGCTACCAGTGTGTTATTTCTGGTGGGCAGCTCTCCGTGCCCTTACCATTTCCCTAATCTTCTTTTCAATAAATCCTTTTCTAAATAATTACTTAAGAGAGAATGCAGTACCAGGTAAAGCAGGATTAAAATACTGATCTTCTCAATGAACTGAGACTCAGAAAAATAAAGGTATCTCACAAATATGAAAGCCACCAAGATTTAGTTTACTTATTCGGAATAGGATTAAAAGGAATTTGACAACCTGCTGATGTTTCCCCTAAGGCTCTCCTCCCCAACACACTAACCCAGTCAAACATGTAATGTAGGAAACTGTAGAAACCTATTGAGGAAATTGAAGAGTACTCTGAGTTTGAAGTTTTAAAATAAATCCTTAACTGGGGAGCGAGTGAGTCATACATAGGCTTTGTATATAAAAAACACTGAATGGCGTTCAAAACCCAGTGATGGATAAATCTTTGTGATGTGGTGAAAACTTGTTATTAAAGAAGTGACTCTCTAAACAGTGGTTTTATCACCATTAGGGCATAACAGTCCAGTTACTCTTCCCAAGAAGAGTATTCCTTCACAAGACATGTGCAGTTTTCCCTTGAGAACATATCTGGAAAAATACATGCACCCTCCAGTACCTGATGGGAGCCTTACATGTGCAGGCAGGGCTGGCTGATAAAAGTCTCAGTTGTACCAGCAAGGCTGGCAGACTGCTGCCACAGCATTTTCATTCTGGAGAAATTAAGGTTTGTTTGTTTTTAAAATGCAGCAGGTGCCTTGCTAAGAAAAGCAATTCAAGTTGTGCCAAAGCCCTGACAGGAACTGATGATGGAAAGAACCTGTAGCTGTGTGGCTTCACCTCTGGTGAGTGTAACTGTGCTCTGCAAGCCTTGTCACTGCTAAGATTGACCAGCTGTGAATTAAAAAAAAAAAAGAAAAGAAATAAAAATGAGAAAAAAAGATTGAAAAAAAGTACCTTACCATTTATCTTCCTAGGAAAACAGGATTTATTATGTTGTGTACAACAACAGAGCAAGCATTTCTTGCCTTCACAGAAGGAGATGTGAAATTCTCTTGTAACACAGATGTTGATGCTTTCTGCTATTCACCTTGTTTTTCTCAATATGAGTTATTATGTGCTATTATGAAGTGATTTTGAAAAGCATCTAAAACCAGTCAAAGCACTATAATAGATCTGACCTTTCTTGTAGCTTTCTTTAGACTATTTTTTTCCAAAGAAATGTGACCATTTTCTGATTCCATCAGTTTTGGAGTTATTCTCCACACTATCTGCACAGAATATCTCTACTCTGCTATCAGTATTTGCAGCTGATGGTTTTACCTGCATTTCTCAACATTCGTAGCTTCCTTCAAGTCCTATGGGAGACAGAGGCTTTCATTTAAAATCTGAGTTTATAGCTTTGCTGACTACAACAAAAAAAAAACCAAAACCCCACTAAAGATCTGAACCTGAAAAGTAATAGCACCTAATTTATCAGTTTAATATACATATATTTAAAATTAGCCATATGAGGTCACCATTGTTTGTTGGGGGTTTTTTAATGTTGGGGACTGACTACACTGAGCTTCCTTACATATGTATTTATTTATTTATAGTGTGACTAGTCAGAGCTTGATGTTGAAGGGCTGACTGACTATGTCTTTGCTAACATCACATGTGTGACCTAATCTCCTCTGTCTTGGACCATCAGAGGACTCTAAATTTCTGCTGACCCAAACCCACGAAGATGTGTAAGAGAGTGGTGGGGTTTGTAAGGATAATAAGTGTTTACAGACCACCTGATCTGTAGAAAAAAAGTGGACTAACTTCTGAGCCAACCAGCTCTCCCAAAGCTGTCTTTGATTTTCAGTCTTTTATGTACACAGAACTGCAGGTACATCAGCCCTGTGGGCTACTGCCCATGAGGCAAAAGGCCCTCTGCTCAAAATCACACAAACTGTAACAGCAGCTCCAAAACTTGCAGTTTTGTCAGTGTGTCCATGAGTTCTGCAGGCTGTAGAAAGATCCTGGTGAGATGGGTTGCTAACTTCTGTTTGAAGGGCTTCCCACCAGGCACTAGGGCTGGACATGGCTCATTCAAGGGAAATGAGGCGTCAGCTCCCAGACCTGGACAGGTTCCCCGCCACAGGCAGTGTGGTCATCCTGAACAACTGTGGTACCCAACAGTACCAGAAGCACTGGCCACCTGTATTATTGCCATGGTAGTCATGAGTCTGGACTTTGTCCCCTACTGGCTTTCCCAGGTCGCACCCTTAGTGCGAGCCGTGCAAGGCGTCTCTCCCCCCTCACCCATCACTGGTGGCATTGCAGCCTCTGCTGCAGAATGAGGTCTCCCCAGGACAGGTCCCAGATCCAGAGGCAGATGCAGTGAGCTGGTAATGGGAAGATGGCAAGCAGACCAGATAAGCTACACCCACAGGACCTGTAATCTTATAGATCCATAAAGCAATACTTTTTTGATATCATCATAATGACAGATTCAAAAGGGATTCTCACCTTCATACATTGTGCATGTATGCACAAATAGCTGGGTGGGTTATTTGAAAAACAATTCCCAGGCTCTTTAAACTTTGCCTTTTGTTTGTTACTACATGAAAAACGAAACTACAGGGCCCAACCTACTGCTCTCTAATTTTGTCCGGTAAGGGGAGGTATTTTTGCATTTCGGAGATAAACTGTGACAGAGCACTTGGCAAACAGAAAAAAATAAACCCCAAGCCAGTTCCCTGCCTTCCTGCTTCTCTCACCATCCTCTAAAATGAAATTACCTTAAGATGAACTCAATTTTCATTATACAGTTTGGTTTTGTTCCATTTACCTCTGTGTCTTCAGAGTATTCTGAATTTCTCTGCATCTAGGAGCGTGAGAAACACATTCTACAGACAGAAGTTGTAAGTGCAATTTTCTGGCTTCTGACTGGGTTTTGAGAAAAAAAATCCTCGAAACCAAGAAAGAAAGACCAGAATTTATGAAACATTCTTCAACTTGAGATAAGCTTAGTTAGCAATATAGTTAGCATTGCTGTACTGCAGCCATAAAAAGAAGGCAGCAGATTTTTATGAAGCCAAATGATGCTGTCAGACTGATGGTTTAGGCAGGAAAAAAAGGGTTTACTTTATCTTGATAAACAAGATGTATATTATTATCAAATATATAATTGTCTGGTTATCAGAAACAAGGAGAAAAAACAAAAGAAAGGGTCTGGCTCACCGTGGATGAATTATAAAATACCTGGACAGGGAAAGGCCTCTAAGAACTGTGTGAATAACACCTGTCATACTGAGTGAGGGCTGCCTGATCCAGGGAGAGCACATATAAAAGTGAACTTGGGTGTGATTTCCTTTGGAAATTACTGATGTTGGTTAGTTTTAAGAGCACTGAAAACTGAAGGGTCTAAACTCGTGAGACTCCTATAAACCTGCATCTCTCCCTTCATCTTACATACTAATACTACTGAGAATCCATCATACTCGGTATCACCCACTTGTAATTAAATGGTTGTAGCTAGGAGCAACAGATTTTAACAGCATTCTTAGGAAGAAACATTTTCCTAAAAATAGCAGAGGCCCAAAGATTTTAACCAGCAATTTTTAGCTCTCCTTTTTCCCTCCAAAATGTGGTTCATACTCAGTAGAACATCATCACAGAGGTAGGCTGAGATAGCTGGCTTCCACAATGCCCTACAGCTTTTCAACTAGGTCATCAGTCTTAAAAAGAGGCCTTGGTGCACCAAATAGGGGTAGAAAGTAATTTAGCCTGGGCTTCCCATTTCAAACTATGCCAGATACGGACATCCAAGATTCCTTGTTAGCTGTCTTCTGGCACAAGCAAGAAATTACCTGACTCCAAGGAAAGAACTGTTCTTTAACTGGATGGATGGGCTTTTCCCCGACCTGGGTAAAAATCAGGTAAATCAGAGCTGTGTGGGGATTCTTCACTCCTTGCTTACTTTGAGTTGCCTCCAACCATTCTCAGTTACTCTTATCTCTGTGTTCTGGCTTTTGTGGGTGCCACCTCTATGACCTTACCTTTCCCCCGTTCTTTGTTCCTACCATCTCTGCCAACTTCTAAAAGAGGGAGACCTGAGACAAGACACCGTGTGCTCCAGGCAGCTGGAGTCAGGGTCCCTGGAGCCTGCTGGGACACACACTGGTCACCCTGTGTGCTGATTTTGGGTGGCTTATTGCTAATTTTCTTCACAGTGGCTGGTATGGGGCTGTGTTTTAAATTTATGCTGAACACAGGGCTGTTAATATAGAGATATTTTTGTTACTGCTGAGCAGGGCTTGCACAGAGCCAAGGCCTTTTCTGCTTTTCACACTGCCCTGCTGGCAAGGAAGTTGGGAGTACTTGGGAGGTTGGTAGGAAACACAGCCAGGACAGGTGACCAGAGGGATATTCCAGCCCATATGACATCTTGCTCAGTATATAAAATGGAGGGAAGAAGAAGGAAAGGGAGGATTACGTTTAGAGTGATGTCAGTTGTCTTCCCAAGTCGCTGTTACGCGTGGTGGGGCCCTGCTCTCCTGGAGATGGCTGGACACCTGACTGCCCATGGACAGCAGTGAATTAAGTCCTTGTTTTGCCTTTCTTGTGTGCATGGCTTTTGGCTTTTTTTGTCTTTATGTGAGCCCAGGAATTTTCTACCTTTTACCCTTCTGATTCTGTCCCCAATCCCTGGTGTGAGTGAGTGGCTGCGTGGGGCTTGGCTGCTGGCTGGGGTTAAACCACAGCATCCTGCCCAGGTGTGCAGCTGTATTTCTGTGTATGTCAGCTCCTGCTTTGCAACTTGGGTCCTGCTTCTCCAGGTGCTCAGTGAGCACCCATGAGCCCTTCTAGCTCAATCCAGTTGTTCCAGAATAATTGTAAAAGTAGTTTCAAATTTTTTTCAGGTCAGCATGACCCTGGACAATTTTTTTTTTTTTTACAGGAGCATCTTTTTATATTTCTCCAGCATTGCATAACAGGTAGAGAGTTTGGTTGTATTACAAAATGCCTGGGCTGGGCCACTTGCATTTTGCTGCAAATGTAGCTGAGAGTAGAGAGAAAATGTCCAAAAACCTGAGATCAGAAATCAGCAGGTCTTGTTTTAACAAGCCCTGCTGAATCCACTACAGGCGTTTTGCTGAGTGGGCAAACAGCAACAAAGAAGAAAAAACTTCAGTGCCCAGGTGGTGTAACTGCTCCATTCTCTTCCCAGTGCCTCACATCTGATAGCTCGATGAGCTAACCTGCAGAAACAAATGGGACACCTTTGGCTGCCTTCATGAATGTCTTAACAACAATTTTTCCCACTTTCATCCGGGCAAAAACCAAGAAACTGCATTTGGTGCAACACACCTGCTCAAGATCAGGATTTTCTGTATGTGACCTCAATTCTACCATTTTGTCAGAGGTTTAACTAACTCCATAATTATTAGCTAGGGTCCTGATGGTGCTGCCATAATAGCTGTTGGAGTCTTGACTGCTGCAGTAGTGGTGCACACCAATGATTAGAGAACCTCTCCATTCCCTCCTGGTGCCACTGCAGATGAGAAGCCTGCTATTACTTGTCACTATAAATATTTATACATCTTCCAACTCTGCAGCAAGTCCAAGAGGAACGAAAGGAGATTCTGTTTCCAACTTCTAAGTGTCTTTACACTTGTCATATAAGAAAAGTTTTGATTTCTGCTTCCATATTTGTTTGCTTTTTATAGTCAGACACTGTCCCAGGGACTTTCAATCTCCTGAGGCAAAGAAGCAAAGGAGAATAGTCTTCTAAAGATTTTAGCTGAATTTTCCTCCAGTTGCTAACTTCTCCTGACAAATCTGCATCTGTTTGTATCTTACAGAAATCAGGCAGTATGGCTGGAAAGACCTTGAGATGTCCTTGGCCCTGAAGGGATGAGCACTAACACTGCATTTCTGATGGGTATATGCATAACTTGTTCTTGACAATTTGCAAGTAGGTATTTCCTACTCTCTCCAAGATTCTTTTTCTTATGAGAATTAAACTTTCATGCTGCAGTTTAAATCTATGATTTCTTGTTCTGTCTTCACTGAATGCTCATTCTTTTACTTTTTGCAGAAGCTGCCTGAACATTTCAGGTAATACGTAATATGCCCTCAGTTTTCTCATCTCTGTTTAACAACCTTCCTTCTTCACAGTCCAAGTCTTTCAGGTGCCTGATCCTTCTTGTCTCCTTTTTCTGACCTCCCCTGACAAACACAGTAAGATAGGCTTTTTTAACTTGCTGCTTCTTTATTGCTGTCAATGCCTGGCACACTTTCCAGTAATGACCAGCAAAAAGACTTGAGTATGACTCTGTGGCTGGTCCTTCTGCAGAAACCAGTTTAAAATATACTTTTATTCTGAGATGTGTAAAACCAGATTATGAGGATAGTTACAGTCTTTGGCTTTGTTTTCTTAGTCATCCTTCTGGCAGAAATACAACAACACTTACGCATAAAGAGCTCCAAAAGTCTTCCATGTGCAGACTTGCAAGTAGGAGGAAAGGCAATTAATGACCAATTTCTGTGTAGAGAGAGAGGCAGGTTCTTTGTGAGGAAAATGAGCAGAATTTGGAGAAATGAGTTTCCAAATGAGGCATTAATGGTCCTAACCAGTGAGATTTGGTCCTAACCAGAGAGGTTTGGGGGTTGCAGCATGCAAACACACAAGGTAATGATTTGAAGCTGTATGAACAGTGTACTGAATGCTCAGTCTAAACTCAGCTAGTTAAAAGTGTTCAAACTCTACCTGGAGCATTTTCTCCGTGACCAGAACATTTTCCTTTTGTCACCAGAAAGCAAAGCAGGAGCTTCTGCTGGTTCCATGCCTGTGCTCCTGACACATGCGATCACTTGGCGATGGTTGAGGCATATCGAGCACCCGACCTGGGAGAAATGCTAAGAGCACCCCTAGGATTTGCATCATGTTGTCCCTTCCCTGTAAACATTTATTGCCTGCATTCCTCTGCCTGCACTGATAATTCAGCAGACTGTTGAGAACTCAGCAGATATATTCATTTTTTCCAGTGCAACTTATCTGCTGCCTGGACACAGGGCTAACTTCCTTGTGCTGAAAAGATTTTAGATGCTGTTTTCACTAAATAAAGTTTTATGAAGTGTGAAGCTGCAAATGACATAGTAAGTTTGGATATAGTGCTGTTATCAAGATCAAGAGGCTTTTATACACACACTGTGTGAGTGCACTTCTTTTCAGTCAGAGGTGTCTGAATCATAGAAAATTATGGCTGGAAAGATGTTCCACAAATCAGCCATTTTACCTCCCACCCAGACACTGGATAAACCCTACCTACAACTTTCCTGGCAGATATTTGTCTTATGTCTTAGTAAAAGTCTCCTATGATGAAGCTTTTCACAGATTTCCTCAGGCAATTTATTCCAGCCCTTAACTATACTCACTCATTTTCCTAATGTGTAGTTTAGACAGAACTTATCTTTAGAGAAGAAAGCAATATGGTCAGAGAAAGGTAATATTTTTACTTATCTCTAGTATGGCTGCAATGAGAGAGAAACACACATATCTTGAAAGCACTAACCCAGAGGGACCTGTGTATAAACATACGTGGATCTGAGCATGGCAGCAGCAGCCCTGACAGGGAGTTATGCAAACTAGGTGGCTGGAAGTGCTGAGCGCTGACATTTTACTGAAGTTCCTCCCTCTCTGGGCCATCGATGGTTGAGCCAGTGCTATGTAGTGATGCTTCCCTCCATGCACATTTCACAGCTCCGAGCCTTCACCTTGGGCATCTCCTTTGGCAGCAAATGCAGAGCTCACTCCCATTCTTCAACACCAATTGGCAAGAGGAAAAAACTCTTTTTATAAGTCACTCTGTTGTGGAGCCCTCATGCAAGATGAGGAAAATTTGGTTCAATGCCCTCTTTTGGCTAGTGAGTCCTGACTCATAATTTGCACTCAGGTGCCCTGTCTTCAGATTGCTCACAGTTTTCCCCTTTTGCAATGCGCCGCTTGACATGAAAAAAGGTTTAATTGTCCTGGAAAGCAAGAGTGTGACTTTTAGTATTGCAATTAGATTCTTACAGTGAAGCTTGGAACTGTTGGTTTGGGTCTGGCCACAAGGATTGCATCAATATTTTATGCAATATTTGTTTCATGCAAAATGCAAACACAAACTTTGGCTGAAAGAGCAAGCATCACCCTCCACCCCAACTGCCTTTCTCAGGAATCAGGCTTACTTTCTATGACTCACTCAGCATTTAACTTTTCCACAGTGGAACAAGTTCAGCAGGTGAAGCAGAGCCTCCCCTGCCCTTGGTTACACACCCTTTGGAAGGTGAGCAATGGTGGTTTTAATCCCTTCCCACAAGGAGAAGAACAAACCCTGTGTGCTGTATCCCGGTTCTTGGTGATTGTTGCAGAGTGTTTAAAATATTTTCCATCCAGCTACATTTTGAAGGAAAACAGCAGCTTCCATTGGACTTCATGTGGATCCAAGGCTGAGAGCTCAGTATGACCTGGCCTGCCCACAAGGCAGGCAGAAGGGTCTGCAGGCGAGGGCAGGGGCTGAGCTGCACAAGGCCATCCCAATGGGCCCAGAAATGGTGTTGCAGAATGGAGACCATGGCAGAAACCCCCCTTTCTCCATGGTGAAGTACTAACAAACACAGATCTTGAGGGTTAAACAACTGGACTTAAATTTCCTACAAACAACTGGAGTTAAATTTAAATTGTCTTCCTAAGAACGCTCAAGAAAAGTATAAATCTGAAAACTTTTCATGTCCTAGTGATTAAAACTTAGCCTTATAATACCACTAATGTGTTAAGGGATGTTGACTGCTTTTAAAATTGTTATCCTGCCTTTTAGAGATCAGGGCACCAATTAATTAATGTAACCTTCTTACTACTCTTCATCAAAGAAATTTTATCTAATTATAGCAGCTTACTACAAACTTTTCCCCAGGGAGTTTCAGACTGCGGTATTGCTAGGTGTGCTGAATTAAGGATGCACATTTCTAATTCAGCCATTTGGGAGTATTTTAGAGCCTAATTCTCATAGAGTTTCTTATCTCTTTTGTTTTAATTTCTGTTGTCATGAAGTTAGTTTTGGAAATTACGTAACAACCAGTGGAGAGAATCTGATGCTGAAATCAGCTTGCATAAATGTGGACAAAAGAAAGAGAATTCACAATTAAGAGGTGAAGAAAAAGGCAGACTAGGAAAGCAAAACCACAGACCTCAAAAATATACATTTGACTAAATTCAGGTAGTGCATCACAAAAATTTCACAGGAAGTTGATGAGAGGGAAGGTTAAGCTAAGAAGAATGGCTGTCACTCAGATGGGATTAATAGGAAGGACAGATACAGAAACAATCAGACAGAACACAGAGGCAGCTTGCCTCCCTGTCATTTCACCACTGCCCTCAAATTCAAGAGGAAAAAGAAATGAAAAGGAGGTCATGTTCATAGTTGCGGGAAAAGAAGAATGAGCTTGAGCAATTACAGACAGGATCTGAAAGACCAAGGCATAAAAGAAGATGTCAAATAACAAGAAATTCAGCTTTAAACAGCTTTAGTAAGGAAAGAACCAGGCAATAGAAAGGCCTCTGCTTCACTTGCAAAACAGCTTGACGTGGAGAAGGGCAAAATATTCAGTTCTTTCTTTTGTTTTGTTTTCCATAAAAAATTCAATGATGAGCAAGTCTGTAATAATTAACAGTCCAAAAAGTGTAAGATTTCAGCCTAGGTGAAGGATGGATTAGGGAGATCTCGGAAGGTAAAATTCTTATATATTTGATGTTTCAGCATGGCTAATAAATTGTTCAGTATGATATTTAAAGACAGGCTGAAGCGACCCCAGTAGAGAACATACAGGAGGGGAACAAAAGTTTAGTGAAAACACCTGCCCTTAGGGGAGAGGGAGAGAACTGGAGGGGAGATAGGGAATAATGGGCCTTACTAACAACAATCAAAAAACTAATTTGAAGTATCTGGGTGCTGAAAAAAAAATTCTTTTACTTGCCAAACTAGATGTCAAGAGCAAATTCTGTCATTTCAACATTTTCTTCTTCAAGAGGAAAATTGTGCTTAAGGAAGGAGTAATGTGTCATTTGTCCTGACTTTAATAGGGACCTTTGACACTCCTTTTCAATGTTCCTACAGGGGTATTAAGGAGGCACAGGTAGGATGAAACCAGAAGAAAAGCACAAGCAAAAGTGTAATTCTCCATGATTCATTGTCAAAATGGAAGGACTAGGTTTTCTACAAGGCCGTCACTTAGGTTAAATTCAGCTTTCTACTCGATAGAAGAGCAATTTTCATTTTCCTTGCTCACATGGAGCTGAACAAGAAGTAATGAGCTTAAGTTTTAGAAAGATTCATTTTAGACATTAGTAGAAACATTTCTAACTGTGTCATAAAGAGAAGGAAACAACTTCAGAGTCTCTGTCACTGGAGGTCTGTAATAACAGTTTAAAATAAACATAAATCATGGAATGGTTTAGATTGTAAGTGACCTTGAAGACCATCTGGTTCCAACACCCCTGTCATGTGCAGGGACACCTTCTTCTAGACCAGTTTCCTCAAAGCCACATCCAGCCTGGCCTTGAACATTTCCAGAGATCGGACATCCACGACTTCTCTGCACAACCTGTGCCAGTGCCTCACCACCCTCACAGTGAAGAATGTCTTCCTTATAGCTAATCTAAACCTACCCTCTTTCAGACTGAAGCCACTACATCTGTCAGGGATGAACAATTGTAGCTGACTCTGACTCTTCTCTCCCTTCCTTTTTGCTGTGATTAGAAGCATTCAAAGAAAAACAATTGACTGCAAATGCAATAAAAATAATTTTTCCTAACTCTAGAAAGAGATGAACCCTCCCAACAATTTATGGAGTCATGCACTTGCACAGCTTTGAGAATCAAAGCCTCTATCACATCAAATATCAGTGATGTATGTGAAGATCACTATTCATCTGTATATTTTATCTTTGTTTCCAGCAGCTGTAATCATAATTAAATTCCAGCATTGCTGTTGTGGTTCATGTTAAATCTTCTTGCTTTGCTGTGGCACAGCTGAGACACCTATTAGTCTCCGGTGATGTTAATTAAAGAATGAATATTGATGGCAGAGAACATAAAAAAGAGTTTGTTGTGGGAGAAAAAGAGCTATATAGAAATGCAGGCATTTATCAAGAGAAGCAGTAGCAACATAGAGAAAATAATTCCAATGAGTGAACATAACAACGGAGATCTTCAGCAGACCCAATTATTATAAAGAAATGTCAGTGTTGCCTCCTTAGACTCAGTATGTGCACTGCTGCCTGCTGGGAGAGAAGGCTCTGCTCCAGCAACACCCTCAAGTCTTTGCATGTCCTGGTTGGAACAGCCATGAAAGTGGCAGGATGAAAACTGCTGAGCAAAAGAAAATGTTCTGCTGAAAAATACTGACAGAGTAAATCCTGCCAGCCTGGAACTGAGATACAGGGAACTAGGCTTGGGAAAGAGAAACACGCTTGAGAAATGCAGCTGACACTTTTGAAGTACAGCTGGGTACCTGGAAACCAGAGACATCCTGAGACACTAGTGATAGGCCCCAAAATAAGAAGCTGTAACAGCAACTTATTGTCTGAATAAGTGGAAACAGTCTGGGAAAATAAAATGGTTCTAAAGGAACAACAAACAGCATAATCTGTTGGTTGTTACATGTGAAAAAATGGAAACTCACAGCACCTATTGGCTGCTTGAAGTAGCAAAGTCCTACACCCCCTTATTGCCTCCATGACCTAAAAGACATTTTCAACCAAATTGAAGCTACTGTCTCTGAGTACTTCCCATGATTCACTTTGTTTTTCTTTCCCAAACAGGTTAAATCCCACACAAAATTTCAGCGAACATTTGGATGCTCACCAGAGATATCTGGCTGACTCCAGGCTCAGTGACGCAGATCATCTCCAAAGTGAGAACTCCGTGCAATTCTTTTACTGGACTTCCTTTGGGCACAGTTTTGGGGGATTGTCCTTCCACCTCTGGGATGGTTGGGTACCCCTCCAGGGTCAGTTTGTCCTCTCCTTTGGGATGGTTTGGCCCTTTCTGAAATCTGTAGAATTCACTTGATACTGGCCAGTATCATACACCCATAGAAATAATCAGTTGTAAGTGTGTCTGCTGCTATATTGTTGATAAGTTTCTTCACTAATTATATTTGTAATAGCCTGTAATAAAATATACCCCCTTTGTTGTTGCTACACAATTGGCTGCTGATAATACTATCTACCATACTAATGATTGATATTATATTATTGATTGCTTATCATCATTTTTAATAGCTTGATATATATATATCTTCACTTTATTAACCATATCAACTTGCTATTATTGATTTTTGTGCTATTTGTGCTAACCTGTAATAAAGTTGAGAAGTTTATAGGATAAAAGTCTCCATGTCTTTGTGTATTAGAGAGTCCTACAAACCACAGCCGTGATCCCCACCCACCCTCAAGCCAGGTAGCCCATTAGGTTGTAACATATTCCCAGGCACGTGCTTAGTTTCCCTAAGCATGCTCCATGGTGACATTAGGAATACAAGTGAACCGACAGGTAAGGATGTGACAAAATGTTTTGCTGGATGTACAAGAAGCGGTAAAAATCAGTAACATCCCACTACAGACAGGATCACATAGGAGATTCAAGAAAGGGAAAATACAGCTGCATTAATCAAATGGCTTGTCACCCACTGAAGATGTTTGAGAAGAGGCTGCTCTCTTCATTCAGATCTGTGGTGTTGCAGGGTTCAGCTGCTGAGCACTGAGCTACTCACAAGGCCAGAAGCAGTGGGTAATCTGAACACTTGTCCCCTCAGAAGCCAGGGAAAAGGGACTGTTTACCAGAACCACCTCCTCTTCTCTGGCATGGTGTTGGTTTGTCACTGCTAAAAGTGGAGGCTCAGGGGTGTAAAGCATTTTGGTGGTCATGAGCAGAAAATAATTGGCACAAGGTCTCCTAGCCTAGCCATAAAAAAAAGCAAACCGATGAGTAATATTAAATTAGTATTTATCACGTTAAAGTTTAAAAATGTAAACTTCATCAGACATGAATTTAGACAGGAAATTTAACTTTTCCAAACATGTTTTTTTTCTTTATGTATGTGGATATTGAGTAGGTAATAAATACGTATAATATAGATGTATTGAATTTTCTCCTCATGCTACCTGGAGTCATTTCCATGGCTCCTGAATAGGGCAGCATGAAATCAGTAGAGTTACACATAGAACTACCTCGCCCATCTTTCCTCCCGTGCCTTCAGTCACCTAACTAGTTCAAATTGCATCAACTACAACCTGGTTTAATGTGACAAAGTACCTGCTGTATGTCTCTTCAGGCCCACCTACATACCTGCTGTGAATGTGTTTGCTTTAAAAAGCAAGTGAACTGAGAGCCAAAATTAAACCAAACCAAGCACATTCTGTTGCATGAATCTTCTGTTTACCCAAATATCTTCCTTCTAGTTGAAAGCTATTGCAAATTGTCCTCTCTATTATTAGCTTGCAAGATCTCTGCCACCATAAGACAGCCCCCCAGCCCCCCCTTACCTGCCCTTTTCAAAACTAAATGCATCCTGTCAGTGGAGTTGCCATCTGAGTTCATTAAGTTCATGCTGTCTCTGAAGTCATTGATAGAAGATATTGCAACAGGCCAGGTGGGAGTGGATTTACAGTTCCTGCACTGCGTTTGGAAATGCTAGGGATAAATTTTCACAGGCTGTAATGGAAGAGTCACACATCTGAGACACTGTCTCCATGTGTCATCATGCATATGTTGGAAGATACGAAGCAAGTGGGGAGAAAAAAGCCTTCAAATGAAACAAATTTTAATAAGCATGCTCAGGTAAAGATGAACAGAGCAGAAAAATCTGTCTTCTTTTATTTGATTTGCTGTCTATGTTATCTCAATAGCTGTAATTTGATTTGGGGGTTTTTATTGTAACTGATGCCACTTTTAGAAAATCATTAGTCTCTTTATAGGTTAAACCGTAACTGATTTTTTCCCGCTTTCTTATCTTCAGTTCCATCTTCTATGCAGATGGTGCCTTTTCTTGTGAAAGTTAAGCCAATTAAATAGCTTTAAATATTTATGGAAAAAATGACTTATGACTTATTCTCCTAGATGTTCTGCTAAAATAAAATTATTTTTAAAAGAGAGGCAAATATCTGCTTTCCAGAAAGCTCACTCTAAAAGCTTTACTATGGATTACATCAGATCCACAGGGCTCCACATAGGTACAGACCCTTCTGGAGCAGAGCCATGTGTGGAGTTGGAAGTAACTGCATTTAGTGTTCATTTCAAGTAAATCAAGTAAATCAAGAGATGTACTTTTGTGGGTATTTTGGTTTGTTGGTTTTGGTTTTTTTTCACTTCTTGAAGTTCTGTCATTCTGAAAGAGAAGAGAGGAGGGTATCCTATCCCAAAGAACTCCAGTGAAGAATGTTTATCTGAGAGAAGGAATGAGGTTGTGATTTCTCTCTCTGCTTCCCATCCTTTGAATATTTTGTCCATAATTCTTTCCTTTAAATAAAAAAACCTCCTAGGCCATCAACTCTCTATTCTGGATTAAAAAGGAGAAATAATTCACTTGACTTCAGTTGAGATGCACTGAAGATTGCAAAGAAAACATTGGGAAGAAGAAATAAACACTAGTAGCAGAGTCTGCTGAACTGAAGGAACTAACTTGAGTATAGAGTTGGGGTGGCATTTCCTAAAATCTCAAGTATTAGGCTTAACAGTTGGCAGGTACAAGAGGCAGAAAGAAATCCTTCTGACAGAGTCTATTAGTTATTAATTTTCCATGATATTTAAATAAAAGACAGGAGATATTAACTGAACTGGAATGTGTACTAGTGGAAAACATATTTTCTCTACGAACTGATCAATCTGACTGAATAGCAGTGTTTTTCAGTGCCAGCCACACAAACGACTGTTGATGGGAATCATTATGTCCAGGTTCGCACTTCCTTTCAGTGGAAACTGCTATTAACATCTAAGTGCCTACAGGAGCAAAGCTTTTAACCTCCCCTCGCTATGACAGTTTGTCATTATGAATCCCAGGTCAACACAGTGAGCTGAACAAGGTGCACAGATGAAGTGGGGTACAATTTACTTTTACACAGCTAATATATTGCTAATTGCAACTAAATAAATATTGAAACAGGAATTTCTAATAACATTAACCATTACTCTCTTCTAAATGGGTTTTGCTGGAGGACTGTTGAGAACTGTAACCACAATTTCAAATATAATGAACCAGAAATAAAGGGTGTTTTTATTATTTTTAGCTTTCAGCTCAGTAGTGAGGTGATTGTTTCCCCACAATAGGCCAATGCAAACATCCAGTAAGGCTAAGGTTTATGCCATTAATAATAAATAAAGTCATCTTGATGAACTTTTACACCTGAATTTACTTGTTTTAATTCTGGAAAAATTATAGAAATCTGAAAATCCCTACAGAGGCTTTCTGAATACCTTTATAGATGCCATCATACCTGTTTGTCATGAGAGCTGGAAAAGAATGATATTTCTAAAACTAGAAACATTCGCTGCAGGTACTAATAGAAGCTGGTACCAAACTAGGACCTCCTGTCCCTGCTGCTGTTGGCCTGCTCTGGCCAAGTCCCTCTCCTACCTTCCCCAAGATCCCACACCACAGCAATCCCCAGGTCAACACATCTCAGCTGGGACCCTCTTTCCACAGCTATTTGTCCTTGGCCAAAAAGCCCACTGCCAGAAACAGCATTAGGAGCTTTTCTCTTGTCCAAAGGGAAATTTGCAACTGAGGAAGGAAGGACAGTGTAGCTGTCTTGCAACACCACAGAGAAGTCATAGCAGAAAAGAGATGTACTATGCAGATCCCCACTAGAGTAACTTATTTTAATTCACCCTGACCTGTATTAAAGGGCATTGCAGACAGTACAGGACACATCTCTCCTTTCACTTCTTGCTTTTAGGAAGCAGAGTACCTTGGGGCCCCCCCAACAGCCTGTGCAGATATGCTCGGCAGAGACCTTATGCTGGGCACGTTCTGCATGGTGTGCTCTGGCAGGGCATCTCCAGATGTATTACAGGGAGGGCAGGAAAGTCTTTTCCTGAGAAAAGTCTTTTCCTGGGAGGCAAAGCCTCTCAACAACCACATTGAGATAAAGAGTGAGCCTTTTGTCAGTAATGCATTGGCACTTAACCTCTAGGCCACTGCCTTCATAGGCAAGGTCATAAATACAAATAAACTCTTTACAGGATGCAGCACAGAGACCTGTGAAACCTTGAAGTAAGGGGATGAGTTACCTATCCATGCTTGAGCAGATCCTGAAAAATATAGTCTCAATATACTATTGTACAGTGACAAAACAGACACAACTACTATAGTTCCTTTACATGATCACAACACATTTGGAGGCAAAATATTGAGCTTGTGTTCTCTTTGGAAAATAAAGCAGCTGCATCTCAAAAATCATTAAGACCTGCTTATTTGTGTCTGGGTTTGTTTTTCCCCAGGGCTGTATCTGCATATAGATTAATACAGGCATGCCCAGAAGATTATCTTGTAGGCTTAAAAGAGAGGCTTTTAAAAAGACATGTCCTAATTTATGACAGCAAAAAATACAGGGGAAATTACTACAGCCTTAAATTCAGTATAATCTAAGGACTTGTATGGTTTTTATCTTATTTTAGAGTTTAGATTTGTGATCTTTTGTGATAAGTACCACAGTCTTCAACACTGAAAAGGAGGGAATATTAATTCTGCTGTCACAAGTCCTATTTCACACTCCTTCTCAAGTCACAGAAAAACAGAGCCAAAGTCCTCAAAAAAATTTTGGTATAATTCTTCTGAATAGTCCTCAGTTACTGTATCCAATAATAACTACAGGGAGGCGTGGAAAAGGGAATGTTCTCTAAAGCAAAGGAACCCTGGGCCTCCTGGTGTTTCCCTGGCTCCGGCTGCCATCTAGTGTTGTGCCGGGAGCGGTGAGGGGCGCGGCTCTGCGGGGGTTCGTGCATCTTCCCCGAGACCGCCCTCCGCCTGCGTCCACGGGCAGGATAAAATAGCACGGAACCACCTCTCCGGGGACAGCAGCAGAGGAAGATGTAACCCAGAAAGCTGAGGAAGAGCTCCTATGAAATTATTTCTCAATATTTGGAGTATGACCACTTCTAAATTAAGTGCTTCACATGATTGTAAATGTAGTCTCTGCTGAGCTAAGGAGAGACAACAAAATGTAAACCTTAACCTTCCACTGCATGAAAAGGGGAGGTTGGCTTACCTACTGCCGTGGCACAGCCATTGCTATTGCGTTTTCTTCCTCTTTTCCTTCCACTTTAATGGGAGTACAGGAGGCCCAATTCCCAACTAAAGCAACTTTTGTATAGAGAGAATCACCTCAGTGTAAAAATCATCACTGGGATTGTGCAAACCAAGAGTACATGTGACACAGTGTAAGCAGCCAATGTACCAGTCACCAAGAGAGGCTATAAGCTTCTGGAACAGGATGTACACTCACCATTATGTTTAGCATCTTAATAGCTTGAATTGTGCTAGAAAATTAGTTTTGCTTTGCTTTCGGAGAGAGCATTCCATTCTTTAATCCATTCTCCTCCTCAAACAGGCGGGAGTTTGCACCTCTTTCATACAGTGCCATAATATGCTCTCAGCTGAGTGCAGTACTCCAATCTGTTTGTTCCAAATGCTGCACACCGCTTTGAAGTGTGTCAGATTTCTTTGCCCTGTTGTTTTAGCAGGCAGACAGCAGATAGCAGGCACAGAGGTCATTTCAGAAGCTCCTGCTGATCCTTAAGAAGCCGCAGATCTTTGTGTGAAGATTGTACAAACTGGAGAGTGATGTGACAGACTACATTCACTGTTGCTCTTCGGGCTGGGCCAGCAGTAAGCCAGAGACGGAATGGATTTTGCTGTCCAGGAGATCTGGCTGACACCCTTGAGGTGTCACATCATTGACATCCTTGTGATGCTTGAAGTTTGTGCAAGTAAAGGCAGCCATGCCAGCTGCTGTAGATCCAAAACCAAGGTGCTGTGGGAGAGCAGCATGCCAGCACTTTAGCAACAGGATCAGACTTGTGAAGGAAGCAATTACCTCCCTCACAGGTAATTAGCTGCTGGCTTTGAGAGCATGGGAAGAAGCTCAGGAAAAGAGATCTTTGTTCCTTATTTTAAATGCTTCCTTACCAAGGCCACAGGATGACATTCTAGTCAGAATGCCTAGTTCACACCGACATTAGACTGAGCAAAATTAAACCACAGCTTTAGGTCACAGATAGTATGAGGGACAGTCCATATTCCAGAGGGGAAGGGGGTGCAGAGGAGGGATTTTCTGCGGGGCTATTTAAGGGGGCTAGACAAGAGCCTGAAGCCTTTTGTGACTTTGGCAATATTTCATGCTTGGAAAAGCTCTGCAGGATTGAATCTACTGGAGTACTCTGCTGTGCAGCTAGAGCAAAGCTCTGCAGGTCGCCATAGGAAATAATCGCAAATTATCAGCAAATCCGTAACAGGAGAGGGCCAGTGGTGGGTGATAGCCAGGACACTAGGCTAAGGATACCTCCCCTCCTGCATACGTATCAGTGGTAGAAGTCGCCATTACCTACTTAGTAGTACTAATTGTTTTAGCGTCAGGCTAAAAAATCAGTCCCCTACTCTGAAGACCTTTGTTAAGACGAGCAGTAGGCTCTGCAGTAACTACAGTGACAACGTTGAGCATTTAAATTCTCAAAGAAAAGGCAAAGGGACTGGTTAAATTTGCTCATGTGGTCCTTTAATTTCCAGCAGTGTTTTTTTTCTTTTTTCCCTTGCTCCAGCTGCTGACTCTATCCACTTACCTTCTTGCACCTCTAAGTTTTGAGTGTTCTTCACTCCGAGCTGAGGTTCAGACCACAGTGGAATTTGCCAGCTGAAGTCCTGGGTTGTTCACTGAAGAGCTATGCAAGTTTCCTGTATACTCGATTGTTGATGTCTTCATGAGGAATACTCATGACCTTAATTTGACAGTTTGTCTGTTCAGTCTGTGGTAACTGGCCTTCATTTCCAATTGTCTCACTGCCCAGCAAAAGCTATCTTGTAAATACATAATTTTATCTTAATTAAAAAAAAAAAATCTAAGAGGATTAATTCTGCCACTCCATCTTTCAAAGCAACAAATCCATGCTTTTTATAGTTTTGAACATTCAGGGACTATCTCATATATAAACTCTCAAAAGCATTTCGAATACACAGCAATCTTGACTTCTCTGTTTTATTACAAAAACTTGTCAAAATTGCAGGCTGGAACAGAAACAAAATGTCTTTAAACTTGTATTTCAGTGTCCTTTCACATGACAAAAGAAGTGGCCACGTGTTAATGAGGTATCTGAGAAGATAATGCTTAGCGAAGTGGCAAATTGGGAATTCTGATCCTCCTGAAAAGGTGGCTGAAACTAAAAAGAAAGCAGACAGTTGATAAAAACTGCCATTTAGAGAGTAAAAAAACAAATTACACTAGTTTGCAACACAAATAAGAGTGAAGAGGGCCAAGATAAGAAATTCATAAAAACTTTTCCTCATAACATTATTAGGAAAGCTAACAATGAGAAAGCTACATGCTTCAACCAGCTGACAGACCTCCAACACAAATGACAGGCAAGATAATCCACAAAGTTTGAGTCTGAGGATGGACATGATTCATGAAGCATGATCTCGTGGAAATATTTGCTCCAAAACCCAACTGCAGGTGCACACACACTCGCACATATAAAGGCACAACTGTTGATGATCTACACACATCAGAGGCAAAGAAGAAGAAGTGTTCAACTCAGTTTGAGTCCCACAGATCCAGTTTGATGGGTCACAGCACTGCAGTCTGATGCATGCTAAGAACGGAAGCACAGCTGAAGCCACACTGTTGCTGAAGTTATTTATTTCTAACATGTTCTCCCATCTTAAAGTACTTTTTAGACATATCTCTATTTCACAAATAAAGTTACGCAGGTTTTGTTATACGAAAGCCACAGAAATGGTACAGAAGACATCTCAAAAATAACCGTGATCCCACACTGTTTACAGCAATAAAGTTACATTGAAATGCTCAAAAGGTTTCCATCCTTGTCAAGAGGAATTTAAAAAGTAAAATAAGTCTAGCTTTTTGAGAGCTTTAAATAGCAGGCTGACCTTGTTAACATTAATCATCTGGGACTAGATACATCTTAAAATTAAGTATTTCTGAAAAATCTGCAGAAAACAACTGATATAAAAACCTGACATTTATAATATGCAATCTGTTGAAACTTCAATATATCATTTTTCAAAATAAAAATAGTGGGACAGCAGTACAAAAAGTCAGGCTTTCCATTGCTAAGTCTTGACTAAACAACCAAGGAGACAACTTTCTTTTCAATACACAAAAAAATCAGTCTAAAAACCAATCTGAGTGACACCTTTTTTTTTTAAAGTGCATTAATTATTTGAACAGTGCACTGATGCTTTTAACAATCTTAAATACAAAAATGCAGAGAACCAGTATAATTTTCAAAGTTTACAACAACTGACACCTAGAATTAAATCACTAATATTTCTTAATTTATAAACCCTTTAGGTTTACATATGTATCTTCTTCTGCGTACATTCTGTAAAACACAACGGAAACCTGGTCCTGGTTGGTCATTGCTTTCATAATTTACAGAAAATTATGTAAAAAATATGGACTACGGGCTTATTTTTTTGCCAGCTGAAGTACTGGAAACACTCTTGGATTTAATAATTCCTTAGACTTTGAAACACACTCATCCATGAAGAAACCAAATCAAAATGAACAAAATGAAAATCATACTGCATCTTAATTTCAAGTGAGTACATTTGGTGTTAGGTGTGCTCAGAACTTAATTTCAGAAGATGCACGTATTTTCTGGCACAATAACAATTACTTTCAAAATTGTAATGGATTTGCAAGTGTACTGGCCATATACGAGGCTAAAGAAGAGACTCTGTCTATCTACCATCAGAAAGGTACAAAGATGACTACAAAACCAATGACAGATAAGCAATAACGGCTTTAAATTGTAGCCAAAACTACGAGCAACTAACAAGTTTGGAAACGTGTGAACTACCTCTACAAAAACTGCTATGAGATTAGGAAATGGATACACTGGAGACCAGACAGAGAAAGACTGGATAAACAGTAATGCCTTCATCTTTCTGGGTTCAGGATCAGCTGTGATGATGTGGTGTTAGGACAGTGGTTTTAGGTTTTGTCACTAACAGAACTACAGATCTTTATTGATCTGTACATCAAAGAGTCTCTTGCTATGTGTTCCAGTGTAGTACAAAACTTGAAAATAGTAGTTGCACATATTTGCTTCTTTATCTAGATTTTTATCTAATTGTGATGTTAAATAAAATACTCAACAGTTAAAGCTTACTTAGAATGTTGTTCAATCTCAAAGCTCTACTTAGCAGCCACACCAGTACTGAAAGACTACCATCTATTCAAGGTGTAGAACAACCACCATGTGGGAATATGAGACAACATTAGATAATGACATTTACGGTGCAGCTTTGGTGTTCAGTTGGTTGCATCATCTCTTCTCAGAGGAATTACTTGAAGTGCTTTGGCTATTCTCTCTCCGATAGCTTGACTACTTGCTGCAATTATTCTTCGAGACATCAAATCAAATGGTCCACCTAGAAAGCAAAGCAAACAAAGCAACCAGTTTATATACGGAGAAAATTAAAAGCTGGTATGAAAATAAGCACTGAAAAAATTGAGCGTAAATTACACATTACTATTTAGAACCAAGTTTTGCCTCTGGACAAAAATGCATTTAACACAACAGGTATCTCGTATGAGCTGCATTTAAATTCTCTTCAATGTATGTTTACTGTCTTTTTTCACTTTTCCAGGAGTTCAGCCAAAGGAGTAAAGGCTGTCTTGTTGCTTAAGAACATACAATTAACCTGTTCTTCATCTATTGATGGGTTGGGAACTGTTCAGTAGTGGTAGTTAGAAAGAAAAGAACTTCCTGCCTTCTCATTTCAGCTACATTTTGCTCCCTACTAGCCATTTAAAAGGACAAAAGAGTATTATGCAGGCCCATGTATTACCTGTTACATCCAGCAGTACTCCACCGGCTTCAGTAATAATGATTCCAGCTCCTGCCATATCCCAGCAGTGAATCCCCATTTCATAATAGGCATCAGCTCCACCCGTTGCCACAAGGCACATGTTCACAGCTGCTGTACCAACAGCTCTAATCCTAACGGAGATACAAGATGTTGTTTTAACTGACAAGAGTTTGCGAAGAAGTTACAGTGTCTGTGTACACTGCACAGAGAACACAGAAATGTCCTGATGGAAGAGAACTGAACTAGAGAAAGGATGATGAAATGCTGCAGTGAAACATAAAAAAATGGGAAGGAAGTGTTGCTTAAGTAGCTTGAAGAGTTTTCAAAATACAGCAAATTTCCAGAAATTACATTTACAAATTCTGTTAATCAATTCTGGTTTAAACACATCTTAAAAGATTTCTTAAACTAAAACATATTATGGAAGATAATTTCCCATGAAACAGTAACAGATAGTCTATTTTGCTCTTTGAATACAAGAATTCAAGGAGAGTGTACACTTTTCAGTGCTGAAAAACTGTTTTTTCCAGTTTCTCTCGTGATGCTCAGTAAACATCTCTGACTTGCCAAATCCTCTAACAGTAATGACAAAACATAAATTACACAGCATAAATTTGGTCTGGATAACTACACCAAACCCTCGTGTCACAAATTCCAGTTTCTTTTGGAAATGTCAATGCACTTAGCAAGTAAGTGTGACTTGTACAAATAACTGCAGTTATTTCAATTAACAGTAAACTGTACATTAAATTGTAACCAATGGCAGCTACACTATTGCAAGAAGCAACTTAAATCAACTCCAGTCTCAAATTATTGTTTACAAATAAAATGCCAAAGTTGAATGCACAACACACCTAAAATGTATTTCCTACTTACATCTTAGCATATATTCTTTAACAACATCTGAAGACTTTTCGGAAGTAGAAAAAAACCTACATGTTACGTGTCAAAACAAGAATCCTGAGAATCTCAGCATAAAACTTGCTAGATCAGAAACATGAATACGGTTGAGTAACAAAAAACTCTACTGAAACCAACTTTATACAAAATGGTTTGTGGAAATGTAGACTTTGGCTTATCTGGAGGAGAGGAAGCAGGGAATGCAACCAAAATAAGAGCAGTTTATGGACAATTTAAACTACTCAGACAAATTAAATGTGTATGGTTTTGAAAGAGGAAAGGGACATCTGTTTTTGTCTTACATACATATATATATATATATATATATATAAAACCAATTTTCATTACTGCAAGGAAAGGAAACTCAGAAATGTAATATAGATTCTGATCATCTGGTTTTATTCCTTGTGTGTTTCTAGGGGAAAAAAAAGCACAAAATTGTATTTAATTTTTTTAACTAGTAAATGCAACACTTTGTAGTCCTACAAGCCCAACATACTTTGCTTCTCAATACTGATTGTTAGGTTTCTCTTCTATATGTATCAGCTTTAAAAAGTTAAACAGGGTTTCTCTGTGGAAGCTACTAGACAGAAACATTTAAATCATATTTCACATTTAATATGCCAAATATAATGCAACCAAAGCTTTCTAAAAATTATATTGTATCATATTTACAATATTAACCACTGTCAGTATATATAAATATATATAAAAATAGGAAGTATCTTACCCATGAATAGGAATACTGAGAAGTCTTTCCATATTAGAAAGAATTATTTTTATAGCCTCTGGATCACGATTTGACCCCAATTCTGTTACTAAAAGGGATTTTGTAATGTCTGGAAAAGAAACAAAATCTCACTCTTCCAACAGCACAACTTAAATAGTCACAGTAACTAGCAGAGTTTACTTCATTGCTTTCTTACAAGACTGAATAAAAGTGAGGTATCTTAATAAAATATTACATATATCAAACCTATAAAAAACTGTTATTACTTGGAAAATGGCAGGAAAAAATAAAATACAATGAAAGAAGCATGATCTGCTCCAACTGTGCATATACATTAATCGCTGACAGTACTAAATAAAATTCTACTGCTAGAAAAATTAAAACAGTCTTGAGATACTTAAAGATCCCATCTGAAGCACGGACTTTACTTGATGTAGGATAAGCATAGAAAAGTGCTACTGACTTAAACCTATAGGTCACACCTGGGAGAAGCTGAATTGTTTGGCAGATTTGTTACACTCTAAAGAATAATCTCAAACAGACTGCAGACATACAGGCAATTAAAAACAAAGAAACAAACTAACAAAACCACAATACAGACACATGGGGAATAAAATCTTCAACTGCCAAGTCCTGATTTTGCACATATCACAGCACATGCATCAAAGAGAACATAAAAGATGTTTCTCAAACTAAGAAGCCCATGGCCAAGGAAAGTCTTGCAAAACAAAACTATGAGCTAGAAAATACCAATAAATCCAGGTCTGCAACTTCTGCTCTCTCATTTGCAATCTGATAATTACCAAAAAGAAGCTACTCAGTTCAGCTTACCTTCTTGGCCCGATACTTGAAGTTTCTGACCATTGCAAAATGCACCTTTTCCTTTTCTGGCAGTATACATCTTGTCTTCTATACAACTATACACAATTCCAAACTCTATCTGCAAGAAAAAGGAAAAATACCTTGAGGGGTTTTTCCCTTTCTTCCTATTTACTGTGAAATAGAAAATTACAGAACTTAGTTGTAACTAGAAACAAGCAATTAATTTGGATTTGATTAGATATTAAGTAATAAAAACTATACCTTTTTGTTTACAACAAAGCCAATTGAAACTGCCACAAATGGAAACCTACAAAACAAAACATTTCACTAATTTATAGTGAGATACGAAATTTCTTTCATTACCATGCTTACTCTTAATAAAGACAGTGTTCAGTTAAATGTAATGTATATTTCAAAAACAAACTTGGACTATATAGGACATAGTTTTCTGGAATTTGCACAATTTAGCTGAAAATAGAGCCAACAACACTGATTACCATGTGAAACACAAACTCTTCTATGCACAAGAGGCTGTCATTCCTGTTACAGCTGTTCTTAGCTTAGGGACTGTTTTTTACAGCCAAAGAATGCAAACAAGCCGCTATGCTACTAACCTTTCTCAGAAGGAACCAGCTGGTCTCATAAAAAGAACCAAGTTACCTCTCCCCTCACCTTCCCTTTCTCCACCAAAGCCATGACCAAGAAAGATACTGAAGAATGCAGGAAGAGTGAAGACAGTGGGACTATGTAAGACATGGTGGTTTGCATCTCAGTCTAAGTTTGAAACAATCAACCAATTTATTTTTTACTTTTTTTTTCAATTTCCAGACATTTACTTTTATTCTTTCTGCAAAAAATACCAACTTTTAAGCCTGTAGATTTAGCAGAATGGGTTCTTTCTTACAACTTTCGGAATGTGTTATTTAGCAGGATTCAGAAGCTGTTTAAAAGGCATTGTGCACATAGCAGTAGTCATTTCAAAACTGTAATCAGACTCAGAAAAGCTCACTGGGGCCAAAATCTATCATGTTTAAAAGACATAAGGAATAGGCTGTCAGCATTACACTGAAAGTCCCCTCCTCATCTTGATGCAAAATACCACTGATAATTACTGGTGATAGCCTGCTTTCTGTTATAGTTGGGGCTCCCAGATCTCAACAGATTTGGAATTTCTTAGAAATCAGCACCTGAGGCTGTTATTCCCTCTCTGAAGATGCTGCAACTTCTTATTCTGAGTCCTGTTCCTGTTGAAATCTGCCCATCTATCTTTGGAATCCATGCCAAAGGCTGCTGACCCCTGCTGTATAATATAGGCCTCTTGTGCAATAATTGATGTAGGTAACAGACCAAGACTATTACAATACTTACAGGAATATTAAAATGCTTATAAAAACTGCCCAATGGCTCTCAGCAACTAGCAATTTGTAACTATTAACAAGTTCATAGTATCTCTTTCAAAGCAATTTAAAAATTAAAAACAACCTTACTTTCACAGAACTGGAGAAAGAAAAAGGATCAGCTGAGGTTGCTAACAAAAAAATGAAAGGTGGACCTGTGTACAAAGTTGGTAGTTCCATCAATTGGGTCTATAATCCATGTGGGGTTATCCGTCAGAATGCTGCCCTCCCCAGCTGCAACAGATTCTTCTCCGATAAAGCTACAGTAGAAACACATTTAAAAGACAGAAAGAAATTGTTTAAAATGTCTGAATTACAACACTGTCCTTGACATTAAAATTCTTAAAAGTGAGATGAAGCTTGGAGTACCACCAGCGATCATATGCAAAAAGCTGAGAAATACATCATTTATCCAGAAAGCACCAACCACATCTGACCAAGCTTGCATCAATATTTATGATGTCAAGGACACACATAATATGTGGGGAAAAGAACTTTATGTTTCAATAAAGAAATAATAGCAGAATTTAGCATTCAGAACATTGGCATTTTCATAATTTTTTTCCAGTAACAGCATCATTAAATTTTGTTCAAAATACCTACAGCTATTTACACCTTTCAGCTTACTTGTCCTATAAAACATTATTTTTTAGCTTGTGTTTTCAGTGAAGAAAGCCTTTGTGGTCTTATGTATCTGGTCAGAACACTGCAGCAACTGTTAAATTTGAAGACTGATTTCAACCCAAATATGACAAAATTTTTAATCTCAAAACTTTAGTTTTACAAGCATGACAAAATGGTAACATGGTAAAGGGATGAAATTCAAACCAGAGTTCCTGAAGATGGGTGAGTGCATGCTCAGCTACAGTACTAAACCCCAGGGATACAGAAGGCACAGTGCCACAGCACCCGAAATTTCACAATTTTTGCTGCTCATGGAAGTGTTTGTTTTGGACTGCAAAATTATTAGAATGAGTCTAAGTGGGTGGAATTCTCTTCGAGGCCTTTTGCAAGTTGTCACAATTTATCACACGTTACTCAACCTGAAAAGTTTGCAGCAAACACATGCTTTTTCCTCCACAAACATGTAAAATGAGAACTGCTGAGAGGAAACAAATGAGGTCCCTTTAATACTGATTAGGAGTTTTATGATTAACTACAGAAGTGAAGATGACTAATCAGAAAGAGACAGCATGTTTCCAAAAAGCAGCAGACCTTCAGAAAGATGAGACTGAATATAGGTGGATGAGTAATTCACTAGGAAGAGAAGTTCAGCACTGTAATGTCTAATGCAACTCTGGTTACCTAAAATAAAAAGAAGCTAAAATATTCTGAAATGCTTATCAGTGTCACAGAAACTGTTATTTCAAGGTCATTCCACAAGTCTGTATGCTTATACTAATTTGGTTACTGAACTTTTGCACCACCTCAGTTGTTCCAGTTCTACACAGATTTCTTACATTTCACATACACAGCTACAGTAACAAAATCTCCAAGAAAATGCAAGAAAAAAATAGCAAACTGACATTAAGGAAACTGTATGAAACTTGAGCCATTATGTCAAAATGCTAAAGACAGAGCCATGTAAGCAAAATACATATAGATCACCCTTCAAGAATACATTTTTTCAGGGGGATAGGTATGTAGAGAGGGGCAGGGGAAGGGGGAAAACAAGGAAGAGCAATTAAGAAAACCGATACTTTGTATGACAGTCTTTCTGTTATGTGGAACAAGAAGATCCTGTGTTCTTTTACGGATGTTTTATGTTGTCAAACTGTATGAGGTTTGCCAAAGGTGCACTCAGTTCCATGGGACCCATCCAACACAGACAGCAAAGGCACACTAGTTTCAAAAGCAGACAAGAAATCTGGGTTCCAGGTCTCCTGGGGACACCTTTGATTTTCCAAAACAACCAAGAAGTTTCTTACAGTTGGCTCAACTGCAAGTGACTTTCAGCCTAAGTTTTGTCTCATATCAGTAGACCTGGGGACACCTTGTTTTGTTGCTACAGCCCTCTGCAAAACTTCAACCCAGCACTACTCTAAAATACTTAATTTACTGAAGGTAAAGGAGAATGCTACAACTTTCCAGCATGTCAGTTGTAATAAAATTTTATGAAGCAACATCATAAACTTTCCATTTTTCTTCTGTCAAAAGCATATTGGTAACAAGCCATACCTGTGAGAAGGATACTTTTCTTTTATCAAAGAAATAATGAAGTTTTCTACTTTTTGATCAGTTTCTGTCACTAGATCTACAGGTGAACTTTTAGTCATAACAGATATTTCTTGTTTGAGAGCACCACGGATTATCTGTTAAAACAAAAAGAAAAAAATCTTTCACTGTTAAAACTATGGAAAATATTAGTTTTCAAAAAAAATACGAGCATCATTTTTACAGTCATTTTCTATACTGCACACACAAAACACAAACACAAGCAGTGACATAGCCTGGATTTAACTGCAGGAGCTGGGACTTGCATCTCTAGTCCCTACTGTGTACAAAGTTTTGCATGGCTTTAAATCTAAATACTACAGGAAGATCTCCAGGTAGATGAAACTGGGGTCCATTTTGTCAGGACAAGTTTTAAATTTACAAATTTAAATATCAGAGTTGAATAAAACACCTGATACTGAGCTCAAATAAGCTATTTTTAGCCAGACCCTGCACTTACAATCTTAAAACTACCAGTATCAGTTTAAGCAAGAATCCATGCCTCACAGCCCACAGAATTATTTTACTGTAAGTCAGAAAGATTTTCTGAGGGAAGACTTTAATGAGGTCGTTGCAGAGACAATGTTGCACAGATTTTGCAGCTCCAGGGGACAGAATTCGTACATGTGCCATCTTGTCTGGCTGCCACAGCCTTCAAATGTACCAAGCAGAACTACTAAGAACTGAACATTTGGTAACCACTTGTGCTGAGGCTTTGCCAAGATGTACAAGCTTTTTCTTGTTCTAAGCCGTCTTAGATCTCAAATGGCAAAATATCATCTCTGTAAGGGATAGTTCTTATTTACAGAAACAAAGCAGTCTTCATGAAGAGAAGTTCCAACCCTCCTGCCATGGGCAGGGACACCTTTCACTGGACCAGACTTCGAGCTCCATCCAACCTGGCCTTGGACCCTTCCAAGGATGGACAGAACACAACATGGTATTGTGTGCCATCAACAAGCCACTGTATAAAGCTGATTGAAGTGTTCACAAGAATGTCACCAGCTTTCAGGTGGTAAAACAATAAGATACACAAGAGTCATTTAAGGGGGGAAATTGAGATGCTCTTTGTTTACCACAACTCTCAATTTTATTTTATTTTTTAAATCAAACTCAAGGAACAAGAGTTACTCCTTAGTCTTTAATCGGACTCCAGGCCAAGGAAAAGCACAAAGTTGTTTTCTTAAGTTAGCCAAGTTGCAAACATAAAAGACAATCTAATCTTGCACTTGAACATCACAAACTATTCTGCCCATTTAGGTTTTTGACAAAACACTCTTAGGAAGAGATTCCAACATCAACCTCCTTCAAAAGCTATATACATATTAGACTCAATAAATAATGTTACTGTTTATAAAGAGCTTATACATACCTCCCCAGCTTTTCTTGCTAAACCAACTGCATAATCCATACATTCTTGCCAGGGATCTGCCATCTTTCCCGAGTCAAAGAGCCTAGCAAAAGGAGAGATTAATGCAAAAAATTATTATGGCTTGTTTTCTTTCTTTTTTTTTATAAATTCGAAGTTTTTTGCTTCACCTGGTTTATTTTTAAGTACTGTCCAAATGAGGAAATAGGCTGAGCGCACGCCCCGCCCCGGGGCTGCGCGGTCCCGCGGGCTGCAGGACGCGTCCCGAGCGCTGGCAGGACCCGCAGCCCCCTCACGGCGCCCGAAATGGCGGNGGGCCCGCCCCGCCCCCTCCGCCGCCGCTCGGTGGCGGCCGCGCCTGCGTGTGAGGGAGCCCGGGGTCGGGCGACGCCGTGGCCATCTCGGCGCCGGCGCTGTCAAGATTTGCAGGGGAAAAAGAGTTTGATGTCGACTTCTTGTTAATAATTGGACGTGGCAGGGCGGAGATACCGTAAATGTTCTCCCATGGAGCACGCGATTGAAGTTTATCATAGAACTGAAAGGATGGCTTGGGTTGGAAGGAGCTTTAAAGATCGTAAGCAACCCTCTGTCGTGGCCAGGGACATCTTCCACTAGACTAGGTTGCTCAGAGCCCCATCCAACCGGGCCTTGTTCACTTCCAGGGGTGGGGCATCCACATCATCTTTGGGAAACCTGTGTCAGTGCCTCAGAACCCTCACGGAGGGCGAGTTCATGGAGTTCAGCCAGTTTTGAAAGCAATTTGCAGTTCAACTGATGCATTTTCAATATTAATTAAAATAATACAGAGAAGAAAAACTTTCCAAGCCTGACTGATACCAGTTTCATTTTTTCCTGTGGTCTTTTGAGCCTATTGTCTGTCATCAAGTAAAGGCAAAACACTGAGGGCTTGTCTTGTCCTCACAAATTGCTACTGATGTAACTTACTGTTCTGTGTAAAATGGTGATCTGGGTAAACAGGCCAAAGGCTGCAATTTGCTTTATGGTTAGAGTAACCATAAAATGTCTACAACACCAAAAGAAGCAGTCTTATCCCATTGCCCTAATGCCAACCCAAGGCACAGCTAAGCCAAATGGGGTTAGTTTTGTCCTTTCCACATCAGAAGATACAGTTTTCACTCTCACCTGCTGTGTGGGACAAGTCACTGTGCAATTCCACATTTCCTCCTTCCCATCTCATAAACAGGAATAAGCCTGCTTTTTAAAGTATTCACAGTCATTAAAGTGCTAGAGAGATGATAAGTTGTATTTTTATTGATTATTTTGCAAGTCGTTCTTTACAAGGTTATACCAAAAGCATACAGCCCATTGAAAGAGGCACTTTGGCTCAGATTCGGTTTTGTTGAGGCAAGCAGCTGAACATGCCTCAGTACAGCCTATACAGGACTGCATGAGTGTTACGAAAAATGGCTTCTTTGGCATCATTAATAGTATACTTAACATTACAGCAAGGGTTTTACAGGAGATTTCAAATTCTGCATTCACCTTAAAATCAGCAGAAGTAAAACAGGAATACCTGAAGTTCTCTTCTAACAAGTATAAGAATTTTCCTAATCCAAATCACAATTTCTATTCCATCTGAAATGAAATTTTGCATTTTTTGTATGAGGCTACTAGGAGGAGAACTAAGCTGCAAGGTATATTGTTACGTGTCACCTGATACTGGATGAACAAACGTGACTTACTGATAAAAAGTCTGCAAACCAGACTGATCACACCGCAGGGTGCATACTTTTCTAAGACAGACACAGAAACAGAAAATAGTGAAAATAAAAATATGAAAGATTGCTGCCTGCTTTCTTAGTGTGATATATTATTTCTTGTTTATTACAGCATTGCCCAGCCGATCTAACAGGTCATGTATCCAAGCAGAATTGAACTCTTGGTGTTAATAAGACTCTTTCTGAACTGTTGCATATATTACAAACACATGCCAGGCAACTTTGTAGCAATGTTTGAACTGGAACAAGGCCAAGAGCTGCTACCACAGCATCTCACAAAATGTTTGTAAAGCCTTGACCTTGTGCATTCTCTAAAATTACAGTTAGAACAACCAAAACGCTTGATATTCACCTATTTTTGTAGTTTGGCTGAAAGCACTGATTATTATAAAATCAGGAAGTATTTCTTTTGATAAATTCCTCTTCTCGCTTGCATAACTTTACATACATTTTCTTTGCATCTACTAGAAGTTGAAGTTTTATTTATTAACTTTGACGTGAAACAGTTCAGCACCTTCTAAACACAGGCCTGTAAAATTAACAGTGATTTTAAATGCCAAATGACTCCTCCAAAGTGTTTTGGGTTTTTTTTCAAATGCAGTTGTTGAACTTTCCCCATGAAAATGTGCTAAGATAATAAGTTTTAGAAAAAACAACAAAAAAATGCTAAGTGAAGATATGTTTGAATCTAAACAGGTGAAATGAGAACAGTTCTAGCCTAGGCAAGGTTACTAAAGGTCTGGAAAATTTTCTGCTTTTGTTCCTAGCATCATTGATTAGGGTGGAGTTTTCACCTCTCCTCCATTATTTATCTGTCAGACTAGCTTAATTTGGTTTTGCTTTTCAGTTTCTGAAAACTACGTGGAATGAGCTTCTGTGTACAATCCTAGACACATTCCTGGAATAAGATGATAGTGAAAACTTTTTGGAGTCTTATCAACTCTGACTCGCCATGTTTGTACTGTCATTTACAGCCTGATAGGCCTTAGCCATTACTGGCGATCGATGAAAGCAACCACCCTGGTAAAACCTTTGAGGTGTCCCCAAAGATTTACTTCCTGCCTCCCAAGTCTATTTTACCTTTATCCACAAAAAAGTGCTATTTCAATTATTTTGCCTGCAACTGCTAAGGCAGAAAAATCAGGGGCAGGAGGAAGGGTGTAAGTAGAGAATGAAGATTTTCTGCTAAAAAAAAAGGAAAATGACCCTGTTGCACAGTAGCATTTTTCACTTGATTTTGTAGCAACAGTATGGGGAACAAGTTCTGTTCTGTCTTCCCAACTCACTGGTTCCACAATGCTGCTTGGCCTCTTTACTGCATATTCTGTACCACAGCAACTTAAGATAAAAAGAAAGATGAATAGACAATTGGATAGGAAAGGGAGGAAGATAAATAACAAGGAAAAAGGGAACTGTTTGTTTTGTACTGGAAAGCAAGATAACAACTGGAGACACAGGCAGGGGAAAGCAGAAAAATGCTCCTATACTATCTGCTGCCAGGAGACAAGGATTTCCTAAATATCCAGCCACTGAAAACCCTTTCATGGAAACCAAAACCACCTTCCTTTGTGTGACACCCACACCACATCCAGTAAAGTAATTTATCCATACCTAAGTCACGTTAAACTACAGTAAAGAGTACTGTAAAGCAAAATAAACAAATGTGACGGGCTTACTGAGATCTTTTTGGGGTCTTATGCAAGTCAAATTGATACACAGTAATCCTACAGAGATTTCTAAATTGCTACAAAGGAACTATTACTGGGCACTACTGTAAACTCTGACACTACAACCACTTGAACAAGACCACATTACTGTTCTGCCAATGGAGAGTACCTTGGAAGAAAATGCCAGGTAGACTCCCCTTACATTGTGATCCTTTTTTAATTGCAGCTGTTCCTAGAACAGTTATGTCATGTACCTGTCTTCAAACTGGTACAAATGAACCACAATCTAGTATAACACAGTGGACGATGGTTCCCTTTAGGCAAGCACCTAATGGAGAAAAACCTGACAGTTTACTGTCAGTTACTGAATGTGGTAGCTGAATGGGCCAAAACACCAAATCCAGATTTGTGAATGTCCAGGTGACTGTGATGCATTGTCCACCTCCACTTGCAGTCTGAGTACACCTCTCCACCTTGTGTCAGTTCTCTCCAACCAAAGGTCCGTTTCTCACAGGACTACCAATATTCCTTAACCTTATGTCCCCTGCCCTCTTTATAGAGTTTCTCACCACTTCTATGTATGTCTTGCAGTGGCAGGACAATGCCCCTGAAGTGCATCATAATGACATTTTTGAACAATGTAGACCTTCAGTCTTCTGTGGCCCAGTCACACTTCCTGGCATTACTGGGTATGTTTCAGTCACAGCGCATGCAGAAGCTGGAACATCCTTGCAAACATGAGAACATTGCCTGAAGGTAATTGCCTGAAAGAAAGTGTCCCATTTTCTGAAAAAGAAAGGTAGCTCTTCTCTTTTCAAACTTATTTAAAGGTGAGTCACACTGATCTAGCAGTGAGTCAGGCTCTGGGAGACAGATTTCTCCTCCTTCCCTTGAATACTGTGCTCTAATCACAAGTCACAAGGTCGTTTTGGTAGCAATGGATCACACCTTCCCTGTGAAGCTGTGAGCAGCTGAAAATCTTGCTAAAGCCTCCTTAGTATCCGATGAATAGGTTTGCTTCAGCAGCTGTCACACTGCAAACCACCACAGAGCAGCAGAAACACACCACAGTTTTGCAAATGAAGCTTAGGCTTGTGTCTTCCTGCTGCTCTGTTCACGTCCCTTCATCCACTGTCCCTTCGGTCATTGCAGGATTGCCTTTTCACCTCCTAACTGGAGAACACTGGCTGAATAATTGTCAACAGGTAAAAGCAAATTGGAAGGATTAATCTTGAAAGGGTTCTGCTCCTCTAGCTTAAATTGAGACAGGCTCAAGGCCACTGCAGGATGAGTTTAGATTGTAACAGGCCTACTCAGACAGATAAAGCAAGGCTGCTTTGTTACACATCAGGATTTATGGTTAAGAGAGTACTGGTCCTAACATTTGTGGGTTTATGTTTCAGTAATTCAAAACAGTTATAACTGTGATAAACATAATCTTGTGTTTCTTCCTTGCTATGAATTTTCAATCCAGCTTTGAAAGACATCCAGATTCTGGAGTCTACCAACCAATGATACCATGAGTTACCTTCTTAATGAGCACTAAGCAAGACACCAAAAATTGAGAAAGCCATCAATTGTATAGGACATATACACCTATAGGTATAATTCCATTATGTACAATCACTGTACACAACCACTTCAGAAGTTAAGAAGTCCCCCTTGCAGACTGCTGAAGAGGAAACAATAGAGATTTGCCCAAGGCTGGAAATGCCCAGATGAAACTGCAAGCTGTTGAATGGTATGTTTCTAGCTGAACTTTCTTCCTCTTACCGTATTTCTTCTTTTACATAGGAATTAGATAAGAATAACTTCAAGTTCTCTTTTATCCCCCACTTAATCACAATGAGATTCACAAACAGGAAGACACCTGAGTGAATTTACTTTTGCTTCATAAAGCTTTCCTTCTAAATGTCGTTAAACTATTACAAGAAGAAAATGTGGACCTGGTGTATGGACAGTGCTGGTTTCCAAATGCAATGAAATCTGTTCTTGCAGATGTAGAAAAGATGCTGCAATAGTGTAATGTGTTTCTTTTCTTAAGAAAACTGTTACACTGCAAGTTTACATTTTTGTTATTTATTAAGACATACTGTCCCCACCACTTACACAAAAATAAATACCAAATTTAAGAAAATATTCTTGATATTATACAGCTCAATAGAGCAAGAATTTATTCTAGAGTATCTGTAATATTAGTTACTATAATTTTCCGTTCAGGACATAGTTCTTCTGTCAGCCAAGCAACTGAGAAATTGATGAGAATTGTGTCTTTACAATGGAAGACAGATTATGGCATACCAGTGATTTTAAAAGAAAACTGTACTTGCTTGAATACCATGCTTCTAAAAAATACTGGATTTTTTTTGTTTGTGAAAATTTATTGACTAATTTAAGTAGGACTCTGGATCTTCTATAAATAGAACATCATTATCAAGATACTCCAGAATTATATTCCCTCCATTGTACAGTGGATAGTCTTTATCAGATAGCCATGTTTCCAGTGTGTGTTCAAATGGCAAGGCTTCTCCAGAGGCAGTATGGCATAACCTCAGTTTCTGTAAGACAAATAGCACAGAAATTAACATCAAGATTTGCTTATCCAAGATGAAAGAAGTGGGGTGGGAGAAGGACAAAAGGCTAAAGAAAATTAAAACCAAAATGCAACAACCTGGAAAATGCTTGTTATTGCTGACTTACCTGGGATGTTGATTTGTTGTTGTCATTTTTAAGGCTTGCTAAGGAAGCTGCAAAATCTACTACTTTGCCAATACTCCACTTACTGCAAAAGAACATAGGTTTGCTTTTCTCTTTGTTTCCTTTTGGTAAAAATACTTGAAAGTAAATTCTTTCTGTCTAGAAAAACATGAAAGGTAAAACAAAAAAATTATTCATAGAAGAAACACATAATTCCAGTCATGTACATCTAATAAGTTTTTTTAAGTAAAACTTAGAACTTTTTTTAAAAGTTTTTCAGTAAAAACCTCAGAATTACCAACTGAAATTTGTTTTATTCCATCAGGATAATTTTACTGCAAAATATAAATGACCAAGATCATCATATCCAATCCTCTCCAGCTGCAGGCACATATATGATGGACAGTAAGTTCTTAAAGGTGGAGAGAACATCTTTTCCCACCAGTCCCACAGCACACTGTTATATACAGACAGACATGAAAAGCTATCTGCCCTTGTGAGGAAAAGGTGAGTTTGAAAAAGCAGTATTTGCTTTTGGCAGCAGTACAGTGTCTCAAATTGGAATGCAAAAGCAGTTAGAGAAGTTCACTGTACTAGAAATGCCTGCTTCACAAACCAACATTCAGATCATGACCAGCTAATCCTTTATCCTGGACTGTATCTTCTTTTTATGTACTAAACACTCTTTCTACTAGACTGAAAGATTTGTTTAAGAAATGTCAAGAGTAATCTATGAAGGAGAGATTCTGAATGGGATTGGGGTAAAATATAGCAAGCATGACTGCTATATATTCATCATTTATGATCATCCTTGCTGAGTCAAAGACATACACTATCAAACAAGACAGAAGCCTTCTTTTTAAAGGATTTATTTATGCGTTCCTTAGGAACATATGGAACTACCTCAACCATGTTCATAAAACTGACTCTGAATTTCAACTTGTGCATTTTCCTCTAAATTTGAGTGTTCTCCACGCAGAAGAAAAGAGAATAATGTCCTGGAGCTATCCCTCTGAAACTACAGAAAATAATTAGCAACTGGCCAGGCAACTGATGCCTTTCCCTGGTCTTAAAATTAAAAGCCAAACACAGTTAAGGGAAAAGGGGTTTTTACCTTGGTATTTATTTAAGGATCCTTAAGGTGCACCACTTTGTCCAGGTGGAATGCGCCGAAATGCACACGCACGATAGACTGCATATACAATTTACAGACCTTGCAAATTAGCAGATCTATCAAAGACTCCCCAGTGAGAGGCTTGAATGAACCCACCATCCCGAGGAATTCCCCCCTGGATGGGCCTATCTTAGTTTACAGGATGTGTTCCATGGAAGACCTTGGTTTCTCAGGATAGTGTATGGCTTTCTGGCCTCCAGTGGCAAGGCCTCCAGGATGTTTGGTCTCCTGGCTTAACGGAATATTAGGTCTATGCTAAGTTATCAAACTTAAAGAATTACAAGTGTGCATGCTAAAAGCACTGAGGATACATAAAAGCTATATAAAAGGGTATAGAAAAGGTATAGAAAAGAAAAGGCAAAAAAATCATCATGGCATCATTTCCCCCCTTTTAGAGAAAACTGGAGTAAATTGAGCAGTGGTTTCTTATTCAGTTGTTAAGATAAAATTGGAACTCCCTTTTGCCTCCCTCCATCTCCCCAAACCAGCAAATGCAACCAGGAAACCTAAATATGTTCAGTTTGAATATTCTGTGAGCTGGAGTCAGGGGAACACCAACTGGGCTATTAAAACAACTGCTGAAGAAACAATGCCAGGGCCCCAGACAGGAGGTCACCTTTTCTGAGGACCAAATGGATTGTGGGCAGGAAATAAGCCCCCCGGTCCACTTGGCAAATTATGTTGGCCTTCTTCCTTGAACACCCAAGGGGTGGCGTTGTACCTTCACTGGAGATAAAATAAGGAAGGCTTAGGGAAAGCTTTTGCTTGTGGTAAAGCTGATGGTCTTACCACTCTGGCAGAATTTAATCAATGGTTTTCTGACACTCCCATGCCCTCTGCTGTGCAGTCTGACAATGGTATTCATTAAAAAAAAAAATCCAGGAGTGGTGTGAAGATCATGGAGTTGCCTGCATGTTCCACCTGTCCTACGGATCTCAAAGTAATGGTGCAGTCAAGAAGTGGAATGGTCCACTAAAATGAGCTCTAGGGCAAAGTTTCCATAGGAGAAAATGGGGTAAAGCCCTACTTAAAGCTGTTTGATATTTAAAAACACCAGCAGACACCCGCCAGCTGCCTAGTGGAACAAGCTCATTTTCCTGCTCTCCAACCAGTAAAATGTCTAATAAACCTCCACTGTCAGCCATTCTCTTTTCTCAGGGTGACAATGTTCTTATTAACTACCCTGTCAGTTTAAAATACCTGTAAGTATTTTATACTTCCCTAAGTAAAGGGCACATGGAAAACTGTTCCTAAATGGGGACTCCATTTAACTTTCACTAAGGTTTGGATAATGCCCAAGAGTGAGTAATTTCTTATCATTTCAGGTAATGAGTGAAACTTGGACAGATTCTTTGGCTTGAACAAATCTGGAGTGTGGCCAAGGAATCATCACTTTACTCAGCTGTGAAAAGATAATCACAACACCCACTGTATTGTACTGACCCTTATCTGTACCTCCTTCCTCCCTATTTCATGGATGGGATGATAATCACATCATTCAGTTTATGAAAATCTTTCCTCAAATGTGTTTTTTACACATACAAATGGTATTGTATATAGAACACCCTCAATCTTCAGATGCTGATTCTCGGTGAATAGCAGAACCTGCACCTGAAACATTCTGGTACCAATCTTAGTTGGCATACTCATCCCTCAACCCTCCAAATTATCAAACTTTTAAGGCACATTCTTATGAAAAGACTGCATTGTCCACTACAATGCCCCAACATATGAATTCAATCTGGGTGGGAAAACCAAGCAGTTACATGTTTCAGGGCTAGATGATCTGAAATATTGATATTGCAAGCCAAGTATTCAGATTTAACACAATCTGCAGGGGATCCACATGATAAGGAACCATAAGCTAAGATGTGCTATAAAATTCTGTGCTGCACTACTTCAAAATTGTGCTACAGTGATTCTAAAAATCCTGTTCCAGTCTAATAATAAAATTCTATGCTCTGCTGATCATCAAATTCTGCTAAAATAATAAGCTTTAATACAACTTAGTGCTGTCATCATTCTGCCAAGAATCCCCAAAAGACCCTGTTTGTCCCTGCAGTGCTATGTGACAGCCATGTGGCAGGCAAATACATTTCCATTATAAAAGAATAGAATTTGACTCGACTGCTGACATAAGACTGCTCTGACATAAGACTGCCCGCACAGACGTAAGACCAGTGAGATTGCTTTTGGGTACCAGGCTGAAATATACATTTAAGTGAGTGTGGTCTTGGAAAGTTAAATAAAATACCAAGCTGAGGGAATTAGAGGATCAAGCAATTTAGAAAACTTTCCACTTCCTTTGAGAATTCAATTATTGAAAACAAACATCACTGACCTGAGGCAAGGACTTGTCCCCACATGCGTGCATTTTCAGTTTCATTAATGCCACTTTTGCTGCTGTCTCACTGTTTTTCGCTCCTTTACGTTTTTTGCTTTTTGCTTCGTCACTTTTTTTAGAATCTGAGAACAATATTATTCCTGTTAGTGTGATCATTCTGACTGTTTCCTGTGCATATCATATGACATAGACCCAATTAGTCTGTTGGGTCTCACTGTGTATCTCTGAGGATCCTATCCCCTTTCGTGTCTATTCATATCCTCCCAAGGTCACGTATCAAAATTTTTACAGTCTCAGCAGAATTCCTTTACATTGAAAGGTAGATGAACATTATCAGCATGTAACACAGGCTGCAAAAGCCAAATAGATACAAATTCTTTAGTTTCTACACCTGTGGCCATCACAGCATTCATATGGCAACAGTTTCAGGTCCTCCTTTCTACACATAACCCCACTGTCCAGCTGGGCAGTGATGTTCATTCTCTTTCCCATCCTAAAGCTTGTTTAAAATCATTACAAACATTACATTGTAGAATCAGACTTTTCTGGCCATCTTGATTGCGTAGGTGTGATCCCAGCAGATTGACATGCACATTTGACACAAGTGCATTATTTCCACATGAATTAATATGTAAATAATAATGGCTAGGTACAATTCATTATATTATAATACTTGTCATGACACCATGTCACCAAGACAATAATTCTGAAAGAAACCTGTGCCCTATTTATTCTTTTGAGATTCTCTTCTTACTGTTGTTTTGTCTCAGTTTAGATGAACAGCATAAAATGCTGACATGTAAGTTTAGGGCTATTTAACCAAGGAACTCTCATCCTTTCTTCTTATTTGGTCAAACCTGACCCCTCAAAGGAGGTCAGAATCTCAAATAGCATTCTGAAGAAAATACAAGAAAAAGCATATATATCCCTCTGTACTTGCCTATAATATGCTGAACAAGCTGCTGGGTGGCAGCCATTCGAGGTTTTGGTGTGTCCAGCTTCTCACATTCATGGTCTGATTGATGACGATGTCTGTAAACAACAACATAAAACTTTTATTGCCTTTTCCATACATTAACGAATGAATATTGATGTTTAAACACTCTGTTCCACTCACCTGAGGCAAAAGTGTTTTTCACAGTAAGGACATAAAACTGGCAAAAGCTCCTTTCCATTGCAGTCCTTGTATGAGCACGGGTAAGATCTGTGCTGATCAGTTTTCACAGAATTGTTTCTTATATTCACCTAGGAATAAGTACAAAATATTTTGTGTAAATAAACAGATACTAAGATATACGTTACCATCCCAGCTTTCTCAAAAATCTGTGCTAGCTCTCCATTCTATCGGCAAACCTGGTCCAGCTATTCTCTCCTACTTTTGCCCTGGTTATGTTTAGCTCAGAGGTAGAAAAAAACCATCACTCTACTCAAAGTCGATTTACTTCTGAGAGAGAAAAAGAGCAGATTCACTTTTTTAAGCTTTTCACATTCTCAGTTAAATAATTCATACTTATATACCATATGCGTTCGTCTAATCTGAAAACACACAGCTAAGTTGCAAGGAATTTTAATTTAAGGCTGTCATATATTATTAGATTACCTCAGAACACCCATGAGCATCCCGGCTCCTGTGCTGAAGGCTTTGTGGAAAAAGAAGAAAATATCACACTGTTATCAACATTCCAGGAAAAAAAATCCTGCATGTGAAAAAATTTAAGTGTTTAAAGAGTAATCTGACAAGTTTTATAATGGGAAAACTTCAATTAGATAATGAAGCTTCTCCAAAGTTTGTTCTATCCCATTTCACTTATTGAATGGATAGATCGGATTCTTTCTCAGCATGTAACACATTTAGCTTTTGGAACTTATGTCTCAAGGTAAACAAACCATTTCAAGAGAATGAAGACATTACCATGCGTGAGAGTTCAGTTCAAAACAACCAGAGTTTGTCTGTTTTAATGAATTTTCAATCACCTTCCCTAGTGGCAGAAATCCCTTGAAGGCTTTTGATATGTTAGAACAGAAATCTGCCCCCAATCTCTTTGAGTTTCTCTCAGCTGCCCTCTGATAATCTGAAGTGTAAATCAAAGCGCAGGCCCTGATTTCAACCTTGCAAGAAACCTCAAAATTTCTTCTAGAAGAAAACATAACCAGCCACCTCCTTTTATGACAAGGTCACCCATTTAGTTGACGTTGGGAAGCCAGCAGACGTGGTGTTTTGCATCTTAGCAAAGCTTTTAACACTATCTCTCAGAGTGTCCTTCTGGACATAACGTCCAGCACACAAGTAGACAAGTCCATAGTACGATGGATGAGCAACTGGCTGATGGTTTGGGCTCAGAGTGTCACAGTTAATGTGACTGCTTCAGGCTGGTGGCCAGTGGAGTTCCCCAGGGCTCCATTTTAGTGCCAGTGCTCTTTAATATTTTTATAAATGATCTGGATACATGTTATGGTTGGCAACCATACTAAACCATGAAAAGCTGTGAACTCCCTTGAGGGTGGAGAAGTCATACAGAGAGATTCTGGATAGACTAGAGAGCTGGGCAGTCACCAACTCTAAGAAATTTAAGAACAGCAAGTGCAGGATTCTTCACCTGGGATAAGGAAATCCTGGTGACCAGCTCACAACATGAGGAAATGGAAAGAAGCCATATCATGGGAAGTTCAGGTTGAACATTAGGAAAAGGTTCTTCTCAGAGAGGGTGGTTGGGCACTGGAACGGGCTCCCCAAGGAAGTGGTCATGGCACCAAGCCTGTTGGAGTTCAAGGAGTATCTGAATGACACTTAGTTGTATGCTTTAGTTTTAGCCCTGTGAGGAGTAGGGAGTTGGACATGTTGACCCTTGTGGGACCCTTTCAGCTTGAGATAGTCTGTGATTCTATGAACTTATCAGAAGACACCTGAACAGCCATCACATACAAAGGGAAGAAAATCTGAAACAAAGAGATTTGTTTGCAGTTAAGACAATATGGTTATTGTTTTGCTAATAGTTTCTAGCTTAATTTTCACATTATTAACTTTTGCTTACCAATATCCCAGGGTAGTTATCTTTAAAAGAATACTTAGCAACTGCATCTACACTTTAGCTAGAAGTGGCTTTTGTTAACTCCCCTAATTAGTATTACAGAAAAACATATGAGCAGGTAAATTATACTTAAATACATTCCAGAAGCTGAAATTAGGCTTTAAATTCACATTTTTTTTCAATATCAAGCTACGACATTGGAACATTTGGCTAGCCATCAAAGTTACTAGTTATTTTAAAAATTGTATTTATTGCGAGACCACTCAGAACCCTATTTACTGACACTGGACAATTTACATTTTATATTATGGGTTGCCAGCTGGAGGAGATGCTGGCTGTTTGGAAAGGAGAGCATCTCCTCCATTGGAAAGTCATGATGATCCTGCCCCTTCTTCACATCATATCGTACATACTGTCCTTGGGTGATTTAAATTGCACGCACTTCCTAAGCCTCTGTACACATCCCCTGCCTACCACAAAAATTCTCACAGATAAAATCACTTCACTGTCTGCCAAACTCCACCACATCACCAATGGCAGCAAATGCCAGGTCCAGCCCATTACTCTGCTTCTCCATCCTTCAGATTTTATCTTATCAGACCACCACGCAACTGGACCACGGAGCTCAGGTCACGATCATCTCGATCCCTTAATCTCTGAGTGGTCCCATCAGAAAGTTTTCGGTACAGGCGGTTGTGCTGCTTCTTTCCGATACATTATATTTCCAGTAACACTTTCCGAGATCAGTGAAGGCAAGCAAGTGTGAGGAAGGGGCAAGCGCGCTATTAACCACCCAGTGACACAACCGAGGCGACAGGCGCTGGCACTGGACCATGCAGGGCTGCAGCAGCACGGAGGACTCCCCGAGCGGGAGGGCAGCCCTCGCAACCCCCGCACCATCCCCGGCCCATCATCCCCGCCTCCGCCGCGACCCGCTGCGCTCTCCCTTACCGAGCTGGCGGCAGTCGGGCACCCCGCAGTGCTGCCCCACCTCCAGCTCCGCCATGTCGGCGGCACGCAGGAGGCGGAGAAGCGGCGGGGCCGGGCGGGGCCGCGCTGCCGGGGGGCCGGCGGGACCGGCCCCGGGGAGGGCGGGGCAGAGGCGGGGCCGAGGGGCGATGGGGACCCGCCCACGCCGGGCTGAGCCTGAGCCTGAGCCCGAGCCCGAGCCCGAGCCCGAGCCCGAGCCCGAGCCCGAGCCCGAGCCCGAACCCGAACCCGCTCCGCCGGGTTGGAGCTACCGGCGGGACCGGCTGTGTTACGG